>CM060971.1:120237329-120689829 GCA_030765045.1 Tenodera sinensis | reverse complement strand
AACTGCACCACAATTATAAATAATGTGACATAGACTGGATGAGCAGAGAGATTTTCTTTGGCGGTCATTGCACAAGCTTTTATAAACAATTGCCTTCTGTACACCTATAAGACTGTTCTATTTTGTCCAAGATTAACTTGAACTAAACAAAAAATTGAATTTGGATGAACAATTTATAGACTATGTACATGAAAATAAACCACAATAAGTAATGTAAAGTAAGTGTACATCTATCAGACATTGCTTAGCATCAACTAAATGCCAAGCAAAACATGGAATGTACTTATATTACTACAAGCTCTGTTACTGCAAACATTATTTTTAGTTATGAATGGTTTTATTAACTTAACATTAAACTGATATCCTCATTTTTCACTCTAAATAATCCTCTCTCGCAACATTAACCTTCCTTCTGAGCTAGCAAGTGCACCACCAACATTTGGTTACAGTGCAACAAGAAGAGTGCTGATTCAACTTGTTGCTACGAACACAATTTTCCATTGTGAAGGTTTACCTAGCACCAGAATTTTATGTTATATTTCATTTTCATAGCGAATAGGCATTATTTCACAATATTTTAACTCTTTCCTAAGCTGGCAGCTGTGCCCACATCATTTAGTTGTGGTGTAAGAACACTAAACCTTGTCGTCTTTTCTACATCTTCAGGTATACCAACATTGCACTTAACCAGAAGTTTATAAAATGGCACCTGCAGTTAAACTTTTGGTTTGGTTTAAGTAAATGTAAGTCAACATCTGACTGATTAGTTCTCATTTTGTGTGATATTAACAGTTTTCAGTCACTGTACCTGAATATCCAGAAAATGTACATTTTAAAAGCTACATTTTTTATTTATTTCAAGATGCTTCAGCTGCTGCCTTGCCAACAACATAATGCAGAAGTACTGAGAAAATTGGAACTTTACCTGATAAAAGGTGTGTTGTTTAGGAGAGCTTGTCACTCGTGTTTTATCAGTTGGGAAATGTGCTACAATTTACTGAGAGTGAAAAGGAACTCATAGGACATTAGCTGATACACTTTACTTGTATGATAATAAACAAACTTCCCTTACCTAACACTAACAGTAACACTATTTATCTGGGATAGTCAAACACACCATTCCACTCTGCTCAGTAAGTATTGTGACTTTGGGTGGGGTGTAAAGTAAAGAAGACAGATGTAGTCGAGATAAAGAAACACTTTTATTTCCGTAAACAGTCACTTTGTACACTCGTTGCAACAGCAAGAGAGTCTTTTCCGATTCACCAACAGCACGGCTCTGAATTCGTAACACAAAAACTGTCCCTTCTCACACTTTACCGCTATTTATATCTCCCAGGCACTATTCTGGAAACTTCAGGAAAGTTCAGTTATTATTGCGGTGAAATACAAAACAGAAAATTCCAGAAGTCTCTATCCCTTTCTCTCTTTCGGCAAGCGCCCCAACAAAGCGGCCATTCTCTGTCTCTTCCTTTCGGCTCCTTTGCGGTAGTGCCGACAATAATGCGATGGGCGACACTAATCCCTCCTCAAGGCTGGTCGTCCCGAACAGCACCATCGTAACGGGCCAGACGATCCAGGTGTACCACTAACATCTTTCCTCGGGGCACCTTCTGGATGCGGTAGGCTACGTCGTTAATCCTCTTAACCACTCGGTACGGTCCTTGTCACGGTTGTTGAAGTTTTGGGCAGCGTCCCTTGGTCCGGGTAGGGCGGTACAACCAGACCATGTCACCTTGCTGGAATCCTCGGCTGTTGGCTTGCCTGTCGTACCGGGTCTTCATGCGGTCGCTCGCCATCTGGATGTTCTGAAGAGCCATCTCGTGTATGTCGTGGAGATGGTCTACTAGATTCTCCGCATACTCGGTTGCCGGCTGTTTCGCTTCCGGGGGGGCTCCCAAAAGCCAGGTCACAAGGGAGGCGTAGCTCTTGGCCGAACATTAGGCTTGCTGGTGTCATCCCGGTGGTGGCGTGTGTCGACGAACGGTAGGCCAGCAAGAGCAGTGGTACCTTGAGGTCCCAGTCTCGCTGATGGCTGGCCACGACCTTCCTCAAGTGCTCCTCTAGGGTCTTGATGTATCTCTGGACCATACCGTCCGACTGTGGATGTAGGGGTGTTGTGCGGGTCTTGTTCACCCCAAGTCTTTCCAATGCCTCCTTCATTAGGTGCGACTCAAAATTGGTGCCCTGGTCGCTGTGGAGCTCTAACGGGACCCCAAAACGGCGGAACAGCTGTTCCACGAGGCAGTCTGTAATCGTCTTCGCCTCTTGGTTCGGGATGGCATACACCTCCGGCCACTTGGTGAAGTAGTCCACAGCTACCATCAGGTGCTTGTTGCCTCGATCGGACACTGGGAATGGTCCAGCTATGTCGACGGCGATGCGTTCGAAGGGCGCTCCGACGTTGTACTGCTGCATGCGACCCCAGCCCCTAGTCTGGGGGCCGCGACTCGCCGCGCACACGTGACATTGACGGCACCAGTTCTCAGCGTCTGCTCGGAGCCTCAGCCAGTAGTAGCGCTGTCGGAGTTTGTCGATCGTCCGGTTTGCTCCTAGGTGTCCACCCGAGGTACCGGCGTGCACTTCCTCCAAGACTTCCGGGACCTTACTTCGGGGAAGTACCAACTGTTCTTTCTGGATCTTCCCATCAGGTTATTCCCAAACCCGGAACAGCACGCCCTCTTTGGCCTTCAACGAGTCCCATTGGGCCCAGTACGACTTGTATGTAGCGCTTCTGGGTGCGATGTCCTCCCAGGTTGGTCTCGTCCCTTCCTGCACTTCTCTCAAGAGTGGCCCCAAGTCGGCGTCCGCCAGCTGCTGCCTCCTCAGGCTCGTGCTATCCCATCCATCCGCAGGCACTGCCGTGACCACTCTGACAGCTGCGGTACGCTCCTTCTCTTTCACTCTTGCGCATTGGCCGCACTCTTCTGGGCAGGGTCTTCGGGACATGGCGTCTGCGTTGCCGTGGCTCTTCCCTCTGCGATGTTCGGAGGTGAAGTCGTACTCCTGCAACCTCTGGACCCAACGGGCTGTCTGGCCCTCCAGGTTTCTAAAGCTAAGTAGCCAGGTTAAGGCGGAGTGGTCTGTCCTCAGATGGAATGGCTGACCGTACTGGTACTTGTGGAAGTGCTCCAAGGTCTTCACTACCGCCAGTAGCTCTCGTCGGGTGACACAGTAGTTCTTCTCTGCCTTGGACAACGTCTTGCTGTAGTAGGCTATCACCCGCTCGTGGCCGTTCTGGACTTGGGATAGGACGCCTCCAATGCAATGGTCGCTGGCGTCGGTGTCCACAATGAAGGCGTCGCCTGGTTGTGGGAATCCCAAAATAGGAGCACTGCAGAGCGTCCTCTTCAGCTGCCGGAAAGCGCCTTCGGCGTCCTCCGTCCACACATAAGGTCGATGTTCTTCCGTCAGGCGAGTGAGGGGTTTGGCGATGCTGGAGAAACCCTTTATGAAGCGGCGGTAATAACTGCACAATCCAAGGAAACTGCGCAGTTCTCGCTTATCCTTTGGGCGAGGCCAATCTCTCACGGCCTGTGTCTTCTCCGGATCCGTGGCCACTCCGGTTGGTGAGACTATGTGGCCCAAGTAGTTGACTTCCCTGCGGAAGAGCTGGCACTTCTTGGCGTTCAGCTTCAAGCCGGTCGCCTGCAGTCTCTGTAGCACCTTGGTCAGTTTGTCAAGATGGTCTTCGAATGTCTTGCCGACGATGATGATGTCGTCCAGGTATAACAGGCAGGCGTCATAAGTCAATCCTCTCATTACTGACTCCATGAGGCGTTGAAAGGTAGCTGGTGCGTTACAGAGACCACCCGATTTCAGGTCCAGGGCTGAGAACCACTGCGCACCAGCAAGCGTGTCCAGGGTGTCGTCAATCCGGGGTAAGGGGAAGCAGTCCTTCCTAGTGACAGCGTTCAGCTTCCTGTAATCTACGCAGAAGTGTAGCTCGCCATTCTTCTTCTTCACCAGAACTACAGGGGAACACCAAGGACTGTCACACTCTTCGATCACTCCCTTGGTTTTCATGTCCTCCAGCATGTCTCGTACCGCCGCTTGTTTGGCCAACGGAACGCGTCTAGGTGGTTGCCGAATAGGCCGGGCGTCTCCGGTGTCGATGTGGTGAAGCACTCGGTCTGTGCGGCCGTAATCGCTGCTGCCTTGGCTGAAGACGCGCTGATATCGTCTCAGCAGTTGTTGGACCTTCTCTCTCTGTTCAGCGGTCAGGTGGTCGGCCGCCCTCTACAGTAAGCCTTCCAGTCGGGGCCCCAGGTGTTGCGTCGGCACCGGCTCCTGGGTCTTGTCTATTGGTGTTACGCTGACCACGGGCTCGCACGCCCCCAACTCCGTCCCGGCCTGGACGTCGTGATCGGTGTCTGTTGGGTTGAGCAGTCGCACCGGCACCTCCTCTCGGCACGGCAACAATGTCCCGGCTACACAGAGCCCGTGCACATGCGTCTTCCGGTCCAGCAGCATGTTCTTCTTGCGCTGGCCTTCCAGTCGCGCCGTCACTACCATCTCGCTTCTCGCGGGGACAACTACGTCTTCCCTGAGAATGACCCTGCAGATTCCAAGGCGTTCTTCGGGGTACCGGAGCATTACTTCCTCTCCCTTAAGCCGCAGAACCTTCTTGCCGATGTCGATCGTCGCCTCGTGGCTCCTGAGGGCATCCAGTCCCAGTATCACCTCCTCAGCCACCTCCGCGACGAACACCCACAAACGCAAGACACTTCGCCCCAAGGTCAACTGCAGCAGGGCCTCCCTCTCCACAGGCAAGGTGTCACCCGATGCCGTCACTAGTTGGTACGGTCGGCTCGGTTTTCTCGACGGCAAGCCCCTGGCTACATCAGGTTTGATGACAGTCACGGCTGCTCCAGTGTCAACAAGCACGCGGCACGGCTTCCCTCTCACCCAACCGTCCGCGATGAGGCTGTCATCCATCCGTCGGCTGACGGCGCGCAGTGTCACTCGAGGGGATGATGGTGATGGCGCCGACGTGCCCCTCGCCACGCCGGCCATTACTCGTTTTCCGGCTGCTCTTCTTGGTGCCGGCAGTCTCTCATCAGGTGTCCCGGCTGGCCACACCCCCAACACACGCCACCTGGTCTTCGTCGGCGTCCCTGGACTTGTCTGCGGTCTTCGTCGGCGTCCCTGGACTTGTCTGCAGTCTTCATCGTAGCGGACACTCCTTGTCTTCGAGTTCGGGGTAGCCGTCCCTTTGGCCGCTTCCATCCTTAATGCGGCCGTTAGTGCCTCGTGGATGGTCTTATAGTCGCCGAGCATCAGGCGTTGACGTATCTCGGCATCGCGTACCCCGTCGACGAAGGTATAGGCGGCTTCTCGGGATACGAATTCGGAGTGGAGGTCGACCAAGGCTTTGCTGGCCAGCTGTTCGATTGCCAGGGCGAACTCCTGCAGCGTCTCCACTGGCAGTTGCATCCTAGATTTCAGTTGGCTGCGGTAGGCTGCGGCTAAGCGGTATTTTCCGAACCGGTTCTCCAGGGCCTCGCAGATGTCCATGGGCGCCGCCGCTGTCTGGACTGCGTTCAGCACCTCTGCGGTTCGTCTTTGGAGGCTGGCTATCAGCTGCGCGGCCTCTTCTTCTAGCGACCATTTGTTGTGCTTGGCCACTGTGTCGAATTGACGGCGGAAGACCTCAAACGTTGACGTGCCGTCGTACTTCGGTGGTTTGACGCGCGTCGATGTTGTGTCGCGTGCTGGAGCCTCGGCCTTGTAGTTCTTGAGCTTTTCACTAAGCATCCCTTCCACCATTGCATTTAGCTCCTTGGCGCTACCGTCGACCCTGTCTTCCAGAACGCTAAGCCGTTCCCCGACATTCTCCAGGGCGTCAACGCGTTGGCCGAGGTCCTCCATCTTTCCACCGAGCTCTTTCACATCCTTCCTCACGCCAACCAGTTGCTCGTCAATTTTCGCCGATAGCTCCGTCTTCATCTCTTTCAGCTCGGCAGCGAGGTTGTCGTTTGCCGTCTTCATCTCTGCTTTCAGCTCTTGTAAAAAGCTCACCAATGTAGCCTCCATCGTCATATCCCGCTTCTGACACCAGTGTGATTTTGGTGGGTGTAAAGTAAAGAAGACAGATGTAGTCGAGATAAAGAAACACTTTTATTTCCGTAAACAGTCACTTTGTACACTCGTTGCAACAGCAAGAGTCTTTTCCGATTCACCAACAGCACGGCTCCGAATTCGTAACACAAAAACTGTCCCTTCTCACACTTTACCGCTATTTATATCTCCCAGGCACTATTCTGGAAACTTCAGGAAAGTTCAGTTATTATTGTGGTGAAATACAAAACAGAAAATTCCAGAAGTCTCTATCCCTTTCTCTCTTTCGGCAAGCGCCCCAACAAAGCGGCCATTCTCTGTCTCTTCCTTTCGGCTCCTTTGCGGTAGTGCCGACAATAATGCGATGGGCGACAGTAGCAAGAATATTTCTATACACAACACTAAAAAGGAATGTGAAGGAAATTCCACAGAAATAGATAGTCAGTGTACAACTTACCTTGGTTTTATGGAATAGAAGTCTTCATCTGTTGCATCCTGTAACACAAAAATTGATATGACTTTCCTTAACCCTTATCTTCAGAAACACTTTTTGTATACTCTACTTGACATAACAATAATCCAATAACATTCTTCTATTAAAACACACAGACAAAACAAATAGTACAAAGGGCACTTGGTTTGGGAACTATGTTGCCACCTGTACTAGTACTCCTAGTTATATTCAGTTATGCCAACACATTTCTGTACAATCAGACTACTGTCCATTGTTCTATCGGAGACACAAAACAATAGCTGATTGGTTCAGCTATTGCCAGAAGACATGTATATACTTCCTGAACAACAAATACTGACAACAGGGGCAACTTGCACCAGTTCACTTGACTACAGTGAATTGCCTTTTAAACATTGGTAACAAACACTTTGGTGATTGTTGGCAGCAAGGTAACTAGTGTCTGCTACTGACTCATGACGTGCACAGTACATATATTTGGACAGTTTTTTCATTTTATTTCAAGCGAATGTATGTACTTCTGCCCATTTAGAGCATATTTAAACTTATATTTGAAGTTAGTTTTTATATCTCTATCATACTCATGACTTCCTAACAGATATATTGCAACTGATGTCGGATTCTAGAAAACATTTTTTCAGGGTGTAAAGAAGAGCCCAATTCCATGTGAGTTTGTTACCTTGCCTTGACATAAGCCTCTCAAATAGAACATGCCTTTCAACATATCAAATAAAATCAGTGTAAATACATGCAAATGTAGAATATAAGGAAAGTACGCAAATGATGCAGTGAACAATGACATTTTTTCACAGAATTATCTGGTGTCTTGCCAGTGACAAAACATGAATTCAAAAATGCCCAATGTTACTTCACCTTCACTTCTCTCCCATTGGTTTTCATTTGGTTATTTTTACTTTCTCTACTGCCCCACATTATTTTTAAATTCAGCTGGCGCATTGTTTGCCATACATCAGTGTTAAACATTAAAAAAGAGCAATAAAAAGTGTGATGCACAGCTTACCTTAATATCATGCTTTATATATGGAGCTTCTGTTGAATTTGTTTCCAACCACAACTGTTCTTCTTTAATATCTATTTTAGTTTCAATTTCACTTTCTTTGTTAAATCCTTCTACAGGATGTTCAGTAGAAGGCTCATCCTGTGAAGAAAAGTTGAAAAGCATATTGTTTTCTTCAATTTCTGTTTTAATATCATAGTCACTGCTACTTGTAACAGTTTCACTCTTAACTTTCTTTATAGTGTCTTTGGTTAAAAGTTCTGTCTCATTCTCTGAACAAAAATCCATATAACCAGTCTCTTGTTTAATTTCTTCTTTGATATCCATTTTACTACAGTTGATAAGCTTCAGTGGCAAGTCTGTGGAAAAGAAACACATCATTAGTAACATGAAATATTTCCCAGAGTTTGAAACATTATGTTTCAAATAAAGCGATTGACAGTAAAACAAGTAGAAGGTAAGGATGTTAATGTGACACATCTAAAATTTATGCAACACATAATAATTGCAGGAATAGTTACTTTACTTAAATTACTGACAATTTTATTGTATTGCTAATGATATGAACTGTTGTGCAAGTTTCTTCAACGACAGCTACTCTCTACATTCCTTACAATAATTATATACTGTTACTAGTATACACACCTGAAGCTATTCACAATAATATAGACGAGGTATGGCGAAGGGGTGTGACTGAATGCAACTGCATATTTACCCTCCCTAGTCACCAAGAGCTGGCCACCTCTTTCTCTTTCTCCCATCTTTGCTTACGTATCCACGCGTCTTAACAAATACGGTAAATTTCCACAATGGTGGAACTGAATGGAAGCATGGTGTCTCAGTTTTGTAATTATGTTACCTACATTTCCTTTTGGCATAGCAAACACATAACTTTATTACTTCCTCTACTAGGTACGGCAAGTAGGGGAAGTATTGTATTTGACCCAAAATTTTGATGTCAAGATTTCACCAGAAATATATGTTTTGAGGCCCTCTGTATAAACAAAAAGCATTTTGAGAGAAAGGTCCATGTGGTTGTGTGTATAAAGGGAGGGGGGTTCTGTGTTTGTGTGCCTGTGAACATAACTCAGAAACATAAAATTGGTTAAAAACCAAAGTTGGTATGGAAGTATAATACATCTTAAGGATGCAACACAACGATTTTGAAGAAAATTACTCTACACTAAACTACTCTTTAAGTAGAAAGTTTTTCATAAATTTTTATTTTCTCAACAATGGCTCTAACAATTTTCATTATAATTTCACATGTTTAAGGACAAACTATTATGCTGTCAATTGCCAGGATCACCTCAGTGTCACTGGTGTACTGGAATTTTGTCCCACAGGAGTTCTTTTGCATGCCAGTAAATCTACTGACATGGAGCTGTCATTTCTAAGAAACTATCGGTCTGGGCCAGATTTGAACCCGTGACACTTGGATCAGTAGACCAGAATCTAACCAACTGAGCCACCCAGACCGACACCACATTTAAGATATTTTTACGGCAAATGAAATGTACATTTTGAGTTTTCTGGGTAAAGCCTACATAGCCTGTATACTCTTAAAAACTTGTATAACTAGTAAACCGTAAGACTATCAAATCCTTTTACAAGAAAAAGTATATCATACAAGTTATATCAAAATGTTTGTTTTTTTTAGAGTGAACCATTTCATACATATCGCTTGTTGTTTGTGTGAGTTTTGTAATACTTAAACTTTTCTCAAATGGAAGGTCTTTATTCACTTTTTTATCCCTTGGCCGTGCAAAGAGAATGAAATTTCAGAGGATTCATATAGCCACGAGCTTTAGAAGATTTGATATTATTGCAGGTTTGTATTTATTTATTCCTCTTGCATCTACAAGAAAATTAAAAATAAGATAATCTCTGCAATATTTTTTTCTACCAAAATGAAGATAGAGGAACAAGAGTTTATTAGAATAGTTAATACAAAAGTTGTTGTTGTTGTTAGCTAATGCTGGATTTCTGACAATGAAGTCATTAATCCTCTTGCTCTCCAATATTTTTCACTGATGGATGGGGCACTAGAAGTGGCCGGGCATATTTGAAGGTGGTCTCGATCCATTTCCTCTTGCAGATCACATAGAGGACAGAGTGGTGAAGAATATATCCCAATTCTGTTTAAATGTTTTGCCAGACAATCATGTCCTGTAATCAACCTGAAGATTGCAACTGTTGTTTTTCGAGGATACTCAGGAATCACTGTTTGAATGTTTGGTAGTTCCCATCTTTTATTCTTTGATTTTTCATAGTAATATTTTGCAATAATTTTTTTGAATTCAGAGTTGACTAATCTTTTAGCTGCATAAAATGGTAAATTAACTATAGATTTTTGTACACCGCTGGTACCCTTTTTTGCAAGAAAATCAGCTTTCTCATTACCACTCAGTCCACAGTGAGCCGGTATCCATTGGAAGACTAGGTGTTTTTGAAGTGCTTTTAGATGGCTAAGCATCTTCCAACATTCTATAATAGTTTGGTTTTTTGGTGACAACTTGGAAGTATTTGCTATAATTGCTGCCCTGGAATCTGAGAGAATAACTGCTTGCTGAAAATGTGAAATTCTATATAAAAGATTTTGTAGGGCCATTCGAATTGCTTCAATTTCTCCATCAAAGTTAGTAGTTCCATAACTTAAAGATTTGTAATAGGAAAAGAGGTGACATGTGACTCCAGCACCTGCTCCATCTTGGTTTGATATAAATGATCCATCAGTATAAATATGGAGCCACTCATGTTCTGGAAACCTAGTATGGATTGTTTCTAATGCCAATAATTTTAGAACACTAGTTGGAGTATCACTTTTTTTAACTTCTTCTGTCAGGTGTAAATAATATGTGATGTCTAATGTATGTGTTGGATTGACTTTAGATACGAAGTTTTCCTTTGAATTTGGAAGGTGTACATCCTTCTTGATGTCTTGAATTTTGGAAAGAAAGCTCTCCTGAGTCTTTAGTGTATGTGTAAAATTTCTCTTGTGCCATGTATTGAATGGGAGTCTGATCAACTTTTCATGTTGAATAAGAGCCGCTTTTTCTATTTCATATTCAATGGGATATTGGTTGGTTAGTATTTCCATAGCTGCTATTGGTGTGGTTTTGATAGCACCTGTAATTAATCTCAGACTTTGGTTTTGAAAGATTTGAATTTTTTTTGTGTTTGCTGTTACAAGAACTTCGCTGCAGTAAGTAAATAATGGCTTTATATATACATTGTATGTTGTGTTAAGAGTTGCTCTGGAACATCCCCACTTCATTCCTGTTAGACGTTTTAACAGTGAAAGGCGCCTCTCTGCTCTTTGTATTACATTTTCTATTTGTTTGGTCCATGTAAGTTTGGTATCAAATGTAACTCCTAAATACTTTGCTTCCTTTGTTTCTGGTAATTGTTGACCCTCAAAATTTAGTTTTATTTTTAGTGGTTTTTTTCTTAGTGAAAAGATTTGGTAGTTTGATTTTGTTGTATTAACAGTCATTAAATTTTCTTTGGTCCACCTCTGTAAGTTGGTTAAGGATTGTTGCATGGTTTTTTCCAGTTCTGTACTTTTGCTTTTTGGTTTTGAAGTCCACATTACCAAGTCATCAGCAAATAGTGCACACTTCACGCCTGATTCTTGTATTTGTTGTGGCAGATCGTTAATAAATATATTAAAAAGTGGTGTGCTGAGCACTGCACCTTGTGGCAAGCCACAGTGTACTTGTTTGTATTTAGATATATTTCTTCCATATCTGGTTGCAATAAAGCATTGTGTTAGGAAATGACATAGCCATGAAAACATTGGACCTTGTATCCCTATTTTTTTTACTTTCTTTAGTAGTTTTGTTCTGCATATAGAATCATATGCATTTTGGAAATCAATAAAAACTGATAACTTATCTTCTTTTCTATTGAAGGAGTCTTAATACAAAAGTAGACAAAGTCATGTGAGTGCAACACATTTTTATTTACTAAGAAGACAAAAGTACTTATGTTCCAATTCGGCTTTGAAGTATCTTTTTAACCTCTTATGCGACGTGACTCCACCACTAACACAATGTGAGAGGCTGACCAGTTGTTTGAGGGAGGTAGATAACAGCGGGGGGCATGGCCTGGTAGCTAGCCCTGTGTGGTAGCGTGAGCGTGAGCTGGTAACTAGGCAAGTGCGGCAGCATGGGCCGTGGCCTAGCCCTGTGTAGTAGCAGGGTCGTGGCCTGGTAGATAGCCCTGTGTAGTAGCAGGGGCGTAGCCTGGTAGATAGCCCTGTGTGGTAGCGTGAGCGTGAGCTGGTAACTAGGCAAGTGTGGCAGCATGGGCCGTGGCCTAGCCCTGTGTAGTAGCAGGGTCGTGGCCTGATGGATAGCTCTGTGTAGCAGCAGGGGCATGGCCTGGTAGATAGCCCTGTGTAGTAGCAGGGGCGTGGCCTGGTAGCTAGCCCTGTGTGGTAGCGTGAGAGTGAGCTGGTAACTAGGCAAGTGTGGCAGCATGGGCCGTGGCCTAGCCCTGTGTAGTAGCAGGGGCATGGCCTGGTAGATAGCTCTGTGTAGCAGCAGGGGCATGGCCTGGTAGCTAGCCCTGTGTGGTAGCGTGAGAGTGAGCTGGTAACTAGGCAAGTGTGGCAGCATGGGCCGTGGCCTAGCCCTGTGTAGTAGCAGGGTCGTGGCCTGGTAGATAGCCCTGTGTAGTAGCAGGGGCGTGGCCTGGTAGATAGCCCTGTGTGGTAGCGTGAGAGTGAGCTGGTAACTAGACAAGTGTGGCAGCATGGGCCGTGGCCTAGCCCTGTGTAGTAGGAGGGTCGTGGCCTGATGGATAGCTCTGTGTAGCAGCAGGGGCATGGCCTGGTAGCTAGCCCTGTGTGGTAGCGTGAGAGTGAGCTGGTAACTAGGCAAGTGTGGCAGCATGGGCCGTGGCCTAGCCCTGTGTAGTAGCAGGGTCGTGGCCTGGTGGATAGCTCTGTGTAGCAGCAGGGGCATGGCCTGGTAGATAGCCCTGTGTGGTAGCGTGAGCGTGAGCTGGTAACTAGGCAAGTGTGGCAGCATGGGCCGTGGCCTAGCCCTGTGTAGTAGCAGGGTCGTGGCCTGGTGGATAGCCCTGTGTAGCAGCAGGGGCATGGCCTGGTAGATAGCCCTGTGTGGTAGCGTGAGCGTGAGCTGGTAAGTAGGCAAGTGTGGCAGCATGGGCCGTGGCCTAGCCCTGTGTAGTAGCAGGGTCGTGGCCTGGTAGATAGCTCTGTGTAGCAGCAGGGGCATGGCCTGGTAGATAGCCCTGTGTAGCAGCAGGGGCGTAGCCTGGTAGCTAGCCCTGTGTAGTAGCAGGGGCGTGGCCTGGTAGATAGCCCTGTGTAGCAGCGGGGTCATGGCCTGGTAGATAGCCCTGTGTAGTAGCAGGGGCGTGGCCTGGTAGATAGCCCTGTGTAGTAGCAGGGTCGTGGCCTGGTAGATAGCCCTGTGTAGTAGCAGGGGCGTGGCCTGGTAGATAGCCCTGTGTAGTAGCAGGGTCGTGGCCTGGTAGATAGCCCTGTGTAGTAGCAGGGGCGTGGCCTGGTAGATAGCCCTGTGTAGCAGCGGGGTCATGGCCTGGTAGATAGCCCTGTGTAGTAGCAGGGGCGTGGCCTGGTAGATAGCCCTGTGTAGTAGCAGGGTCGTGGCCTGGTAGATAGTCCTGTGTAGTAGCAGGGGCGTAGCCTGGTAGATAGCCCTGTGTAGCAGAACATCTAAAATCTAATGAAAATTATAATACCTTTAAAAATAGGATAAAAAATTATTTAATAACTAAAGCTTTTTACAGTATTGAAGAATACCTAAACTTATAGATCTTTTCTATTATGTGTTTGATTATACTAATTGTACTTTTAACTTCTTATCTACTTATATTGTATGTACGATGTAATCTCTGAATTCTTTTCCATTTATGTATCTTATGACATGGACCCTTATTGGGTGCCTTTTTATATCATGTTATGCATTGACTCATGACATGGTTCAAATGTGTATTTCACTGCATTGAACTGAATAAATTATAAGCAAAACACCTGAAGCAGTATTACCCCGTCCTCTACTTTCGGTAGATTTTGTTGAAGTTTAAACCACTTTTACATTACTTTACTTACGTAACATATTCCACTGCTTTTTGTAGACTGGTGCAATAAATGATCCTATAGTGCGTACTTTCTACAGCGACATTCAAAAGTACGTTCCAAGAATAAAACAAAAAAGTACACATGGATCAGTAGGGTTCAGAGATCCAATATTAAAAGTGTGAGTAAATACCTCCTTCTTTAGAAGTTCCGTAGCACTTGCCGGCAACATTGCTTTTTCAACTACACTATTTTTTGTTGCCAACAGTTCACACTAAACACTCGGGCGCGCGTCGGTTAATCTATACCGCCAGCGCGACTCCATACAACTCTTGTGTACATTATAGTTATTGCCCACACAGATATATCGCTAGCGCGACTCCATACAACTCTTGTGTACATTATAGTTATTGCCCACACAGATATATCGCTAGCGCGACTCCATAGTATTGTGGTATGCATTATTGCCTTGTTAATGGGTCCACGAAATGCTGGTTAGTTTGATTTTTTTATTTTCGATTGGTGAAAAAATCTATTTACGGAGCCCCATGCCTAAGTACAACTGTAGGTAAGCAGAAGTACTTGTGCTGGTGGTAATTTGGAGTTCTCGAACCAAGTACCTTTGGTCACGGACTCCGTGACCTCTCCTGCAGGAAAACAGCTGGAATTTTCGACCCATTTTTGTTATGGGGTGTAGCACGGCATCACATTCGGGTTCTCAGCAGGCCCTCGTCGTAGAGGAATTGCATACATCCTTCCTTATTATAGCACAAAGGCGCTAAATCTACTATGCTAATGAAGCGATTCATTGCACTCTCAGAACTTGCTTCTAACAAGTTCATTAGCATACTGCGGAGTCCCGCTAAAACATTCAAATTTAAGATTGGAAAAAAAATTATGGAGAAATAGTGCTGTTGGCAATGCTGAATTAAAACTGCAACTTCGGCAACTTTATAAACAATTCGTTCACACTGCCGAGTGTGGCTTGGACGAAATTCTCACGGGACACTTTCTAAAGAATTCTTAAAGTATTGGAATTGTTGTGATGAAATTTGCCTAAAGATGTCCCCACCCGGAGATCCGATTGGGGGACAGTTTTAACTCCGGAATGTTTATCTTTAGGACTCATACTCATGTATGTGGCTTTCATGTAACTGTTTTCTTAACGGGCACCAGTTTTACAATGTGGCAGTTACATCATCTCTACAGAATAGGTATCTCAGCTTCACCAATATGTGTCTTGTGTAACGATCCAGCAGAAATGAACGAAGACCACTTGAAGACCTGTGAAGCATTAAGATCAGAAGAAACTACAGTTCAAAAGTATTGAAAAGCACGAATGCTAATGGCTTCATTGCCAGATGCAAGGCACTAGAAAACAATAACTTTCTAAAGAATAGCCGATATTACCATATAGGGTTTGCTTTACTGTTCACACAACATCGGAAGCTAAATATCACAAGAAATCTTATGATTACATCAGGTAAAAGTACATAACACTTCATTTTACTTACAGAAATCAACAAATATCAGCACATTTCACGATCAGTTGGAATCGAATTCAAGATAAGCAGCAGGATCGCTGAACATGGCATGGCCAACCTATGAGAAATACAATTAGAGGCAGTGCGAAATATGGCCTACTACAGTGTTCTGTGATAAGGCCGCAATAAAATTAATAAAGGCCTCCCAAATAATGAAAGACGTGCATCCTTTTGGCTGTCTATACAGTCAATTACACATTTACACACATTTTATTGTACTTTAGAAGATGGAATAACCCAAAGGTTTTGTCTAAACCTACATTACATTTAAGATACAAAAGAGGTTGTGATAAAAAAAAAGTATATTTCCACAGTTCACAGGTGTTAACCTGCACTGCACACGATGAAAGTTCATGAGACACACCACAGCTTTTGGTCACATTTAACATGAATCTAATGGCCTACTCCTGTCACGTCCACGATCCCCTCCACGCATTGGTCCTCCACCACCATGACTTCTTCCCCTGTCCATTCTCCCTCGGGAGAACCCTCTTCCACCTCAATCCATCCCGGAGGATCACCACCACAGATTATACCACCGTTCAGGACGAGATTGATAGCACCGATTGCACTCTGCACCAATACGAATAGTACGAGGACAAATGGAATATAAAATCAGAAACACTTAAGCACTATTATTGCTGTAAGAACAGACAAAGCCAGGAAGCCTAAACTACGTCGTGAAAGGAATATGGAGCAAAACGGAGAACAAAACATGAATGTTAAGGAGCAGAGCCGTATGCGTGGAATAGGAATGAATCATCCATGCATAAAGTCATACATTCATACGGGCTTCCGCCCATACTTATGAAAACTCGAAAATAAATTTTAAAATCTTCTATTTGGGTTCGCGATTTTCCAGACTTTTATACTCTCTGGTAGTTACTCTTGGGAGTTCATGGCAGTTCGCTTCGGGATTTGAAGTTCTTTGGAAAAGCAGTCTGACCTATAATTATTTACATCGTTTGTGTTTTTCTTTAATGTTACTACTTCAAAACGAGGTGTTATATTCACTTCGCTCTACTCGATTGGAGTATTACAATTGCTTGTGATATTTTGGAATGCAAGGCAAATAAAAAGTACACTTAAAATGTGTTTTTCAAGTCAGGTATGTGATGCATATATGTATCTCCATCGAAGTTGCTTACCCTCGGTACAAACTATTAAACTTATAAGTTCATACATTAATAGCAGACTTAATACATACAGGAGCCGAGGTCGCTATGCTACAGGTTAACCTTGGTATGTTGTATAATTTGATCCTACGGAGATACGGAGGCGAATTCAGTGAAAATACTCAAATTAGAGGTTTGGAAGAATAGATAATTTGCGAAACCCGGTGCCCAAACCCCATCCTTATTAAGAGCTTTTTCTCTAGCAATCATCCTGGAATGTACATAAAGGATTCCGTCTTCACCAATAAACTTGCGTAGGATTGGCTACTCAAATATAATCCGCTGGGATTGGTTTGAAAATCAAAGGTAAAAATGTGATAATTGGGGGTTTAGCTCCACATCCTTCTACGACACTCTGTAGGAACTGCTTCACTCCTCTTATAAAAAAGCATACCTCCACAACACTTAGTTACCTTGTTTTGCATTCAAATGTTGGCAGCACTTAACCTGATGAGCAGCTGGTAGATTGTCACAGTTACTAATCAAGCTGCGGTTCTCTTTTATTTCGAAGCTGTACTGCGCTCCTCTGTATCAACAAATTTTATGGACTAAACTGAATTATATCCCCAACAGTTTACTTTAGAAAATCCAAGTCCAAAGCGTCACTGCGCATGCGTTGGCAGTCAGGCAGAATGCGCTGGCGGTCACTAGCAGACGAATTTCGTTGCTACCAACCACACTAGCTTTTCTTGCCAATAGTGACCACCAGCGCATGCGCAATAAGTACCTCTGGAGTTACATTTTACAACGGTAAAATGTTGGGGGACATAATTTAAAGAGCCGAGGTACCGTAGTGCTTACATTTTTAAATTGTCAAAGTGAGTGTGGTGGCTGGTGTTTTCTGCATGTTCCACGATGGCAGATTTTTCTGGTTGATGGATTTCATGTATTTTATATCCTTTTTTCTTGTATTGATCTGCCTGTTTGACCTATGTACAATTCACCACAAGCACAGGTAATTTTATAAATGCCTGGATTATTTTGTAAAGGATTCTTATCTTTGACTGGTATTATAAAGGAACACAGCCCACAGGTTTTTAACTGATGTGTGTCTTCTTTCTGTAACTCCTCATACGTAAGGTATGTAAGCTTTCTTCGCATCAGTCTTTTCTGGATTTTGATATTTCTGTTTTGCCTTAATATCTTGGCTTAGGTAGCCGTTAGCCCTTAGTACATCTCGGAGGTGTTTTAATTCTGAGTCCAGATTTTCTTTGTCACACACACGTAGGGCATGCTGATGGAGTGTGTTTATCATGGCTCTTTTCATAGCTGGAGGGTGATGTACAGAACATCAAAGTGTTTTCATGGCTATATCCCATTCCACCAGCACATCTACAAATGGTAGTGTTCCATCTTTCTCTAATTCCATAGTAAATTTGATGTTGTTGTGCAGACTCTTAAGGTGGTCTAGAAATTCTGGGATGGTGTTTTCTCCATAAGGCCAGATGACAAAAGTATCATCTAACATACCTCAACCACATTATAGGTTTCAGGGAACATGTTTCAATACATGACGATTCAAATTCTTTAATGAAGGGATTTGCCACAAAGGAAGAGAGGGACAACCCATGGCTTCCCTTTCTACCTGTTCAAATAATTCTTCTCCATAGCTGAAAAAAGTGGAAGGGACAGTGAGGGAAAGCATAGAAATATTTAAAGAAAAGAGGAGTCTGAACCATGACACAGGCAAACCACTCAACACTATAAGGAAGGTCCTATTAGGTCAACTTCCTATTGGAAGAGAAGGAACGAATAGGATTACGAGTGGGATGGGACGAGGCCAGCCAGAGTAGGCAGTGACTAATTGGATGGATTTTTTGCAGTCATCCATTGAAGAAGCCAAACATAGTTTTGGGGCGAAATGTAAGCATAATTTTTAATTTCTTAAAAGAAGCCTAGAAGATGCAGCCCACACTGGAAACCAAAAAGGAAGTAATAGACCAAGGCCGTGGAAGTCTACGTAATTGAATAAAAACCACAGTTATTTCCAGGAATAGTTTGAACTTCTTATCTTTGTCTAGACTTTCTATGTTGTGTGAAGTATTATAGTCAACCCAAAAATTCTATACTGAGGTTTCACTGCAAGTACATGTTTTGACACTGTGTGAATTAAAACAAAAAAAAAAGAAAAACAAAGCATTTTTTCTAATACTACCAATTAGAGTAAGTAGGGGAAGCATTATTTGATAACATTTCACCAGAAATACAGGTTTAGAGACTGCCTGAATCTCAATAACAGGCTGGTTTTGGAAAGGGTGTGTGTGTGGGTGTGCGTGCATGCGTGTGTTTGTGTTGCAATAAGTTTTCCCCTTGAAGAGTAATGAAATGAAATGTGGAATTTTTTTAATAAATCTTAAGCTTGATTGTCAATTATGAAATCTTGTTAGACAATCATTCCAAATGCTAAACATTCCTTAGGCTTTAAATAGTATTTGAAATTTCAATAAATTATGTATGGTTAATTAATCGAGAGAGGTGGTCCGCAGTAATGTGTGAAGTTTGCATTCAGGTGGTGCATTTGATTCCCATGTGGACCTTTGTGACCTTTGGTTTTTTGGGGGTTTTTTTCCCGGGTCGCTAGGCAAATGCTGGGAAGGATAATTACATCCCCTCCATTTCACTCACTTCTCATTTCACTTCACCTTCCATCTGCTTGGTTGTTTCAGGGTTCTAAGTGTGGGCAGGAGTTTTGGCAAACATGGCAGGTGCTTTCTCTTGCAAGTCATCCTGTGGATCAAGGGGGATTCTCCGTCTAGGACGTAGAGCTCACGGGGGTGGGGGGGGGGGGAGTACAATGTTCGAGCTTCCACCGGGGAGTTCAAATCTGTAGTTTTTTGGGGACATATCTATCCTCAGGGTTGATCCCCCTTGGTGGTAGCCTTTCCACATTCCTCCCTCCATCAGCTACATAGACACAAAAGATATTCTACAGGTCAATGTGGTAGGTAAGTGCCCTAACTATGCTCAATTTAACGCATCTGGGATTCTGTTCCATTGCAGGTATGCTGGAGTTTTGTTCCGCAGGCGTGGCTTTGTTCCAGGGTGGAAATGACATGTGTTGCACTCACATGACTTTCTCTACTCTTACACTAAAGAGTCTTACAAACTCTTATTCCTTTATCTTCTTTGTATTAGTTGAGATAAACCTTTTCAGAAATTATCTTGTTATTTCCTTGTAGGTACAAGGGGAATATTAAGCAATAGTCAAATCTTTTGAAGCTTTGACATTCCGTTCTCTTTGCATGGCTAAGATATAAAAAGTGAATAATGATGTTCCATTTGATGAAAGTTTAAGTATTCATACAAATAACATGGAATATCTCCGAAGTAATTCACTCAACAAAAAAACTTATTTGGACATAAATTATGTGTTTTAGCAAGATCTATATTTTTTATATAGTAAGATTTGGTTTATCTCTTACGGTTTACCAGTTATGCAAAAGTCATCTAGAGTAAACAGGACTACAGGGGCTATAGCCAGAAAATCCAAAATGTACATTTTATTTGTCATAAAATTATCTTAAGCATGTGGCATTTTAATAAAAATCGTTAGCCGTTTTTGAGAAAATCAAAATTTTCCATATAAAGGGGAATTAAGGGTGGAGGAATTTTCTTCAAAATCTTCATGTCACATCCTTAAAATCTTTTAAACTTAAATATCAACTTTGATTTTTAACCAAATTTTTATTTTTGACTTATGCGTTTCACACACAGGTACAAACCTTTTTCCAAAAATGCTTTTTTTTTTTTGGATTCAGGGGGCCCCAAAACATATATATCTGGTGAAATCTCTACATGGAATTTCTGGGTGGAATACAATACTTCCTCTACTTACTATACATAGTAGAGAAAGTAAAAATATATACCATGTTGTTTTGGAAGCAGATACATGCAGAGGCTTATGCTGTGCGTATAATAAAAGCAGTAAACATCTAGTATTTCACACAGCTCATCACACATTAATCTGGTTGTTTCTTGCACTGTGTTTGTGTTGTTCAGCAATGCATTACAAGATGGAATGTCATCATTATTGTGACATGTTCTGGGAGGTTCAGTTGTTGAGGCACTGGCCTCTTGAACCCAAGGTCAGGCATTCAAATTTCAATGGTTCTTAAGTGTGCTTAAAAGGGTCAGCTCCATCTCAATAGCTCTACTGGCAGGATGAAAATCTGATACACTGGTGGTGCTGATATGATCCTGGTAATTGACTGTTACCTTAACAAACAAAAGTATGTGGAAAGGGTAGAATGAGACTGAAAAATTCACTGCCATAACCAGGATTTGACCCACAGATCTATCGGAAACATGCAAAACAATCCTGTCCTACACATGGCTATTGTGCAGAAGAATGATTAATTGCAATAACAAAAGTATTTACATTCTTCGACCTTCATTTACATCGATAGTGAATGGACCAGAGCAAGCAGAATTAATTTGTTTGATATCATTGTGCAATTGCTTCAGAAAAAGCAGTGAAGAAATATTTGTATTGTGCAAAATAAAGTTGTTTATTTATACGTCTTTTAGCCTTAATATTACTTTAACTCTTAAAATTGCAGCATGGGGTAGAGGTGCAGAAACTTGCTCGGGGATGCAGAAAACTAATAATGCTACTATGCCACAAATGTTCATGTACAGGCCGATAAATCTATCAGTTGAAGCTATTAGCATTTTTAGACACTTTAAATGCCATTGAACTCACCCTGGTATTGAATCTGCAACCTCGGGTATGAAAACTAGAGTTTAACCACCTGTGCTACTGAGGCCTCTGAATGTTTATTTAGGCACATTTTTAAGTTTGTTTAGAACTTTGTGTAAACATTTACTTTATTGACTCAGGGGTCTCTGTCTAGGGGATATGTGAATAGCAACCACAAGGTACCCAAGCTGAGCAGAACATTACTTCCACTTACTGGTGTCTAGGGGATATGTGGATAGCACCACAAGGTACCCAAGCTGAGCAGAACATTACTTCCACTTACTGGTGTCTAGGGAATATGTGGATAGCACCACAAGGTACCCAAGCTGAGCAGAACATTACTTCCACTTACTGGTGTCTAGGGAATATGTGGATAGCACCACAAGGTACCCAAGCTGAGCAGAACATTACTTCCACTTACTGGTGTCTAGGGGATATGTGGATAGTGACCACAAGGTACCCAAGCTGAGCAGAACATTACTTCCACTTACTGGTGTCTAGGGGATATGTGCATAGTGACCACAAGGTACCCAAGCTGAGCAGAACATTACTTCCACTTACTGGTGTCTAGGGGATATGTGCATAGTGACCACAAGGTACCCAAGCTGAGCAGAACATTACTTCCACTTACTGGTGTCTAGGGGATATGTGGATAGTGACCACAAGGTACCCAAGCTGAGCAGAACATTACTTCCACTTACTGGTGTCTAGGGGATATGTGGATAGTGACCACAAGGTACCCAAGCTGAGCAGAACATTACTTCCACTTACTGGTGTCTAGGGGGGATATGTGAATAGCGACCACAAGGTATCCAAGCTGAATAGAACATTACTTCCACTTACTGGTGTCTAGGGGATATGTGGATAGTGACCACAAGGTACCCAAGCTGAACAGAACATTACTTCCACTTACTGGTGTCTAGGGGGGATATGTGAATAGCGACCACAAGGTACCCAAGCTGAGCAGAACATTACTTCCACTTACTGGTGTCTAGGGGATATGTGGATAGTGACCACAAGGTACCCAAGCAGAGCAGAACATTACTTCCACTTACTGGTGTCGAGGGGGGATATGTGAATAGCGACCACAAGGTACCCAAGCTGAGCAGAACATTACTTCCACTTACTGGTGTCTAGGGGATATGTGGATAGTGACCACAAGGTACCCAAGCAGAGCAGAACATTACTTCCACTTACTGGTGTCTAGGGGATATGTGGATAGTGACCACAAGGTACCCAAGCTGAGCAGAACATTACTTCCACTTACTGGTGTCTAGGGGATATGTGGATAGTGACCACAAGGTACCCAAGCTGAGCAGAACATTACTTCCACTTACTGGTGTCTAGGGGATATGTGGATAGTGACCACAAGGTACCCAAGCTGAGCAGAACATTACTTCCACTTACTGGTGTCTAGGGGATATGTGGATGGCGACCACAAGGTACCCAAGCTGAGCAGAACATTACTTCCACTTACTGGTGTCTAGGGGATATGTGGATAGTGACCACAAGGTACCCAAGCTGAGCAGAACATTACTTCCACTTACTGGTGTCTGGGGATATATGGATGGTGACCACAAGGTACCCAAGCTGAGCAGAACATTACTTCCACTTACTGGTGTCTAGGGGATATGTGGATAGTGACCACAAGGTACCCAAGCTGAGCAGAACATTACTTCCACTTACTGGTGTCTAGGGGATATGTGGATAGTGACCACAAGGTACCCAAGCTCAGCAGAACATTACTTCCACTTACTGGTGTTTTGTTCCTCACTGTAGCTCTTCTATCTGACCTAACCTTGGTCATCTCTTGTGCTGTTCTGACCCCGATGCCATTAGAGTTCCCGAGGACTAGGTAGTGTTTATTTTTCCAATCTTTCCATTTCTCTAATTTCTCTATAAACTCTTAACATGCTGACCTGTCATGGCATGTAATACGTCCTCTGATTGGTAATCAGAGGATATGGTTGGTGAATTTATTTTGATAACTCTCCCGGTCAGGTCAGTGAGACCCGTAAACCAACGACAGGTGTGGTCCTCCAGACATTCTGGGGGTTGTGAGAGAGTGATGTGACCGCCAAAACATAAAAATATGGTGCTCTGTAAAAAGTGGTTACTATTACTGCTATTGCTCTCTTTAATTGGAGAGCAAGAGGATTAATGACTTCATTGTCAGAAGTCCAGCATTAGGTAACAACAGAATTTTGTGATCCTTTCTTTAATGTATTTATGCGAGGTTATTTTGGATTTGTGGATATATATTATGGGGTTATGTTAGGTTATTCTGGATTTGTGGATATTTATTATGGAGTTATGTGAGGTTATTTTGAATCGGTGGGTATATATTATGGGGTTATGCGAGGTTATTTTGGATTTGTGAATGTTTAGTATGGGGTTATTTAGAGGTTATGAAATATGGGATTAATAGATGGATGTTTGGTAGGTTTTAGGACAAGGGTTTGTGCATTCATAGCATGGCAGTTTTCAATATCTGCCATAATGAGCGCCTTTGCTGTCCCTAGATAGGCCCTGGCTATGTCCTGCAGGAATCTTTCAAAATGTTGTGTTTCTGTAGGTATCCTTTTTAAGATGTACATCGATTCGTCCACGTAGCTGGGGCACTGTCAGTGCTGATACAGAATGAAAGAATGTTCAACTTGCTCCATGCCTCTCCTCGTTCGCTCCATTCCAGGAGCTGGAGGAGGCCCAACCCATTAGACCCTGGGAGTTGTACGTTCCTAGTACGGGTCCAAGTGCGTGCAGTGCGCAACTACTCCATGGCCTCTAAATGCAGCATTGCAGCCTTGGTAGGCCCTCCAGTCGTCTGATGTTATGAAACTGTTCTGGTCGATATATAGCTGTAGTCAGGCACCAGATTCGGATGGTACAGCTGGTTGCACCAACTAGCCAGTGATGATGCCACATAACCTGGCAGCCGACGTGTTTCCTTTTAGAAAAGTGTCTCGCCAACTTCCACCATGTTGCAATCACCACCACGTTGTTGGAAATCAAGCCACACCACCTTATTGGCTACATCCTTGAAAATGAGCTCCATGCTATTGCAGTGTCATGGACCATCTCCAATTGCTGCTCTGTGCAAAGTGCTCAAGTTCCTCATTGAGGCGTATACATCGCACTGGTGTTTCAATGGATGACAGTATTGGCAAATATGCCTCGATTGGACAATGTCACTGTTCCCAGTATGGTTTGGATGCCAAAGTTAGCCCTGTTTGGCACTACTCCATAGAGTTGCATTATTTGTGTAGTCCATGTATTAGCCACTCTTGTTTGCTCCAAGGTGAAGTAGTAGCTGAAATGGGCACCAAAGAGGAAACGTTTACTTTTCCAGTAAGCATGAACTCTTGAGCATCCATCGTGCAGCTTGGCAGAACTCAGAATGACCGACCATTCTAACATTATACACAATCCCTGACAGTGTCTCCAGTTCCTTCAATACAGCTGCTTGCTGCCACTAAAGCACAATATTCCCGAGACATTACCGACCAGTGTATTTGATGCCTTTCAACAGTAGCCCTCTTTGCTCACTGGCTGCATCAGCAGGACAATATGCCAATGTCATTAACAATTTCAGCAATAATAGAAACTGGATGTGACAAAGAATTACATATTTATGAACTTGTATGTCAAGCTAGGTGCAACTATTGGAAAACCTTGTTTAAAGTATAATTCATGTTGAAAACCATGAGAAAAATAAGCATTTAAGTTTAATAGATATAATGCTTTTGCCTTAAATATGGCTGCCATAGTTTTCTAAAGAGATATTGAATTTAAAAAAAATACATGTATTGAAAAAATTTCATAACAAATAATAATTTGTTCACTGTTTTCATGGATCCATCAAATGAGTTGGACCTCCCCCCTTCTGTAATGGATTTCTGAATATGTGTTTGTGTGAGTGACTGAGTAAGTGGGTATGTAAGTATGAGTTACTGAATGACTGGGTATGTGAGTGACTGAGTAAATAGATGTCTTAGTGAGTGTGAGTGACTGAGTGATTGGGTGTCTGAGTGAGCACGTGAGTGACTGAGTAAGTGAACAAATGTGCAGTTGAGTGTGTGTGAGTGTGTAATGTGTCTGTGACTGAGTGAGTGTGTGAGTGGCTGTGTCAGTATGTGAGTGACAAGGTGTGTACAGCTGGATTCACCGTTCTTGGCCCCTGAAGGAAGTAAATATAAAGGCTCAGGTGACAGCAGACAGCAAGAGAAATTGGTGCATAAGCGTCATATGCTACTCACATAACGTTCTACTTCGTAAAGTAGTGTGTACAGTCCATGCAGAAAAAATGTCTATACAATGTGCCTAGCTTAATTAGCTGTGCCAATGTGTTCGTATTAAAACATGCATCACTGCAGATATTGTAAACTTGGTCTTTTTCCATTTAAAACCCAGTTCTCTCACTATTCTGTTTAAGGATGACTTGCTGCCCTGGAAGTTAATGCCTTCTCTTAAAATTCTAAGTAATTTGGCTATTGTAGGAGCACTTCTTTTTTGCCGGCCTCGGTAGCGTGATGCCTCACGTTCAAGAGGTCGCAAGTTTGAATCTCGCTTAGGGTAAGTTATCCAGGTAAGGTTTTTTTTCCCGAGGTTTTCCCTTATCCTGAGAAGACAAATGTCGGGTAACTTAAAGCTCCAAGGACCTCGGGCGCATTTGAGCATCATTTCACCCATTTCATTCATTCACCGTCCGATATGGCATTACTTTGGAGGACATTGATTTAAAAAAAAAAGAACATTTTAACTGAACATAAGAATTATGAATCGCTCTTCTAACGACACATTTATCGAAGTCATCTAGATCCGTTACTCATTTCGGAACTTTTTTTTTGCCTGGGGTTCCAAAAGACCTGTTCTGATTTTCACATTGTTCGCATTCTTGAACAATTCTTTTCATTGCTCTTTCTGACGCTCCTGTGGCATCTAATACATGTTTTTGAACTTTTTTAATTTTTCTGAAAAACTCTTCTGATGTAAGCAGCTATTTGCTTTTAGCTTTTTTCTTCATGCATACCCATACATTTGAAACAGTTTCGCTACTCTGACTGTGTAATGTTTTGGATCCTAATTTAGAAAGCAATGGTAGCATAATGGATTTATGCTATGGTCAGTATCTCGTAAATTCACTATATTCACTTCATATCGCAAATATCTTAATATGTCTTTAATTACTGCATGCTGCACAAAAAAAAAAAACAACAACTGTGAATTAGCAAGCACTGTTGAAATGCAGACATCACTACCCTCCCCCTGCCCGCGCTACCTGTTGTGCATGGTTTCATTCCCAGAATTATATGATCTGATGAAAGAGACAGAAGATATAAATTCGCCTGCAGGACTTCCACTCAAGGTCAGGGGCCAAGAACGGTGAATCCAGCTGTAAATGTGAGTGAATGTGTGAGTAATTGAGTGAGTGACTGAGAGTGATTGAGAGTGACAGTGTATGAGTGACTGAATGTGTAACTGAATCTGTAACTGAGTGTAACGGTGTGAGTAAATGAGAGTGTGACTAAGTGAGAGTGATTGAGAGTGACAGTGTATGAGTGACTGAATTTCTAAGTAACTGAGTGATTGAGAGTGACAGTGTATGAGTGACTGAATGTGTGAGTAACTGAGTGAGTGATTGAGAGTGACAGTGTATGAGTGTCAATGTGTGAGTAACTGAGTGAGAGTGACAGTGTGTGAGTGTCAATGTGTGAGTAACTGAGTGAGTGAGAGTGATTGAGAGTGACAGTGTATGAGTGACTGTGTGAGTAACTGAGTGAGTGAGAGTGATTGAGAGTGACAGTGTATGAGTGACTGAGTGAGTGAGAGTGATTGAGAGTGACAGTGTATGAGTGACTGTGTGAGTAACTGAGTGAGTGAGAGTGATTGAGAGTGACAGTGTATGAGTGACTGAGTGAGTGAGAGTGATTGAGAGTGACAGTGTATGAGTTACTGAATGTGTGAGTAACTGAGTGAGTGAGAGTGATTGAGAGTGACAGTGTATGAGTGACTGAATTTGTGAGTAAGTGAGAGTGATTGAGAGTGACAGTGTATGAGTGACTGAGTGAGTGAGAGTGATTGAGAGTGACAGTGTATGAGTTACTGAATGTGTGAGTAACTGAGTGAGTGAGAGTGATTGAGAGTGACAGTGTATGAGTGACTGAATTTGTGAGTAAGTGAGAGTGATTGAGAGTGACAGTGTATGAGTGTCAATGTGTGAGTAACTGAGTGAGAGTGACAGTGTATGAGTGTCAATGTGTGAGTAACTGAGTGAGTGAGAGTGATTGAGAGTGACAGTGTATGAGTGTCAATGTGTGAGTAACTGAGTGAGTGAGAGTGATTGAGAGTGACAGTGTATGAGTGTCAATGTGTGAGTAACAGTGAGAGTGACAGTGTGAGAGTGAGTCACTTACACATGTGACCGAGCGTGTAAGTGTGAGTGATTGAGTGAGTGATGTCAGCATGTAAGTGTATGAGTGATAGTGTAAGGTGAGTGAGTGACTGAAGGAGTGAGAGTATGAGGTGTTATATTATTTTGTTGATTAATTGATTGCCAGTGTGCCGGAATTTTGTCCTGCAGGAGTTTTTAGATGAAGCTGTCGGTTTTAAGCACACTTAAAAACCATTGGTCTGAGCCAGCTTTGAATCCATGACCTTGGGATCAGTAGGCCAGTGTCTAACCAACTGAACCACTCAGACCAAGGGGTTACTCAATGGCATCATATTTACTGAAGAATTTGACCGACTGTAGACAACCAAGTAACCATAACTATGCTCAGAGGTAATGGAATCAGAATCAGGAGAACCTGGTGTGTAGCGTATGACCCAGGTCAACTTCACAATAACATCTACTTTTTGTTATAACCATAATAGACATTCTGTCAACTCAGACAAAGAGGCATATAAAGTGTACTGTTCATTTAGCAACGATCAAGGTGTTGTTCATAGGAACATATATCAACTAGCAGCTTGTATCAATCACTCAGAAGTTAGTGAAGAAGGAGCCTTAAAAACAGACATTGGTATTTGAAACATCACTGCAGTGAAAGAAGTGCAGACCATATCAATGTGTATGTATATTCCATGTGCTAAGATCATGTTACTAAAACATTTTATAGTTTATCTTCAACATTTGTGTGTGAAGTATATTTTTTTGATTTGATGTATGTGTTAAGTTTCTTCTCATGCTAATAATATTGAATGATCAGATAATGAAGGAGAACTCCTCTGTTTGATCGTCATTGGAAATATTTTAACTCGACAGAAACTGGGTTTTGTTCTTTTGAGTAATACAGAACTCGCTGTTCTGCTTTGAATGTTTAATACAAAATGGAAATCTCTGCCATGTCCAGGATTACTGTTGAAATAATGTGATTTAAATCATATTACATCTACATTAACCAAACCATAAACAAGCAAGTTGTGGATCTTTAAGAGCATCCTAAAGCATAGGAAAAATAGTATATATTCAAGAAGCCATAAATCAGATGTTAACAGTCAAATCTATTTAACATTTTTTGTGCTGTGCAGGTGAACTCTTGACTTTAAAATAAGCCTAGAGAGGCTGTTCTATTACTCACTATTTGCTGTAAAATAATTTTTCATATGCAGAAGATATTTTAGTTTTGTCATTGTTTACCCTGATATAGTTACCATTTATTTCATTTTTACTTCCTCTACTAGTAAGATATGTGTGTGTGCGTGCGTCAGTCTGTGGACAACATAACTCAAAAACAAAAAGTCGGCTAAAAACCAGAGTTGGTATTTAAGTTTAATGTCTTTCAAGGATGCAACACAAAGATTTTCAAGAAAATGCTATGCCCTAAACTATCCTTTACATGGAAAATTTTTCAAAAATTTTGATTTTCCTGAAAATGGCTATGTTTAAGATATTTGTATGACAAATAAAATGCATATTTTGAATTTTATAGTTATAGCCTATGTAGTCCTGTTTACTCTGGATGACTTTTGAATAACTCATGAACTGTAAGAGATAGACAAAATCTTACTATACAAAAAATGTAGATCTTGCTAAAACACACAATTTACGTCCAAATAAATTTTTTTGTAGAGTGAACCATTTCAGACATATTTCTTGTTACTTGTGTCAGTTTCAGAAAAAATTTTTTTGTAAAATTGAACATATTCATTTTTTTTATATGTTAAGCATGCAAAGAGAGCGGAATCTCAAAGCTTTAAAAGATTTAGCTGTCGCTCAAAGCCTACTGTATTCCCATCTTCCCCTTGTCTGTCGATCGGTCAGTCGGTCGGTCGGTCTGTCTGTCTGTCTGTCTGTCTGTCTGTTCAGCTTTAGAAAGCTCCAGGACTGTAATTGTCTCCCTCCTGGGTTTTCTTATCTTCTCTCTTCTTCACTCTGGCTTCTTAGGACATCTCCATAGGTTTAGCAACATGGCCAGGTCTAATGCTCAGAATGCTTTCTCCTGATTCAATGTCCAATGCTTTCATTACATGGATTCTCTTATAGCACCCATCATTAACCCTTTAACACTGTGCGTGTTCGTATGAACACGGTTTACCGCTGTCCATTTAACAATGTTCCAATGCGTCGTCTACTTCTGTAGAGTATCGATGGTGATTTATATCAGCTACAGAATGGTGTGGTATCCCTGTCTACTCATATTGTCGGCTTCTGTAAACAAACATTGTCGTTGCACAACTTTTAGTTATCGCTAGTGTTGTCACAGCTGCAAGATGTCGGTGCGCTTCAAGTAAGTTTCCTATTTTGTTTACAATTAGACTTTGATCGTGTGATAAATACTTTTAAAGGTCTTCGGCATGATTAGTGTTCCTGTTATTATGAAATAGAACAATAGGTTACTGCATATATTTGGTCTAGACCCTTCTAAAGTGAAGCGTGATCATATGAACACGCTAGGCACATATATATGCAGTATATGACTTAGTCCATTTTCACGGTTGTGTTACCTTACACGGCTTAGACGTTGTGTTGCCATAAGAAAACTTATTATTTAGGAAACTATAAACTTGGTATACAGAATATAACTTTCCATATGCTTTTAACAGGGATATAACTCTCCGGGAAGCCTTGGATATTTTAGAATCAGATGAACCAATAGGAGATGTTGACAGCATTTTTATAGAACCTCCAGATGCTAACGTCTACTCCGATGAAGATTCTGGTGAAGAGGATGGTGGTGGTGAGATTGATAATCTTACAGGGTGCCAGCTTTATAGCCAAGCAGAAATTGTCTTCACCAACAATGAGCGTGTAGGTGGTGCAGTTGATGTCACTTCAGAAAACGCCAATGTTCCACCACAGAAGAAGAGCAAACATATGGAGAAAAGCTTCGTGTGGACTAAGGATGATAATGGAGGTTTGGTTGGTATATTCCCAGAAGCTGATTATTCATCATTATCCAACAAAACACCTGTGGAATGTTTCGAACTCATGTTTGACCATGAAATAATTAAATTTATGATAGAAGAATCCAGGAAATATGCAATATTCAGCAATTATGATGATCCTAAAATAGCAGTGTAGTGTTAGTGATGATATTCGTCTTGATGGGAAGAACCACCTTGTAGCTCCCTGCAATCGACAACACTGCGCTGGCAAAGAATGCACCAGCACTGTTTGCACAGAGCGTATAAAATGCAACGTTGGACTCTGTATCCTGTGTTTTGTCGAGTTTCACACCCTATAAAAGACTTGATTCTTGGACTTGCGACATAATTTTGTGCTCATGTGATCATATGTTATATGTCTGCATGCATTTAATATTTATAATTCACCTTTAAAGTGCACCTCATTGTAAATATAATTGGCACTGTAACTTTGGCATTTGTTGTGAAGTATGGCCACCTAGGCGTAAAATGCTTACACTAGCGCCTAGCGTGATCATATGGACATGGTCCATTGTGACAAAATGGTTCACTATAATGACTCATTATTTTGTATTAGAGTTCCACAAAACTGTATGAGTTGCTGATAAAAAAATGAAAGTGAATAAAAGAATTAATATTATTTCGGCGTTAAAGGGTTAAAACATATTACTGAGTCGAAAGCACCAATTTTAATTGTTTTTGCTCCAACAAATACATTTTTTGGTATCCTTTGTTAGATGCAGCTGTTGAAAGGCTCGTTTTTGTTTTGAGTCCTGCCATGTAGACATTTTCTCAGTAGTTCTTCATCTGAATGGTTTCTGTAAATGGGGGGCTTGATTTTTTCAATCACAGCACTTGGCAAGGAATGTTTATGTGCATATTCAACTCCTGTTATAAGTGATCGCTGGTAACCACACCATGATTCAGCTTCTGGTGGACAGAGACCAAGGGAAGGCTTTTCATCTGTAGAACATTTGTGAATTAAAGAAACCCACTCAGCTTTCTGCATTTCTTTTAGATTATTTCAATTATTTCTAATTGCCATTCCATAGTACTTTTGTAGCTGATCAATTTCTGATTTGGTAAGCCAATCTCGTCCACCAATTGGCTTACCATCATCTAATTTCTGCTCTTTCAAAGATTTACACAATTCCAGTAGAAATTGATCCATTCTCGTTTGAACGTGGCCTACACATTCAATTTTGGTAACTTCCACTTCACTACCATAGGGCTTGGCCTTATACACTGCATGAGACCCCTTGCAATCACCATCACCCAAGTATTGGACTTAGTGCAGACCTCTGGTAAGCTGAGGTCTTGAGCAAATTTCAACTGCACCTGCAACCTCCATCCTTCCACTGTCATATTTCTAGTCCATCCTGCACAGTACTTGTTATATGTTGCTATATCTCTTTTCCAGTCACGCCATGCAGTGATGAGAAACCTCTCTTCAGTCATGATTCATCTATAGCAATTGTGTCAGGATTACCTTCTAATTCCTTGACTTCTTTAGCAGTATTTCACAGTGAACCCTCAGCAACCTCTTTTACACCGTCATATTGTACACATGCTTTGTTGTACACATCAAATTTACTGACAGGTGGCGGTAGGTTCCTAAGAGCACAAAAGGTACGAGCTGCCAGTTTGCCTTTCCCAATACACCTCATGGCATGAGCAAATCTAAGATTTACAGAGGAGACATTTCTTGTATTTACTGGTGATATCATTGTTGAGTTGCTGTAATTACAATATTTACATTCTAACTTTAGTTTAGTTGACAAACCTCTTCTGCTTCGGTGTTGCTCAGTTATTTGTACACATTACAGCATTACAACTTGAACAAGAAACACTTTTGTGTATAAATAAAGATAATATGGACAAGTCAATAATTATATTTACACTTTTTGTAGAATTTGGAGCTGGCATATCACTAACATCATCACTAACGTTGAATAAATCAGACAGCTTCTTTCTTCAGGCACTTGAACTTCCAGAGGATTGGAGGTTAGGTGAAGATGTGCCACCTTTTGCTGTAATGTTGTTCAGCTTCTTGTGTTGGTTACCTCTAAATTTGCGTTTAGGATTGAATGTGCTATTTCTTCCCATATTTAAACTGGAAAATATACCCAAAGACTGCAAAAACTAACACTGTTGTACAAAATTGCCTTTTCAGCACCAGCTAGTGGACCGGTTTCCTTTACATGCACACAAGAAAGGAGATCATAGTTCAGGGCTGTGAACAGCAAAAGAAGAAACTTCCCAGCAGAATATTCATGACTTCGTCAAACTTATTTCTAACATAGTGATACAATTGTTACATAATTATGTACAAATATAAACAATTATATAAAAAATTTATGTTTACAAGTAGTGTCTACTGTAGTCTATCAGATATTATATCTTTACAAATATTTCACAATTTCATTAACATTGCTGCCTAAAAACTCTTCTGTTGTTACTGGCATTGTTTTTAATAGTATATTCTGTATAGTTGATTTAAATTTACTGTTGGATAATCCTTTTACCTTATCTGGCAATTTATTATATAAGATAACACCCTTATGTGATATAAAATTTAAACTTTGAATAAGTCGATGATGGTTTACGTGTATATTTTTGCTATTCCTGGTATTGTAAGTATGGTAATCTGAATTACTTGCAAATAGTGACTTATTCCTATGTACAAAGAGTACTATTTCATATATGTAGATACTGGGTATAGGTAATATATTGAGTTCCTGAAATATTGGTTTGCTATTTGTTCTTAAGGGAACCTTTTTAATTATTTTTATTGAGCTGGAGTAAGGGTGGTATTTAAACGTGGACGGCATGTAGTAATTTAAACCCAGGCATTTAAGCGCTTAATAATAATGTAACACATACAAATCATATATCAAAATGTTCAGGAAAGTATGCTATGTCATATAAGCAAATAAAAAGTGTTTCCATTTTTTGACACTTAATAACGACCAACTCCCCTTAAACATTAATGTTGTACAGCATGTTCACAAAGTCTGTATACCCCTATACTAAATTCAAACTGGCGTGAAATAAAAGTACAAATTTCCAATATTTATGTAATTATGTTTCTCCTTACATCTTAGGACTCCAAAACGTCGGTATGTGTCCCCCCTCCCCCTCCATTGTCTGTGCACAGCAGAATATGCTGCCATGTTCTCGTGTTCATCTTACTCAACATCATTGAAGTTGCTGTCTGGAAATCTACTCACACCGCATTTTGCAGTTCACCAATTGTAGCATACCGCTGCTTCCACACCTTCTCTTTGATGTAACTCCATAATGTATTATCTGGAGTTGTTAGATCAGGGCTCCTTGGAGGCCATGTGAGATTGTCCGATCCTCTACCTATCCAACAATTTCCAAAGACTGCATTCAGACGTCAAACAGCCACAGCGAAATGAGCTGGCGCCCCATCATGTTGAAACCAAACACTGTTTAAGATTCCCGTATTTTGCAGCTGTGGGTGGAGCCAGTTATCAATCATCTGGAGATAAGTGTTCTGATTAACAGGACCATCATAAAAATATGGGCCAAACAGATGAGTTTGTGTCATTCTGGCCCAGACCATGACATGTGATGGGTTGTGCTTGATTTCTTCGAAAAAATTTGTATTTTCTTTTCCCCAGAAATAAACATTGCTGTTACAGGAACTGCAATAAATCACACATTCGTCTGTGAACATGACCTCTGCCTTTTCAGACATTCTTTGGAATTGTTGCAGCATCCGACCACAAGCATTAACACATATCTCCAAATCAGCATCTGATAATTCATTCACATTCAATGGACACCAACACTTCTTTTTCAGATCCACTTTAATGTGTTTACTCATGGTTGATTCTAGTACCCCTAGCTCTGCAGCACGTTTCCTTAAGGATTTAACCAGAGATTCTTGGATAGATTTTTCCACTTCAGCACAAAGTCCAGGTCTGGTGGATTGTCTTCCACTTCTTGTCACATCACTGCCCATCAAAAATATTTTCGTTTCCCATGCTAACAACATCTTCTTTGTCGGTGCTGCTTTCACAAACCGTGCAACGAAATCGCCCATGACATTTTTCATTGATTTGCCATTAATTTGGCACTCATGAACCCACACAGCTGACAGTAAGCATTCCTCAATTGTGTAATCACTTGTACCAGCTATTCTTTCTCAATATCTCGGCATCAACTAATTTGATTCATAAGATTTGTTGATATGTTGTCATAAGAGTGACAACAATTGAACAGTTGAAGTCCTCAGCAATGGGTATCTGACAGGAGAATAATATGAATATATACCAACCTCAAAAAACATACTCCTGTAATTTTAAATTATGTACAGGGGTATATGCATTTTGTGCGCACACTGTACATTGTTACTTTCATTGTTTATGTTGTCGAACTGCATAGAAGCAAAAGTCATGGAGATATTTCAAGTTACTAATGTGTTTGTTTTTCCACAGACTTGCTACTGAAGTTTAACAACAGAACTGTTCAAATACAACATGGATATCAAATTAGAAATTAAAGAAGAGTCTTCCTGCTCAGAAGATGAGAGAGAGCTTTCTTCCAAAGACCTTGAACAGAAAGTTAAGGTTGAAGTACAAGTTACAAGTAGCAGTGATTGTAACATCAAAACAGAAATTGAAGAGGATGAGATTCCCAACTTTTGTTCACAGAGTAGGCCTTTTCCTGAACACTCTGTAGTTGGATTTCACAAAGATAGTGAAAATGAAACAAAAATAGAAATTTTAGGAACACAATGGTGCTTGGAGGGAACTTCTACAGAAACTCTGAGTATTTACAATGACAATAAGGTAACTTCAGCACAAAAGGTGCATCAGGTCTTTTTATTGATTTTAATCATCTGCATGCAACGCTCAATTATTGTTTGTAAGAAAGTATCAATAGTGAAATAAATAGAAGGGAACACTTCATAAATATTGTATTTTAAAAAGGTCCCAATCAAAAGACCAAATGTTATCACCATGTTGCGTTCCTAATGAGCTTATATGTAGTTTCAAGAAGAAGAAAAGGTTTTTATAATAATTCATGTGTATAGTTTGGGCTTTTCTGTTATTTTTGCTATATCACTGTCAGATGGAAGACAAGAGGTTTTCCATTTGTGAAAACAAAACATTCATGTAGAAAGGCTCAGTACTTCAAATAGTATAACAGGTCGATAGATTATATGAACAGCTAATGTACAATACTTAGTTATTAAGGAGAGAGAGAAAAAATAGCCAATATGAAACCCTTATGAAAGAATGCATCATGATGAAAGGAGAGATATCAGCAAACCAATAAAATCAAATGTCTAATATGTTAAGGTAGACTTAAAGATGTTCATCTTATAAAGGAAACAATATGGTGCAGTTTATTGTTTGATATTTTTGTTTGCTTGAAAACTTGGCTTGTTTTAAAAAACTTTCTAGTTTAATAAAACTTATGTGATGTTTAGCCTTTATGAAATAAGTATATTGCAACAGTGGCTGCACATCAAAGGAGACTGGAGGTCCACCACTTCACACCACAATGGTGCTAGGCAATGCACAACAATATTGGCTGAGAAAGTGCAATTCCAAACTCTTACTAATGCTTCAAATGCCAGGCTTTTACAAGAACTTTTGAGAAATGTTGGAGAGTTGAGCAGTTAGTTGTGCCAATGTTACAATAGAATAGAACAGCTGAAATAGAATAGAAGAGTTGCAAGGTCACGAGTTGGGAATTGTGATTCAGTTTTAGAGGAAATAAGGTCACATAAAAAGTAACTGGACTGTTCATTTGTCACACTAGTGTCAGGAGTATGATGTAAGAACTGTGATGGAGACTGCTTGAGAACCTGTTGGCTGGTATGGCAGAAACAAAATCCAATATGCAATAGATGGTGATAAAAATGGAAAGCAAAAGATGAAAACCAAAATGTCAATACAAAGGTAATGTTGAAGATTGGCGGGAAACTACGTGGTGCGAATGAAAATGGGAAAGTCTCAAACAATGTGTTAGTGCCCTGAAAGGCAGATTTGACCACAGCACCAGGGAGCTGAATGCTAGGGGTGGACTGAATAGCAAGGTAGCAGCTATGTCTATCTTGGAGAATTGTATCATATGACGGAAACAAAGCTCTGGGATGTGTGGAAAGATCCTCTAGTAGAGTGTGCTGGGATTTAGCCAAGCAGGGTACCTCTTGAAGGACTGTTAGCAGCAAGGCTCACAAGAAGCAAGACAAGTGAGGACCGGTGTGGGAAGGGGCAGAGTGGAGCTGTTGGAGTGATCCAGCCAGTGATGCTATATGCCTTGAACAGAAGAGTGGAGGATAGCATCATTGGAGACAGCAGAATACAAGTGTAGGCATTACCGTGATCTCACCTGAGATGTCAGAGGGCTCACCAACGAAGAAACGTGGTCAATTCTACCAGATTATTGGGCAATACCTTACCTATGGAGAAAAAGCCCTAGCTGAGGTATACTTGGGGTAAAGCGTCATCATTGCAAGGGTGGCTGAGGAAGTGATACTGGGACTGGATGCCTCTGGAGCCACGAAGTGATGGTCGATGTTGGTAGGAGGGTTCTGCAAGTTGGACAAGACAAGATTTTGCTTTAACACCGCAGCAAACATGCTGGGTTCTGCAAGGTAACTCTGATAGAGATTGTATGTGGTTTGACTCACAGAAGCAATGTGGCCATAGAGTGCACCAGGAAGGTTAGTGGTCATGGAACCCTGTGTGCTGTTTTCACATTGTATGTAGGATGACTCATCAAAATACGCAAGTGGAGAGTGACCGGATAAAGATCTGTCACAACTGGTGAGGCTACCATTTCAAGCAGGATGGCAGACTAGCTGGACCAAAGGGCATTAGCCAACTACCATGGCAGGAACTATGGTACATTCCGATTGTCTGGCCCAATACAACCTGCGTTGGTTGAGACAACCGACCCTGAGGAGGGAGCAGTGTGACACAGGACGAACATCAATGGAAGCTCGAGGTAAGCTAACTACACCACTACATTGCTAGGGAATGTGGTGAAACAATAACTGAGAATAAAGACTGATTCCAAACAGTTTGAGAAGCTTCAAATGCCAAGCTTTTACAAGAAACATGGATTTCCAGAGAAATTCTCAACTATCTAAGAGTTTGATAGTGTTGAGAGTTTTAGTGAGATTTGTTGTCAAAGTCTGTCTTTAGTGAATAGAATTGTCTGAGTGAGCTGTGGACGGTTCAGCAGTGAATTATGTCAAGGTTACAATAGAATGGCTGAGAGTTGAAAGGTCATGAATTATGAATTGTTATTAATTTTAAGAGAAATAAAGCAATATAAAAAGTAATGTATTTGTTAATTAACAGTGGGTTATGTACAGTGTTATGATAGAACAACAGTTGTGAGTTGTGAAATCGTGTTACAGAATAGTGACAGTTTCATCACCAACAACAGAAATAAGTTTTTACTTCAAAAACTTTTAATTTTCTTGTCCAGGACACATTTTCAAAATAGTTAATTTCAGTTCTCAAATCTTCAGTTACTCTTCTGATAATAAAATAATTTTTCTTTTTAACTATTCATAAAACAACGCTTTCGGAAATCCAGACCTTTACACTTATTTCTATTTTACAAGTCTTTATCTGGTTTCAAAAACAATGTTAATATTTTCATGTGGTATAATTCCTTATTTGTAGATTGTTCCAAAAGTGCCTCCATATTTATTTTATATCTTTTTGTGAAGATAACAATGTCAAGTCAGAAGCAGGTCATGAGATTTACTTGTGAATTATTCTGTTACAGGATGGAGGAAACAAAGACCTTTATTCCATGAAATCACCAAGGTAAGTTCTCTTCGTTTCATAGAAGTTTGAAAACAGTGTTGTTGTAATTAATTTAATTTAAAAGGTGAGTTAATTAATAACACTGAACAACACTTACAACATATTTTTCCGGGATGCATTTTGAAGGTTAACTTTTCTCCATTATCAACCGGACAATAACTGGGTTTCCATGGTGTTTCATGGTGCAGATGGTGATGCTTCTTCTGGTGTTTCTTCTGGTGACGGTGTCTCTCCGAGATATTTTCAGTAAGTTCATTGAACCACCACCAGAAGAAACACCAAAAGAAGCATCACCATCTGCACCATGAAACACCATGGAAACCCAGTTATGGTCCAGTTGATAATGGAGGAAAGTTAACCTTCGAAGCGCATCCCGGAAAAATATATTGTAAGTGTTATTCAGTGTTATTAATTAACTCACCTTTTAAATTAAAGTAAGTTCTCTTGTTTATTTTTGTCCACTGACTTCCAGTTTCCTTTGAATATTCTCCACATTCCTTCTCAGTGTTATGAATACAATTGTATTCCTTACTTAATCAGCAGAAAGCAAGTTCCTGACCAAGATGCACCATGGTGATTCAAATATAAATGATAATTTTAATACACAAGTGACACCATCGGTGTTCTCTACAAAGCCTTATGTCAGGTAATAGAACAACTAAACTAATTAAGGAAATTTAAGCTATTAACAGTGAAGCAACAAGATTCTAAAATAAAAACAAATTAGAAACTAAAAACTTCACTTATCTCAGTAATGTTGCAAGTTATTTTTTCAAACACTGACTCGAGTTTCAAGTTGACTCCAACTCATTCTCAAAGTTATACAAACAAATTCGTTACCAAAGCTCCAATCCTTCATTTTTTTCTGAAAACAAAAAACATAAATACTGATATTCATTTTATCAATCTCTGAAAACAAAAATTTGTAAATACAATCTATAGAAGGTAATTCGAAGTTCATAACACGGTTCCTGTATTTTAAAATAAAAATTTTTTCCCAAACCATTAAATCTATAGGTTCACTTAATTGTTTTAATAATTTAACTTCTGGATTAATTTCATGATTAAATGACCAAAAATGATCTGCCACAGCCGATTTATCAGTTTGTTTATATTTAATATTTCTAAAATGCTCTTTTATTCTGGTTGCTAAATGACATTTAGTTTTATCAATATAAACCTTATCACAATCTAAGCAGCTAAATTGATAAATGCCAGATTTTTTATAGAAAAATTAAGTAAATTTTGTATATTAAATTTATTTTGAGGGACCAAATTTATTCCATATTCTTTAAAAATCTTTGTAACTTTTTTATTGGCCCATGGATGGTAAGTAAACTTGTTAGAAATACAATTATCTTTTATTTTTTTGAGGGTAGAAACTTCTTTAACAGCTTTTTGATACTTAAATTTTTCTATCTTTTTATGTATAAAATCTGTATTAAAGCCATTAATTACTGCAGTGTTAGTGTTTATATTTTGTGTCAAATTCTTCTTTATTAAGGGGTACATTTGTTGTTAGCTAATGCTGGATTTCTGACAATGAAGTCATTAATCCTCTTGCTCTCCAATATTGAAGAGAGCAATAGCAGTAATAGTGACCGCTTTTTAGAGAGCACCATATTTTTATATTTTGGCGGTCACATCGCTCTCTCACAACCCCCAGAATGTCTGGAGGACCACACCTGTCGTTGGTTTACGGGCCTCACTGACCTGACCGGTATATTTATTAACCTATAAATTAAACTATTGAAAACAGCAAATTTGTGTGCAAAAGGATCAAAAACTTTTATTTTTTATGTAATTATCAGTGTGAGTAGATTTTCTGTAAATAACAAAATTTAATTAATTGTTATGGCTTTTAATTTTTAAGTCCAGAAATCAAAGGCATCCATTTTCAGTTTCCAAAGTGAATTGTATAGCTTTATCTTGTAAATTTAAAAGTTTTAAAGCATCATTTATCTGTTTCTTAGGGACAACAGCAAAAATGTCATCCACACATCTATACCATATTTTAAAAATTAGAGGGAATGATTTTATAATTTGAGTTTCAGAAAAGCTCATGAAAAGATTAGCAAGAAATTGTGAAAGTGGACTACCCATTGCCAAGCCAGAAGTTTGTTGAAAAAAATTACCATTATAACTAAAGAAATTTTGATCTAAACAAAGATTTGTAAGTTTTACAAAATCATCTATACTCTGTCCTCTATGTGATCTGCTAGAGGAAATGGATCAAGACCACCTTCAAATATGCCCGGCCACTTCTAATGCCCCATCCATCAGTGAAAAATATTGGAGAGCAAGAGGATTAATGACTTCATTGTCAGAAATCCAGCATTAGCTAACAACAAAATCATCTATTAAATCTTTGTTTAATTCTAAAGAATTTAACCATTTTTACTTTCTCTACTGGTAAGTAGGGAAAGTATTATATTCCACCCAAAAATTCGATGTCAAGATTTCACCGGAAATATATGTTTTGAGGCCCCCTGAATCCAAAAAAAGAATTTTTAGAAAAAGGTCCGTGTGTCAGTCTATCAGTCGGTGGACAACATAACTCAAAAACGAAAAGTCGGTATAAACCAAAGTTGGTATTTAAGTTTAATGTCTTTCAAGGATGTGACACGAAGATTTTGAAGAAAATAGCCTCACCCTAAACTACCCTTTACATGGAAGATTTTTCGACAATTTTTATTTTCTTGAAAATGGCTCTAACGATTTTGATTAAAATGCCATATGTTTGAGATATTTTTATGACAAATGAAATGTTTATCTTGAATTTTCTGGCTGTAGTCGTATTTACTCTGGACAACTTTTGCAAAACTGGTAAACCGTTAGAGATAGAGCAAATCATACTATACAAAAAATGTAGATCTTGCTAAAATACACAATTTATGTCTCAATAAATTTTCTTGTAGGGTGAACCATTTTGGAGATATTCCTCGTTATGTGTGAGTTTCGGAAAACTTAGAACTTTCGTGAAATGGGTCATCGCTGTTCATTTTTTTATATGTGAAGTGTGCAAAGACAACATAATCTCAAAGCTTTAAAACATTTGACTATCGCACAAAGCCTACTGCATTCTCTCTTGCACCTACAAGGAAATTAGCAATAAGATAATTTGTACAAATGTTTATCTTAACTAACACGAAGAAGATATGGGAATAAGAATTTGTAAGAATGGTTAGTACAAGAGTAGAGTAAGTCATGTGAGTGCAACACATCAGATTGTTTTAAAAAAAATCAAAAGCTTTTTTCTAGGAATACTGGGAAATAAAGCAGTTACATCAAAAGAAACAAGTCTATCATTATTAGACAATAATGTTGCTAATCTTTTCTACTAATTCAAAAGAATTTTAATAATTAAACTTTCAAATTGATCAACAATACTAAATTTTGTAGTTAGCCATTTAGGTAAATTATACGTAGGTGAATTTATAGAATTTATAATAGGTCTCATTTTACTCCCTGGTTTGTTGCAAATTTTTGGAAGTGCATACAATCCAGTTTTTTCTAGATTGTATGCACTTCCATGTTTGTATAGCTTTGAGAATGAGTTGTAGTCAACGTGAAACTCGAGTCAGTGTTTGAAAAAATAACTTGCAACAATACTAAGATAAGTGAAGTTTTTAGTTTATAATTTGTTTTTATTTTAGAAGCACAGCTAAACTTTCATGGTTTAAAGAGTGGAAGAAGCAGTCCTCTGTGTTGGAGTGGGTACCTAGATGAGCATGTTTGGATGCTCAGAGGCCACAGCCCTGCCACCGTTCTTGTCCTGCGAGGCGCTCGTAATACTTTCACAGAAGTTGGATGTCCTAGGAAGTGTTGGGCTGATGTTTAGTGTAGCCTATGACATGGGGACGTATGGGGATGTATGACAAGGTGAATATGCTGAAAAACAGCTCAACACTTTGTGTATTTGTTCCAGTAAATTGTCAATTGTATTTTGTTTGTGTTCATAGCCACTCCTTTATAGATGCACCTCATATCTTTAATTATTTATTATCTTATCATGTGCATAACCCATTGTGGTGCCATCATTTCTTGTTATTGCAGTTTTATTTGATGAACTAAATAATGAGTAAAGATATACATTGAAAAGATAACAAAGACAAATAAATTGCAGGTAATCTAGTTGGTTATACCCAAGCACTTTCCTTCTTGTAAATATGATGAGACAAAAGATTCACTTTTTACACAAAATAATGAATATCAGATATTCATGTATGTGGCTAGAAGAACAAGCATTGCTCCAACACGAGAAAATGTTACGACTGCCAAACTCTAAATGGACAGAAGAGAACCTCCCCCCTTCAATCCTTAAAACTCATAGTAGTTTCCTAGAAAAGGTAACACAGATTAAATCCAAATTGAACATTCCTAACACCAGAGAAAATCTACTTATTAGAGAAAATCCATTGGAATTATTGCAACCTACCTTCAATTTGGAATTAATAGAGGAAATAAGTAAATCAGACACACCAAAAGAAATACAAAAACTTCTAGCTCTGGAAACAATCAATACTAGGTATCCCACAGAAGAATGGCTGCACATATATACTGATGGATCCTCGAAGGAAAACCTTACTGGAGCTGGAGTTACATGTTCACATTTTTCCTTTTATCATTCTGTTGGCAGAGACACAACAAATTATGATGGAGAAATAGAGGCTATATACATTGCTCTCCGACAATTATTAAATCTTCCCTTAAATAAATTTAACAAGGCAGTAATTCTTTCGGATTCTAAAGCTGCAATTCAGGGAATATGTTCAAATACTACAAAGAAGTCAACAAAAATTAGAGAATGCTACAAAATGTTAACACAACTCCAAAAAGTTAATAAGACTGTTCATCTCCAATGGATTCCAGCACACTGTGGAGTCATGGGGAACGAAGCTGCAGATTCACTTGCAAAGAAAGCCACAACAATAACACAAAAGTCTAAATTCAATTTCTCATATTCCTCAATAAAACGCTTGATCATTAAAAATTTTTGTCATTCATACCTACAAGAAATAGAAACAAATGCCAAAGATAAAAAATGGATTACACTACTTTCCAATCCAGATATAATCCCCCAGAGACCAAGGAAAACAGCTGTTGCAGCCTTCCGACTATTGACAAATCATGACTGCTTGGCAAGTCATCTCTACAGAATAGGTATCTCAGCCTCACCGATATGTGTCCTGTGTAACGATCCAGCAGAAATGAATGAAGAACACTTGAAGACCTGTGAAGCATTAAGATCAGAAGAAACTACAGTTCAAAAGTATTGGAAAGCACGAATGCTAATGGCTTCATTGCCAGATGCAAGGCACTAGAAAACAACAACAACAACATGAATATCAGATAACCAATGTACATATTAACCACCCAATATTACTTATATTGGCATAGACACAAGAGTAGTTACCTTTACACTTCTAAGCAAGAGAATGTTTTGAAACTGACATATTTTCTACAATGTTCGAAATTAGTATTATAACTTTTTATTAAAAACATAATAGTATGTTATTTTTCTATCAAATTATTTACGACATCCTGTTTTCTAGTAATTACTGATTGTTATTGCTATATTTCAGTTTATCCAAAGAGGGTGTTATCAGTTGTACATCAGATTTATTCTCCAGTGAAGACTCAGGAAATGACGTAAGTTTCAATATGAACAAGGATAGTCCTGAATGTGAAAGTGACAGGAAATGTCAAAGTGAGGAAAGTCTAATTACAGATATATCTTCAATAGGAACAAGTATTTGCTCAGAAATATCTTATGATAGTGATTTCAAACCAAGTAAATTGCTTGAGCAAAGCAACATAAATAAACAAAATATCAATAAGGAGAACTACAAATCCATCTTGAGTCATGACTACATAAAGTCTTACAAATGTAATGTTGCTGAGAAGAATTTTAAATATTCTGCCAATTTAAAAAACCACAGATTGGTTCATGATAGAAAAGAACCAAATAACTCTGATGCTAGGAACGAGGGTTTGAATCAGTTCTCATCTCCGAAAACTTGCAAAACGGTTCAAGAGAACAAAAAAATTCACAAATGTGATATTTGCAGTAAGGTTTTTCCTGCATTATCAAAATTGAAAAGACACATGTTGATTCATGAGGGCATAAAGCCACACAAGTGTAATATCTGTAGCCGAGCTTTTAGTGATATATCAAGTTTGAGAAGACACAAAATGAGTCATCTGGGCATAAAGCCACACAGGTGTAACATTTGTAATAAGAATTTTTCAGAATTGTACAATTTGAAAATACACCAAATGATTCATAAGGGTATAAAGCCACACAAATGTAACATTTGTAACAAGGTGTTTACTCAGCTGCAAAATTTGAAAATGCACAAATCCATTCATGAGGGCAAAAAACGACACAGGTGTAATATTTGTTATAAGAGCTTTGCTCGATCTGAACATGTGAAAATACACAAAGTGATCCACGAGGGTATAAAGCCTCACAAGTGTGACATTTGTAACAAAGCTTTTACTCAGTCATCAAGTTTGAAGGTACACAAATTGACTCATGAAGGCATAAAGCCACACAAGTGTGACATTTGTAGCAAAGCTTTTACTCAGTCATCAAGTTTAAATGCACACAAATTGATTCATGTAGGTGTAAAGCCATACATGTGCGACATCTGTAACAAAGGTTTTACTAAGTTGTTCAATCTGAAAAGACACAGCTGGGTTCATGAAGTGAAAATGCCAGAGTTTTTGTAATGCCCTGAGTGTAGTGTTTACTCGAGCTGATTCACATTGACACTGTACAGGACAGTGATGCTTTCTTCACCTTGTCAAGGAATTAAATTTGTTTTCAGAATCCAAAATTCTCTGTAAGTTTGAAACTTGTATTATTTTGTATATAAATATATCTTGAATCCAAGAGGAGATGGATCGAGACGACCTTCAAATATGCCCTGCCACTTCTAGTGCCCCATCCATCAGTGAAAAATATTGGAGAGCAAGAGGATTAATGACTTCATTGTCAGAAATCCAGCATTAGCTAACAATATCTTGAATCCAATATGCGGTATAAATTTTTATTTTGTCAACTTTCCACATTATTTGTAACCTATATTTGATCAGGTATGAAGCCCGCCTCGGTAGCGTGATGCTTAGCGTGTCTGCCTCACGTTAAAGAGGTAGCGAGTTCGAATCTCGCTTAGGGTAAGTTATCCGGGTAAGATTTTTTCCGAGCTTTTCCCTACCATGAGAGGACGAATGTCGGGTAACTTTAAGTTCCATGGACCCCGGGTTCATTTGAGCATCATTTCACCCATTTCATTTCGTTCATTCGTCAGATATGACAATGTTGGAGGACGTTAATTAAAAAAATCTGATGTGTTGCACTCACATGACTTTCTCTACTCTTGTACTAACCATTCTTACAAACTCTTATTCCTATATCTTCTTCGTGTTAGTTAAGATAAACATTTGTACAATTTATTGCTTATGTCCTTGTGGGTGCAAGGGGAATGGTAGAATACAGTAGGCTTTGTGCGATAGTCAAAACTTTTAAAGCTTTGGGATTCTGTTGTCTTTGCACACTTAACATAAAAAATGAACGAGATCCATTGCACGAAAGTTCTAAGTTTTCCGAAACTCACACACATAACAAGGAATATCTCCGAAATGGTTCACCCTACAAGAAAATTTTTGAGACAAATTGTATATGTTAGCAAGATCTACATTTTTTGTATAGTATGATTTGGTCTATCTCTAACGGTTTATGAGTTACGCAAAAGTCGTCCAGAGTAAATACGACTATAGGGGCTATAGCCAGAAAATTCAAGATATACATTTCATTTGTCATAACTAGAGCCCGAATTTTTATGTAATATCAAGGTGCGAAATATGTACATATTTATGTAACAAAAAGCATCAAAATATGTAATGAAATATGTAATATCAACAAAATATGTAAAATTATGTAATAATCTAAATCCTAAGATTACAACCTCAAATCTAAATGCAGACTGCAAATTATCCAGAATTTTATAATTTGATGGGTCTGTAAGTACATAAATGAATTACAATGAGTTAAAATGTACTAAATATAGAATTAATTATATGGATACTTTTTTTTGTATGCAGAATTTACCTAAAATTTATTTTCAAGTAGGTAATCACGAAATAAAAAGATGTGTTTTGGATTATGTTTATTAAACTAACTCATTTCACATAATTATTTTACTTAAATAATGTTGAAGCAATGTTGAAATACTGAACCAATTTATCAATGAGTGAAACAATAAATTCAAAATAATTAAATCTTATAATGCCTCTGTCGGAACATGTGTGGCCTAGAACCGAGGTTGCGTGGACGCGCATTAGTCGGCGAGCCGTGGCGCGTCTAGAATATCAGAACTCTCCAATTTAAATTGAGCTTTTACTTATAGACGCTCTTTAATTACATTATGAGGCTCGAGGTTGTTTTACGTGTCCTAAATATACATGGTATCATTGGCTGTTGCTCCTAAACCGCGGAGGACGACACACAACTCTCCGTCTAGGAGAATAACATAACATGTACAAGTCAGGAGAAAGTGTGGCAGTGAATCGAGCTGATGATCAAGATAGTCTCTGAAACATACCCCAGTAAGTTGTAGTGCGGGAATGATTAGATTAGATAACGGGGTTTTTGAAGGCCTGCACTCATCTTATCCCCGCTAGGATTGCCCTAACATGGAATTCCGAGCTTCAAAAGCTTGGTTTCTATACACGGATCTGATTTTAAATTTCCCCTAATCCAAAAACTGCGCTTTCTCCTTCCTAGAGATGGCCAGCCAAATGCAATATGTACGGGAGCTATTTTTTCAGGGTAACTGTCCAGACCCCATGTTTGTGTGACGCCTGATACTGGAGATAGGTAAAGATGAGATGACTGACTATAAAGACAATGTTCATTCTTGTTGTGTAGCTATTTTAGTTCCAAACTTTAAAGCTATCATATAGTATAACGGGAATAAGGAAAATTGGGTACTGTAAATTTACACAGGGGACATATCTGCCCAATCACTCCTTTTGTTCAGTTGAAGAAAATCTTAATTTTGAACCTACATTGTAAGCAGAAGGATAATACCATATTTGAACTTTATAATTGTATTATAATACTGCGTTTTTAATTATGCATTTCTACATTCAGTTTTATGCAAACTCCTTGTAGCTTTAGGTTTGTTTTAAACTGAACCCTTCACATGTTCCATATCAGAGGATTAATGAATGCTGAATGAATCAAAAGAGAATCCATCCATCAACGTTTCTATCTAGAAATTTGACTTAAACGTTGTTTTAGATTTTAACTTATGCTGAATTGTCTGTAAAAGCATAGATGGACGGGAATTATTCAACCTTCGCCTTGCAGACGATGTTGTCCTTATAACACACTCGCATGAGGAAGCAGAAGAAATGTTAGCGAGATCTGCAAATTCAACGACCAGGACTTCAAACAAGTGTTGTGAATACAAAGTTAACGACAAACAGCACGAAGCAGCCAATCCAGATCAGAAATCACAAAATCGACTACATCAATGAATGCGTTTATTTAGGCCAAGCTGTGTCGTTTTGTAATCACACTCAGAATGAGATGAAAAGAAGAATTACACAAGCCTGGAACCGGGAGGGATCTGAGCGCTGACTGCGTATCACCCTCCTGTACTGCACTCCACTCATGATGCCTGTAATGGGCAGAGGTGGTGGACGTAGTGGCTGGGTGGTAGGTTTTGGCCCGGATAGGGCTGTTGCGCAGCCGGGGGGGGGGGGTGAAATTCTGGGTTCTAATGTTTATCTTACTGGAAAAATCCATCAGTATGAAGATCAAAAATAGGTCATGGATATGCGTATATTAGCAGTACTAATATATGACTCGCAGACATGGACATTAACAAACCAAGGAACATGCATGTTAGAAATTTGCCAGAGGAAAATTGAACGAAAGTTACTCAACATCACAAGAAAGACCATGTGAAGGATGAGATCATCTGCAAGATAACGGGTCTGAAAACCGCAGCAACATCAGCAATGTGTTCAAAATGGAGATGGAGCACGTGCTCGGATTGGATTCTACAAAATGGACTCATGCAGTGACTGTGTGGGAACCTATAGCGCATCTCACCCTTAGAAGACAGTACACGTTAAATGGAGCGCAGTGTTGCAACATATACTAGTTGCGAATCTTTCTCCACGCGCGAGCCCGAGGTGGCCGGAGTCCTGTACTTAGTCCTTCAATTGCTGCTTGATTGACACTGTTAACTTAGGTATCCCTCCACGCCTTTGTGACTGTATGGCCTAAATTTACAAATGACTCGTCTATATAAACAATTGATTTCCCATGGTCCCTAAACCGTTTTATGGTTTTTAGATATTTATGTCATCTGATGATATCGCCTCTTTCTATTAATATACACTTGCTATCCCGTCTTTCATATTCGATGTTCGAACCCCAAATCATGTAAATTAAATTATTTTATTATTTAGCGACGCTTTCAACTGCCAGGATCACATCAGCGTCGCCGGTGTGCCGGAAATTCGTCCTGCAGGAGTTCTTTTACATGCCAGTAAATCTACTGACATGGAGCTGTCGTTTTTAAGCACACTTAAAAACCATCGGCCTGGGCCGGGTTTGAACCCGCGACCTTGGGATCAGTAGGCCAACGTCTAACCAACTGAGCCACCCAGACCAACCCCGAATCATGTAAGAACCGACTAAGAGTGGCCCTTGAGAAATTTGGTAGGGTCTCATCACTGTTGACCCGTGCAAAATTATGTTCAACGTGGGTGGAATATTTGCAAACAGTAAAGAATGAACAATTCGCCGCATCCACTTTGCACTATTCCATCATATTGCGTTAACCTAGCGCTTTTTTTTGTTTGTTTTCCCGCCCTTTTTGCTTTCTCTTTCGATGACGTTCTTAGAGGTCTTTTCATTACTTCCTTTTTAATCCTATACACCGTTGCTTCTGAACACCCGATAGCCTTACCTGTTTCTTTTACTGCCTTACTAACAATCATTTTACTTGAAAAATAATCTAACACATTCATAATTATTTGGCGTTCCTTACATCTTTATTTACCAACATGTCGTCTCTTCCTAGCTTGCCCCTCCATAACTACAAATATTTACGGAAAATATTAAATAAATAACGCAATAGCACCTCGCAGATTCCACACAGTTACACACACGACTTCTTTCGAACTAATGTTAGTGCTGCTCCTTTATCTTCTGTGTCAGGCCTGGCGCGAGAATACGCTAAATAGATGAATACCTTTTGTTTGTCTTACACGATCAAAGAAAGAGGTTATAGCCTTTTGATTTATTTTAAAAACTTTCTCCACCCCTTCTCAACATTTGTTCTCGCATTGTCCCTGATGTAAACTCAATAACAAAAAGTTTCACACTGCGTAACATTTAATTTAAAAAATTGTAACACTTAACTGAGTAAACAGAGAATTCAAAGTAGGCAGGTAGTAGCACTATAGTTTACTTTAGCTAAGAAAAAAATATAGACGTATTGTAGCAGTTAGTTTGTTAGTTAGTGCGTGATGAGTATAGAAACAGCAAACATCGGACTTCTGTCGAAAAAAACGTTTCCTGGAGAAATGTGGGCCTATAGAAATGTGTAATGACTAAAAAGGACATATCCTGATAGAGAAATAAATTCTACGTAGGATAATGTGTTCAGACTTGACATTTATAACAACTCAATATTTACACCATGCTATTGGGAACCTGGCAACAGCCAGGTGAGAGTGGAAAAGGATGAGGCTAATGGCAACTTGTATGCGCTAGATAGAGACATATATCCCATTTAACTCCATACTGTCATCTAAGGTTGAGACAAGATATAGAATAGGGAAATAGAATGAAGGAAGGCAAAATAGCAGCGGAGTGAAGTGTTGAAATGTCATATAGGAATCTGGTGGTCCAGAATAACGAAAGATAGACAAAAGTAAAAGTCCTACAGAGTTGGCTAACCCGGGGATGTAGTCGTAAGCCACCCTGGCGTTGCAGCAGACGCTAGCCCGAACTGGGATGTTCATGGGCTAATTCTAAATTCTTAATGCATATTTGTTTATTTACCTATCTATTTGTTCGTTCATTCATTTTATTTATTTATTTATTTACTTACTTTTTCACTGACTCACTCACTAACTCACTTACCTACTTTCTTACCTACCTACCTATCAACCTACCTACGTACTTACCTATTTACCTACTTATTTATTTATAGTACATGAAATAATAGTGTGACGGCAATGGCCATTAAAGATGCTCACGGCAAATGGACCTCACACCACTGGGTGGCCGCGCGCCTCGAAGAAGCTCAGCTTCCGCACACCACTGCTTGTAAATACGTGGCCAACGACAATGGAAGACTCATAACAAGGACAACAGAGTGCGGCAGAACAAAGCGCATCGCAACGTTTCGAAACTTCCGACTACCGGCTCGTTTATGAGAATTTCGAGGGAAGGTGAATTACGAGAAATATCTGTGCTACGTCATTCTCGCTTATCTAAGCGACTCGAAACGGATGAGACAGTCGTTAATGTTGAGCGAGACAGCTGTTGGCAGTTTTAAGTGCGCGTGTGTGTTGTCAACGTTGAGAAAAAAATTGAGCGCGCTGGATATTTAATACAATTTTGGAGGATTAATCGTCGCCTCGGAGTTATTTTTTGTGCGAAGCAGTTTTAGTGAGTGTGTTCGTCGGAAACAGTTTTTAAGAGAGTGAGTAGAAACAAAGTGTAGTACCTACGTGTCAAGGTTACGAGATGACAGAACAACTGTGAGTTGCAAGGTCATGATGAAGTACTACTTGGCAAAGCGACGAAGCGTACTCATCTTGGTTGCCGAGCGCTGCGATCGCTTCTTATCTTCTTTATTAGAAGAGCGAAATAATAGTAACTTGGCCTATAGTCACTGATAAAACACAAATACGCCTCATGGCTTTGCTAAGTAGTAGATTGACTATTAGCGATGAATGAAGAAGTCTGTGGTTTTGAGCTGCAGTTTAAGAGGACTAAAATGAGAAAAGTGACTTGACTTGTCGATTTGTCACAATAGTGAGAGGTATACTACACTCTCTTTGTGGGTTCGACACCATAATAACGAAGTTAGTTTGAATCTTCTTTATAGATACCAGACATATATCCCTTGAAGATGTTAATACCACTTAAGTAACACAGCTCAGGTAAGTACATCTTGCAATTTCGGCAGTATAATTAGTAGTTAAAGGGAATAATGCTCCTTCCCTTCTAAACCTTTCCTCTTTCTTGGCACCAAGCTCTGTTTTAAGCCACACTATAGTAGGCGCGGCAATATGAGTTACGAATAGTAAGAGAACAAATTTAATATAGCTACGTATAATGTTAGCCACGAACATGAGTTCAATTAATCAGTTACTGAAATGAACAAGAGCACCAGGAAGGTTAAACAGCTTAAGGAAAAGAAAGAAGGCGGCACAAAATGAAGTAAAACAGTACAGGAAAGATGATTAGAAGCATTTAATGCACGGGCATCACGAAACGGGGGCAAGGGGGGGGCCGCGGCCCCCCTTGGAAGTTGGTGAACTTAATGTGCAGCCAGTTACTGACTATTAAACTATTATTTTAATTTTGATGTAAAGAACAATTTTTATTTAACACAAATTAATGCGGTTATCTGCAACAAATATTATACATTTTGACAGTAAAATAATGATTTAATATTATATGATTGCAAATTTCCAACATGTGGCCCCCCCCTGGAAAAACGTCTGCCGACACTCATGATTTAATGAGCCACCCATGATGAACTCATATTAATGTGGGCTTATGTACCAAATACTCACTGCACTTCACCTATACTCTCTGATCACTACTTGGTAGCACTTGGTAGTATTCTGTGGGGGTTGAAGGTCTTTGGTAAGACAGTCTAATCTAAAATGAAACAATTGTATTGTACCACGAGCTTTTTATGTTCCTGTTTATCGTATGCTCGGCGTCATTTTATTCTTAAACGACGAAGAGAAACTTTTTCTTCATTACTGTAAGTAAAAATAAGTGTTATTTTTACTCTACTATACTCGCGTACTTTTTTCTTGTGATATTTAAGTTCGGATGATCATGAACGTGTTTTACAAGACAAGGCAGTCATGGATATAGAAAACATGATGCCTAAATCATTTACGCTCAGTTGAAGCTGTTAGTATTACAAGTACGTGCATAGAAAGAGGATGTAAGTAAGATTAACCTCTTATATTCCTATTGAAGTTTAATTACGTTCAACAACTAATTTAAACATAGGGCCAAACTTGTACAATTACTCCAAAAAGTATTCGTCTAATGCATGAGTTTATGTTTAAAGATGTATGGATAGTGGAAAATCAGGTAAGTGTTCGGCTATTGGGTCAAGCTCCCGTCTCTCTTCTAACACATGCTGCGGCTCTATTCCTCTTTATAATCTCTGCATTTTCCTTGGCATGGATTTCACCAAGGATTGTGTTGTTTCCACTGTAATTTTATGCCATTCCTCTAGTAGAGCGTTCTTTAGATTCTTTATATTAGATAGCTGATGATTCCTAATATTTTTGCCCAGTATACTCCACAAATTCTCTGTTGGATTCATGTCCGGGGATTGCATCGTTGAGTATTATACAACCATAGCCTTGTATCTGGAGCTGTGTGTTTTTGGATCATTACCTTGTGTGAAAATATAATGCTCAGAAAGACCCATATTATTCACACTTCTAGACAGATGTGTTTTTAGGGTGTTTACATGAACCTTATGGTTTGTAATTCCATCAACAAAACACAAATCCCCCACACCATTTGCACTCATGCAGCCCCAGACAAGTACTGAACCGTCTTCATGTTTAACTGAAGCTGTTATATTTTTCTCCTCAAGCTCACAATTCTTTTTTCTCCACACTATTACTCACCCTTTTGACTTAAGGAGCTCAAATTTACTCTCGTCAGTAAATACAACCTTCTTCCAGAAATAGTACCTATCGTATTTGTGTTCTTTTGCAAAAGCAACTTGCTTCTTTCTGTTGATTTTGCTGATGTATGGTTTAACCTCCATACTCAGCTTCATATAGCACGTTTCTTATAGTTTTTGCTGAAACTGACTTTTCTGTGTGTTTGCACTGCAATAGCAAGTTTTGGAACACTTTGTTTAGGATTTTTCATGACTTCTCTAAGTATATGTCGTTTTTCAATCTCGGATGGAATTGCAGGATGACCACATCTTGATTGATTTTCGTATATTTTGTTCTGATTAAACCTGCATATGATAGTCTTCACTGTACTGGTAGGTCTTCCAATGGTTTCTCCAATTTCTTGAAAAGACTCCTTTTTTAAATAACCTGATGCAAATTTCTTTTCTTTTGTAGTTTCATGACATTTTTTACCCATATTATTCAAAAAAGCTGTGAACGGCTTTGAAAACAGAGAGGGAACTATCAACAACAGTGGATGAAACACAACTGCATAAGAAAGGGGAAGGGTGTCTGTCAGCGAGGCACCATACCTGAGATCTTGTTAACTAGACGAATACTTGTTGACATCAAATGGTACATGATTTTAAATAACGTACATAGAGCTGTTCACTAATTAAGCAATATATGAACCCAAATTGTGTTTTATTTTTAAATCTAGATATCACCCAATGTAAGGAAATAGTTATTGTTTGTTTCTTATCTATATTTTTCTGATTGTGCTTGTTATATTCTATGTGCTATGATCAGATGAATACTTTTTGGAGTATCTATATCCTACGTAGAAGCGGAGACAAATACAATGAAAACACAAATTAGAGGTTTGGAAGAAGTGATAGGTGTTTTAGCAAATATGCAATATTAGATGAAGTGAACATTTGCGAAGCCTGGAGTCCAAACCCTAGTTTAATATTTGGGGAAAACTGACTGTGGTTCACTTATGTCGCATAATTGCACTCAAGCGTATGCAGAATAACTTAGAAAACATCTGTGTTCTTTTCTGCTTTCCCTGGCTCTTATTCTTACAGTATTATACTAACAAGAGGTTACTGAAATGTTGTGCACATTTTGAATCCATATAATGTATTGAGTAGCCAATATCGAAGTATGCATACCATGCAAATTACAGCTGCTATGGGCGAGAAACTTAGGGGCTACGAGCATCCAAAAATGGGGTAAGTGTACAAATAAAGACAAGAATCATCATGCAGATTAGTCCATACGAGGCTGTATACTGTAGATGGTTGAACCAATGTTTTCAATAACCTTTAAATAATAGAAATAAAATATATTACCACGACGGTAATTCAAGTGCAGTAGACATGAAGGTCAATGAGTAAGTCGTAGTCCAGATATGTTGTTAGCTAATGCTGGATTTTTGACAATGAAGTCATTAATCCTCTTGCTCTCCAATATTTTTCACTGATGGATGGGGCACTAGAAGGGCCGGGCATATTTGAAGGTGGTCTCGATCCATTTCCTCTTGCAGATCACATAGAGGACAGAGTGGTGAAGAATATATCCCAATTCTGTTTAAATGTTTTGCCAGACAATCATGTCCTGTAATCAACCTGAAGGTTGCAACTGCTGTTTTTCGAGGATACTCAGGAATTACTGTTTGAATGTTTGGTAGTTCCCATCTTTTATTCTTTGATTTTTCATAGTAATATTTTTCAATAATTTTTTTGAATTCAGAGTTGACTAATCTTTTAGCTGCATAAAATGGCAGATTAACTATATGTTTCTGCACATTGCCCGTACCCTTTTTTGCAAGAAAATCAGCTTTCTCATTACCACTCAGTCCACAGTGAGCCGGTATCCATTGGAAGACTAGGTGTTTTTGAAGTGCTGTTAGATGGGTAAGGATTTTCCAACATTCTATAATTGTTTGGTTTTTTGGTGACAACTTGGAAGTAATTGGTATAATTGCTGCCCTGGAATCTGAGAGAATAACTGCTTGCTGAAAATGTGAAATTCTGTACAAAAGATTTTGTAGGGCCATTTGAATTGCTTCAATTTCTCCATCAAAGTTAGTAGTTCCATAACTTAAAGATTTGTAATAGGAAAAGAGGTGACATGTGACTCCAGCACCTGCTCCATCTCGGTTTGATATCAATGATCCATCAGTATAAATATGGAGCCATTCGTGTTCTGGAAATGGATTGTCTCTAATGCCAATAATTTTAGAACACTAGTTGGAGTATCACTTTTTTTAACTTCTTCTGTCAGGTGTAAATAATATGTGATGTCTAATGTTTGTGTTGGATTGACTTTAGATATGAAGTTTTCCTTTGAATTAGGAAGGTGTACATTCTTCTTGATGTCTTGAATTTTGGAAAGAAAGCTCTCCTGAGTCTTTAGTGTATGTGTAAAATTTCTCTTGTGCCATGTATTGAATGGGAGTCTGATCAACTTTTCGTGTTGAATAAGAGCCGCCTTTTGTATTTCATATTCAATGGGATATTGGTTGGTTAGTATTTCCATAGCTGCTATTGGTGTGGTTTTGATAGCACCTGTAATTAATCTCAGACTTTGGTTTTGAAAGATTTGAATTTTTTTTGTGTTTGCTGTTACAAGAACTTCGCTGCAGTAAGTAAACAATGGTTTTATATATATGTTATATGTTGTGTTAAGCGTTGCTCTGGAACATCCCCACTTCATTCCTGTTAGACGTTTTAACAGTGAAAGGCGCCTCTCTGCTCTTTGTATTACATTTTCTATTTGTTTGGTCCATGTAAGTTTGGTATCAAATGTAACTCCTAAATACTTTGCTTCCTTTGTTTCATAGTCCAGATATAAAAATCTTTTACATGAGCACATCAAATGAAGGTGAGCTTAGCACGGTCATCTTTGAAACATTTTTCGGTTCTTCTTTAGATTACGTCCCCCGACATTTTACCGTAGAAAATCTAAGTCCAAAGGTATATACTGCATGTGTGCTGAAGGTCAGTAGCAGAATGCGCTGGCAGTCACTAGCACATGATTTTCACTGCGGCCAACATTGCACCTTCAACCACATTAGTTTCTCTTGCCAACACACTAAACACATGCATGCTAATGTGTTTTCTTATCTTGCCCCAGCAGATATATCGCCTTTGCGAGTCAATATTGTTGGTGTGGGCATTTGTTACTTGGTCCAAGAAATGCAGGTTGTGGTTTACCGTTATGTGCACTGCAAAACCCTTATGCCATTAATCCATTGTACTCTCCCCAACAGTTGGTGTGATTTGTGCTGGCGAATTCTATGTGCTCCTCAATTAAAGCAAACAGGGTGGCACCATCTCTTCTGTTATTGGGCCACACAGTCATCCGCACTTAATTGGTGGATCATTCCAAGGGTCCAGTTACCTTCCACGATGATATTTCCTTCTTCCGATTTTGCTCTTGTCGATTTGTATGACATAGCCAGCACTGCCTATTTTACCCCTGTTGAGGTACTTGTCCATTGAGGAAATACACACTGCCTGAGAATAGCCGAACCAGTCAGCTATTGTTGCATTACTAATGTTGCTATCCCCAAGTCAACTCTGTACAGCAGTTTGTTCTCGAGACAACTTACTTGCAAAACTATAGGTAAGGAGAAACACTTGGGCTGGTGGTAATCAGGAGTTCTCAAACCAAATACCTTTTGCCACAGACTCCGAAAACTGCTGAGCATGCCCTCTCCTGCATGAAAATATTTGAAATGTTCGACTCCTGTTTGTAACGGTATGTTACAAACATACTAAATGTCATACACATGCTATACTACAAATATGTTGCACTCCCTACATAACATCCGTGTTCTCAGCAGACCTTCATCATAGAGGAACTGCATGCACTCTTCCTCATTGTTGCACAAAGTCGCGAGATCAATAAACCTGATAAACCTAGCCATTGCTGTCAGATATGACTTTCACCTACAAACTCCATGTACTAACTGCCAGGGTCATGCTAGGATATTCATTTTCAGATTTAACAGTTGCAGAGGTTGGCAATAAATTAATGGACAACTAGCAATGTTGGCAGCACTGCAATTACACAGCAACATCGGCAGATTCGGCAAGCCCTTGTGCATGCCTCCTGAGTTGGACTCTAACAAAATTCTTCAGGGACATAATCGAAAGCATATCCCATTTTTCTTCTAAACCACTCTTGGAACAGTATTCCAAAGGTGTCTGACGTGATCCTGGATGTTCAGAAGAAAGAGAATTGGATCAATTGTTTGAATTTATTTACCAAAAATTGGAAGTGCACAAATGATTGCAAAGAAATTGTTCTTGTTGCCACACTTGAACTGTAGACAACAAGACTGTCCTATCTGCGAGGAACCTTACCATACTTTTGAATGGACGAAAAAAGAAAATGTCCACTGGTTGTACCAGTCCAGTGCATTTTGCGGGGATCAACTTCTTGTGAAATTCAACATCTTCTGGAACTGTCTCGTTATATAGAGCATCTTTATTTGCTGTCCACAAATCAACCAAAGGAAGAATTTGATCTCTTCCATGCAAATCCTGCCATAACACCTGCTTTAGGAACGCTTTCAAATTCAGTTTTGTCATGTTTGGTGATTTGCTAGCATATGCTTTCACATTGGGCGACTCAAGTGTCATGCTTGCTGGAAATTTCCCACTGGGTTCCGAGACAAGAGCATACCTTTGTGGAAGAAGGGTACCATCCATTACAATAACAGGCATTACCATGTATCAATGGGTGATTGCTGCAACTAAAGCCATGGTACCATAAATCTCTTTGCTCCCTGTATGGCAAGAGTTCTCCCAGAATGCAACTCTTTAGTAAATCTTGACTGATCTGCATTAATTATCTGCTCTGGTGTAAAATTATTCTCTTCAATGAAACGTCTTACTTTGCAATGAACTCACCAGCTTTCTGTTCTACATTAGCAGCATCAGCAACAAATGTGCTGCCCAACTATTATTATTTTCTCTCTTGAACTGCTGCAGCCATGTTTTGGAAGCTGAATGTTAAGGTGTTGTTCAGATAAAAGACATCGCCCGAATTTGTAGCATTAGGCCATGTATAACTCTGTGTTATTTTCGCATTTCAATGAAATGATCATGTACCTCACTACTTATCGTTTCTTTTCTTCTCTGATTGTAATAGCACAACTGAGTTAGTTCATACATGTGTTTGCTTCTTCTCTTCAGCCTGTCTTGCTTGGTTAGGTTTGAGGATGTCTTATAGGAATGTTGACCATTTAAAGTCTGATTCGTTTTCCTAATTTCATAAATTTTCTAGCAGGACGTTTGATCCTGCCAGTATAATAATATACATAAGGAGCACTCAAAAGAGCATTAAGATTTTAGTCACTATAGTCTTTTATGGATTTTGTTCTTTTTCCACACATTATTATATGATACCGTCCACACTTTTGGTCGCACAATGAATATATGCAGTTCAGTGTCCGGTTGGTGGAATCTTTGCATTCTGCATATCTTGTGATGGAAGCCGTGGATAGCGAGTCTGGTTACCACATGTCTTTGATCTTGGCATGTCTCTGTCCACTTCCGGTCCGTCATTGCGCTTGTGCCATAGAAGTCTGGGTCGATGTCGTGACTCTAAGTGTGCTTAATAAGGGCCAGTAGATGGCAGCATTAATTCCAGCCTGAGGTCCTCTATGAAGAAACTTTCTCTGGTCAACGCATACACCATCCTTAAGGGTGAATACTTCCCGACTCCTAGGAGCCTCTTCAGGAATCTTGCCTTACATTCTCAAGTCTTGCAAGGTCACTGCTTGTCAGTTTCTCCCATATTATTTCTATTCCATAGGGGGCTATCGGTGTTATGACTGCATGGAATAGTGACATTGCTGTGGTCAAGGAGAGTTTGTTGATGTTAGGAATTCTGTTTATGGCTTTCATGGCTGCCGTTGCTCTTTCCTGGATGTGGATTCTGTAAGAAGTCATGGTCGGTTGTAGGCTTACTCCTAAGTATTGGAAGTTGTTCACAGTCGTCAGGCTTTCTCCTTGCAGGGTAAATTTGTCATCTTTACCAGGTTTTCCTCCTCTTCTGAAAACCATATACACTGTTTTTTCTTTGTTGACCTTGAAGCTATTTTTTTCGGCCCACTGTTCGAGCTTCTCGAGTGCTGCTTGTAGATCACTCTTGCAGTGTGACCCTAGAGCCATGTCATCTGCATACATTATTAGCTTCACTGTGGGGAGGTCCTTAACAATGTCTATGATGTCTGCCGTTAAGATATTAAACAGATGGGGTCGCCCTGCAGTACGTCATTTGTCTGTTTGATCTTTTCGGACAGGGCTGCACCATCGTTGATAATAATATAGCTATATGCCAGAATTGCCTCAATCATTCTGGCTAGGGGATGTGTGTCTCCCAGCATCTCTGTTAGTTTTATTTATGAGGGTATCCCGGTTGACTGAGTTGAATGCTTTCCTATAGTCGACGAAGACAGCGTGGTATTTGCTCTTCTTGTATCTAAGGGTTTGCTCTGCTTCTTCTTGTAGAACTTTCACAGCTTGTAGGGTGCTCCTTTTTTCTCAAAAGCCGAATTGGCAGTCTGGAATGAATTTGTCCACTTCCATGCTTAGTCTTCTAGATAAAATTTTGGAGAAAATTTTGTATGTTATGTTTTGTAGAGCTATGCCCCTGTAAGAGTTAGAGTCTTCAGTGTTTCCTTTCCATTTATATAATATTGTCGATTACTTCTTCAGTTACTGTGCTTGGTGGGATGTATACTCCTATTATTGTGAGTCTTGTGGTCTTGACAATTATGGTATTTGTCTCTTTTTTACATTCCAGGATCTTCCCTGCTGATGGTTTGAGGAAGCAGGACACCCCTCCCACCGGTCTACCGCCTGTAGCTCTTGCATATGCATGCACTCCGTAGAAACCGGGTAAATCTAGTGGTTCTTGTAGGAAGGTTTCCATCATAATCATTAAGCTGTACTTTTTAGTGAAGTCTGGTGGGACATACTGTAGAGCGTATCTGAGTCCTTCTGTGTCCTGGCAGTATGTGAAGGGCAGAGGCTAAACACTGGATGAAGCCTTCTGCGGTGCGATCAAATTCCGTATCATTTAAATTTTCATGGAATTTTTATTTCCACTTAAGCAGCTCATTGTTGTATGAACTTATTTCTGGGTTTAGTACGTCTCTTTGGATATCAGTTATTTCATCATCATATAGAGAAGTGTGTTTGCTATTTCATCTCTGTGAACCATGAGACGTGTGAACGATTAAACCTTTTGTAGATGCATATTTTGCGCAATGTATACATCTTTCACTGCAATTTTTCTTTGCTATCAAATTCAGAATCTGCCACTGAACTGTCAAAGATTGCTGTGGGTAGGTTTGGACATCAACACTTCAGAATCAATAAAAGGGCAACCTTATAGACAAAAATGGAGATTGCGGAATTACATCATACTGCAATGGTAACCCAATTCGCTACTTAGGAATGAATTTTACCAATGAACTAAAGTTTGATACCAAAGCATTACTAAACAAGACTAGAAACAAAATAGAAACGCTTATCATTTCACCATTATTACAAGCAGATCAGAAATTTGTCATCTTAAACACCTCAGTATTGCCACTCTAATATATCCATTCCAAGCTACTCCCATAGGCAAAATTCCAGAAAACTTCCTTGTTGATGCTGACAAAATACTCAAAAGTGGAGCGAAGGAAGTGTTAAAACTTCCAACCGATGTTCCTGATCATATGGTCTACTCTGAAAGAAAATACAAAGGCCTTGGTTTGTTTCGTGCAACATGGTAGGCAAAATTACACCACATCAGTATATGTAACAAGCTCACGCAAGCCAACAGTACCTACATAAATGCTACAAGAAAGTTGGAAGAAGAAATTCAGAATCTGGACATGGAAATGTATAATAAAATTATATCATGGTGTACCAACTTGCCAAACAGCAAAGGTTCAATCCATACTTAGCATAAAGGAGTTCCAGTCATGGATCAAGCTTCCCCATAAAGGAAAGGGTGTGGAGCTTTTCAAGGAATATACACCAGATGGAAAAGAGACCACAAAGAATTATTCTGTACAGAATGGAAAGAAACTATCAAGATGACTGCAAATGTTTGTGCAATCTGTTCAGTCAGCGTTGCCTCAGAGAGCGTGAAACACTTGCCCATGTCCTGGGTGCCTGCCCACAGAGAGAAGTTCTGCAAAACCATCATCACTCAATCCGACATCAGATAGCAAACTCAATGAGAGACCATGGGTACATGGTTTTCGAGGAAGTCCCTGGCTTGGCCACAGGTAGAAGCAGTAGGCATATAGATATGATAGCTTACAGACCATCTAGTAAGAAGGGATTAATACTAGACCCGACTATACACTTTGAGACACACACTGGCCAACCAGATGAAGTGGACAAAGAAAAAAAGGTTATATATGAGCCCACAGTACCATACTACATGGAGAAATACCAGCTCAACGTGTCTACATGGAATAATGATTGGCACTCAAGGCACAATTCCAAAACACCTTGTCCAACTGTGGACTTCCCTAGGGCTGGACAAGAGACGACCACACAATATTATAATATGAGGCTCCATAGCCATTTTAAGAAATCATTTATATAAGTTTTAGGATGTTTCCCACCTTTCTTGTTGTATTTTTTTATATTTTAATTTATTTACCTTAAATGTACATATATTCATTTTTACTTTCTTTGAGCTATTTTACTATTATTATTATTATTATTATTATTATTATTATTATTATTATTATTATTATTATTATTATTATTATTATTATTATTATTATTGTTGTTGTTGTTGTTGTTGTTGTTGTTATTCTTCTTCTTCTTCTTCTTCTTCTTCTTATTATTATTATTATTATTATTATTATTATTATTATTATTATTAAATATTCTGTTATTTTCTTTGGCGTATTATGTTTTATATCACTTCTGTATATGTTCATCTTACATTATTTTGTTTTGTATACTTTGTCCTGAGGCAACCTCCTCATGGGAGAAGTAGTTAAATAAGTATACAAAGCAGCATATAGAAGCACTAGAATGCACCTTATTTGAACACTGATCAACCCTCTTTATGCCAGATGGTTGAGATCTTGGCAGAAACATGACATTTGACAGTGTCATTAAAAACACTTTATTATTGGCAGAAAATTGGACGTTTGACAGTGTTATTATGGGCAGAAACTTAGTAATTTACAGCATCAAGTGATTTCAAAACAGACATTGGTATTTGAGAGATCACTCCAAGGAAAGAAGTGCAGATCATATCCATGTGTTGTGATTATGTGACCCTTGCATTTTGTGGTCTATCTTCAACATTTTGTGTTTAAAGTGTATTTTGTTGATTCAATGTGTGTGTTAAGTTTGTTCTTGAATTAAGGAAAACTGAAGCTGTTAACAGTGAAGCAACAGAATCTAAAATAAGAACAACTTCGAATATTAATAAGATAAGTAGAGCTTTTTGTTACTAATTTGTTGTTGTTGTTTTCTAGTGCCTTGCATCTGGCAATGAAGCCATTAGCATTAGTGCTTTCCAATACTTTTGAACTGTAGTTTCTTCTGATCTTAATGCTTCACAGGTCTTCAAGTGTTCTTCATTCATTTCTGCTGGATCGTTACACAGGACACATATTGGTGAAGCTGAGATACCTATTCTGTAGAGATGACTTGCCAAGCAGTCGTGATTTGTCAGTAGTCGGAAGGCTGCAACCGCTGTTTTCCTTGGTCTCTGGGGGATTGTATCTGGGTTGGAAAGTAGTGTAATCCAGTTTTTATCTTTGGCATTTGTTTCTATTTCTTGTAGGTATGAATGAGAAAATTTTTTAATGATCAAGCGTTTTATTGAGGAATATGAGAAATTGAATTTAGACTTTTGTTTTATTGCTGTGCCTTTCTTTGCAAGTGAGTCTGCAGCTTTGTTCTCCATGACTCCACAGTGTTACTAATTTGTTCTTATTTTCTTTTATCTTGAACGTTTATTACAACATAAAAATGTCTGCTATGCCCAGCATTACTGTTGAAATAATGTGATTTACATCATGTTACATCTAGATTAACCTTTAAAAAATTATGCACATTGTTGCATTTACTTGTTTATGTTGTCTGTCTCATTGTTTGAAATGTAATGTAATTTCAACTGTATAGAATCAAAACTCATGGAAATACTTCATGTTACTAATAACGTGTTTCTTTTTCCACAGACTTGCTACTGAAGTTTAACAACAGAACAACAACATGGATATCAAATTGGAAATTAAAGAAGAGCCTTCCTGCTCGGAAGATGAGAGAGAGCTTTTTTCCAAAGATCTTGAAGAGAAAGTTAAGATAGAAACTGTTACAATTAACAGTGACTGTAATATCAAAACAGAAATTGTAGAAGATGATGTTCCCAAATTTTGTTCACAGAATGAGCCATTTTCTGAACATCCTGTAGAAAAAGTTAACAAGGACAATGAAATTGAAACAAAAATAGAAATTTTGGGAGCACAATGGTGTTTGGAAGGAACTTCTACAGAAACTCAGAGTATCTATGACATTAAGGTAAGATCTGTGAAAGAAGTGCTTCAGATCTTTTATTTGTTTTAATCATCTTCTGCGTGCAACTCTGAATTGTGGTTTGTAAGAAAATACCAATAGTAAGATAATGGAAAGAAGCACTATAAATATTGTATTTTAAGAAAGTGTCAAGATGGCACTGTGGCCGAGCAGTTAGACCATTCACCTATCAGTTAGACAGGTTCGGGTTCTATCCCAGGGACCCACATGTGGGATCTGGGTGGGTTTTCCCTGGGGTCTCCGGCTTCCCCACCACTCATTTCACCATTATCACCTGATCAATTTACAGGATCAATCACCTTTCCAATCATTGATTTTGCTGCACTTCATATCATCCTCTTCTCACTCTCATACTTGCAGGTGTTCACTCTGTCTGGTACATAGGTTCCTGTGCTCCCTGACAGACGTCTGACACTAGACACTGTCTTGTAAGTCCTACATAAGGGGAGGGTAATCACTTCCTCACTCTCATACTTGCAGGTGTTCACTCTGTCTGGTACATAGGTTCCTGTGTTCCCTGACAGACGTCTGACACTAGACACTGACTTGTAAGTCCTACATAAGGGGAGGGTAATCACTTCCTCACTCTCACACTTGCAGGTGTTCACTCTGGTACATAGGTTCCTGTGTTCCCTGACAGACGTCTGACTGTAGACACTGTCTTGTAAGTCCTACATAGGGGAGGGTAATCACTCCCTCACTCCCATACTTGCAGATGTTCACTCTGTCTGGTACATAGGTTCCTGTGTCCCCTGACAGACGTCTGACTCTAGACACTGACTTGTAAGTCCTACATAAGGGGAGGGTAATCACTTCCTCACTCCCATACTTGCAGATATTCACTGTCTGGTACATAGGTTCCTGTGTTCCCTGACAGACGTCTGACTCTAGACACTGTCTTGTAAGTTCTACATAATGGGAGGGTAATCACTCCCTCACTCCCATACTTGCAGATGTTCACTCTGTCTGGTACATAGGTTCCTGTGTTCCCTGACAGACGTCTGACTCTAGACACTGTCTTGTAAGTCCTACATAAGGGGAGGGTAATCACTCCCTCACTCCCATACTTGCAGATGTTCACTCTGTCTGGTACATAGGTTCCTGTGCTCCCTGACAGACGTCTGACTCTAGACACTGTCTTGTAAGTCCTACATAAGGGGAGGCTAATCATTTCCTCACTCTCATACTTGCACGTGTTCACTATGTCTGGTACATAGGTTCCTGTGTTCCCTGACAGACTTCTGACTCTAGACACTGACTTACAAGTCCTGCATAGGGGAGGATAATCTGGTAAAAAAGGAAAGTGTCAATCATGTTTCTGTTGAAGTTATATGTAATTTCAAGTAGAACAAAAGGTTTTGTAATAATTGATGTGTATAATTTGCACTTTTCTGCTACTTTTGCTACAGTACTCTATATCTCGCTGCTCACTATGTGGTTGCTTGGCCACACTTTGGCGTATCTCAGGGTGTATAGATGCAGAGGAATATGTAAATGACAACACTAGATTACAAATATTGAAATGGCGTGGTATTAAGCACCTCCTTTATATCTTCTTTAAACAAATAACTATAATAATACAGCATTAAGATAACTAAAGTTCTCTCAGTCCTTTTTAACTCTTGTTCCAATGTGAACAGCTTGTCTACTCAAAAGAGATTCTTTACTCGTTCCTTTTTCGTAGCTATAAAGTTATCAAGAAGGTGCTCCACAGCTCTTGTGCAAACAAGATTCCCCCAGATGGTAGTTGCGGTTCCAGCACTGATAGTTGTCACCTTATACACATCAATACTCACAATATCTTTCCAACCTCTCCATTTCTCTAAAATATTAACCCCTAACATGCTGACCTGTCATGGCATGTAATACGTCCTCTGATTGGTGATCAGAGGATATGGTCGGTGAATTTATTTTGATAATTCTCCTGGTCAGATCGGTGAGACCCGTAAACCAACGACAGGTGTGGTCCTCCAGACATTCTGGGGGTTGTGAGAGAGCGATGTGACCGCCAAAACATAAAAATATTATGCTCTGTAAAAAGCGGTTACATTTACTGCTAAGTCTCTTCAATCTTCACCACTCTGTCCTCTATGTGATCTGCAAGAGGAAATGGATCGAGATCACCTTCAAATATGCCCGGCCACTTCTAGCGCCCCATCCATCAGTGAAAAATATTGGAGAGCAAGAGGATTAATGACTTCATTGTCAGAAATCCAGCATTAGCTAACAACATACAATAACACCTCGTCAACTGATAGCCAAAGATTATGTGCTATAAATATGCTGGAACCAATAACAAACAGTTGGTCAGAGTGGAGCCGGGAAAATCTTGGAGTTCCAACGTTATCTCAAACAATAGACACCAGGCTGTTGCTGAGGAAGTTAAATTGAAAAATATGTTGATATTTCTAAACACATTCTGCTCCACCTTAGATGTTAATCACAGGACTAGTTTCGGAGACAGTTCTCCCCGTCATCCAGCTGTTGATCGACTGGTTCAACATCAGGTAAGTACCTCCCCCTTCTCTCGTTGGCTGATATGCTGTTCTTATTGGCTAGTCATAATACTAGCTGAGGAAGTTGTTGGTAACCCTTTATTTATAACAAGTGAAGAATGACTTCCCATGCTTCTCTATTTTGCATCTAGTTTTGAGGACTTACAAAGGAAACTGCTTCAGTAATTTATCAGATGGAAGGCAAGAGAGAGATTTTCCATTTGCGAAAATACAAAATATTCATGTAGAAAGGAGCAATACTTGAAAAGCTAGATTGGTAGATAATGTACAAGACTTAGTTGTGGGGCAGAGAGAGAGCGTGATGTCCCATCATGATGAGAAGAGATACCAACAAACCAATGAGTTGAAATGACTAACATGTGAAGGTAGACAATGAAACGAGATGTTCATCTTATAAAGCAAAAATGTGCAGTTTATTGTTGAGTTTTTATTTGCCTGAAATCTAGGCTTGTTTTAAAAACTTCCCAGTTTTAATAAAACTTCTGAAATGTTTATTCTTTATGTAATATTTGTATTACAAATTGTTGAAATGCTGAATATGTAAGTTCAAGTTTTCTGAGTGATGTGCTGCAAGACAGTAAATATATTCGTGATTTTGTAAAGTGTGAAGTTTTTCGTTTCTAATTCGTTCTTACTTTAGAATCTTGTTGCTTCACTGTTAATAGCTTCAATTTTTCCTTATTTAACTTATTATATTGTTGGAACATTTACAGTGAATCTAACTGTAATGCTTAAAATGAGTAACAATGTGCTTCACTAATTTATACAATGTTAGGGCATGTTTCAGGATGCAAAAGTCTGACAATGTTTAGTGTTTATTTCACAGTACACAGTTAATTTGTTACAGAATAATGTCACAGTTTCATCACCAACCAAAAGAAAAAGGTTTTCTGTTCAAAAACATTGAATTTTCTTGTCCAGGTGTAGATTTTCAAAATAGTTAATTTCAATCCATAAATCGTCAATTACTCATTTGAAAATAAAATAATTGTTTCTTTTTAACTATTTATAAAACAAGAGTTTTGGGAATCCACAGCTTTACACTTCTTTCCATGTTACGAAAGTATCTGCAGAGTGAGTAGAAGTAAAAGTGTTATCACTGCTGTAGTTCATGTGTTCCGCCGCACAGATGGCAGCACAACTTTCCTTTTTTTTTTTTTTTTTTAAATTAATGTCCTCCAACATTGTGTCATTGGATGAATGAAATGGGTGAAATGACGCTCAAATGAGCCCGAGGTCCATGGAGCTTTTTAAGTCACCTGACTGTCTTCTCAGGGTAGGGAAAACCTCGGAAAAAAACCTTATCCGGATAACTTACCCTAAGCAAGATTCGAACTCGTGACCTCTTGAACGTGAGGCAGACACACTAACCATCATGCTACCGAGGTGGGCAGGCAGCTCAACTGATAGTGTGGTATAATGCTAATACAAACATTAGCGTTTAGCAGGAGATTCACTAGAAAAGTAGCATAGGAGAAGAATAGTGTTGTTGAACAATGACTAACTTACGCATGCACATTCTGACAGTCAGTCACAGAAATTCAAGACAATAATATTACCACTAGAATGCAAAATGGCATTAAAGGAATAAAGTAAAATATAATTTCCTGTGAATGAAAAGTTAACTTTGCTTCAAGAATAGTGCAAGTTGCTTGTATTTTGTTCTACAGATAAAAATGTACTCACCAATGTTGAAATCAGCTGTTAGTAACTTTTGACAATTTCCGAGATGATTTTGCAGCCTTTGATGATTGTAATTCCTTTCTTATTTCCTTGGTGCGGAAAAAGAAGTGACACTTCATGTAATGCAGAATTAGTTTGGGGATAAGATCCAGTAAATGTTCCTCACAACACCCAATTCCAAAAGCAACACTAATTTGGTTAACACTGTCACAACAATCAAAAAATATATCGCCTCACAAGTTACTTTCATTTGAAAGTTTCTCTGCTAAAACCCTCTCTTCTTGCGAAAGAACGCTATATACAGATTTAGAGGGGTAAGTAAGGCATAAATTGTCTGTACCAGTTTTGTGGTCTTTAATTGCAGTTAAAAGTGATACGGAGGGGAAATCTGCACACTTGCCATGGAGTAAATTAACGATCTGTTATCTTTGAACAATTGTGTACTATATATCCACTCAAGTGATATACCAGACATTCTTTAGCCATACCTTTCTGAGTAATTTCAGGTACATTGTTTTCCCATTCTGGTGTATCAGGTTCCTCAAGCACAATTTTGTCCTTAATTTTGCTCTCTATATTTTCTGCAATTCCCCTATTGTGGCTCACTGTTTCCTTTGCTAATAACCTCATTTGGTTAACAAATGATGTTTAAGGCAGCTCTTGCCTACACTCACAATTGCCTCCAGATGATATTGCTAATTTGGTTGGAACATAAATTGACTCTAACATATGCAACTGGAGAAAATTGACTGTAGATGGATGATTGTCACAACTTAAAGACCGTAAAATTCCAAAGTGTCTTTCTATTGGGTCGTGATTTAACTTGGCTGTCAGGTATTTCAGTGCACTTCTCCACAAATATTCTGCTACTTCCAGTGTACTTTGTATGGTTACTCTTAAAGAATAATGTCCTTTTTGAAGCGAAAGTATTCTGTTCTTCATTAAGAAGTGATTTCATCTCGTAAGTATATTGACTTTGTTTGAACCTTTGTACAACCTGTTTACAGGTAGTGATGCATTTAATGTATCTACGAGTCAATTTAGCTCTCTGGTGAACTGTTCCGTTCTTTCACTTCCTTCGAATCCAGCAAAGCGTGTCTCCCAGAAGAATTTAATACCATCAGCCACAGATCGGCTAAACAGCTGGAAAGCAAGCCTCACATTCATTTTTTGAAATGTATTTGGGTTATTATGAGCTTTCGTAAGCTTGGGGCAGACTCTCATTCCCAAAAACTGAGAACAAGTATCAGCTTTATAAAGCCGTCGATAGTACAGAAAATTAACATTTTCATTGCTGTAAGAAACTTCATACTTTTTGTGCACATTATTTCTTTTGCATTTCATTATGTGCACAAAGTCTGAAAAAGCCCAAAGTCACCTGCTTGTATTGGTAGGATGGGGTACCGAACATTTAACATTATTACATTTGCCACATACTCCCAAACAGTTTCACAGTTTCTTGTTAGACTGGCTCCCATCTTATGTAAAACCAAGTATTCTAGCTCCTGAACCTTCCAGTTGAATGATAACCTGCATTAAAATTTGTGCCAAAATGTCCCCTGGAGTGGCGTTTCTACTTGCGTAGATATCTACAGGTTGCACCCAATTATATAATAAAGGGACATACATGAATACCAGGACGTGATTGGCCAATTCATTTTTACTTTTTTCGGGGATTAAATCCCCCAAATCTACAAACCCATCCACTTTCAAAGAATTAGAATCAGATCAAACTTCTTTTAATTAAGGAAATTGAAGCTATTAACAGTGAAGCAACAAGATTCTAAAGTAAGAACAAAATTATAAACTAAAAACTTCACTTATCTTAGTAATATTGCAAGTTCTTGGTGCAAAGCTGACAATGTTTCGAGTTGACTCCAACTCATTCTCAAAGCTATAGGTTTTGCTAAGTTCTTGCACCAAGAACTTGTAATATTACTAATATAAGTGAAGTTTTTAGTTTCTAATTTTGTTATTACTTTAGAATTCTTCTTTTAACTTTACTTTGTGAAAAATAAAAATTCCACATTGTTCGTTTTCGTTCTTATGCTTTAAAAATTCAGATAATGCATTTCCAGCATGGACGTTAATGCCATAAGGACATTTAAGACCTTCGATTAACTTTCTTAAATGTGATTCTGATAGAAGGGGAAGAAGATTGTGATTTAAACAATGTCTGTATCCTTTGGGTGTCTTGATTTTTAAAAGCAGGCTATCTAAAAGAAATTCTTCATTATATCTCATACCTTTCTTTTTAGTTGCCTTTGATCTTTTCAAAATTGTATCAACAATTTTTTGTTTTTTTGCTTAGGTATTTTGTTCCATCTACTACTTCCATTTCAAGTACTTGAATCTTGGCATTGGCTACTTTCAATTGGCTTTTTAGTCTAATTATATTACACAGTTGTTGCTTTAACTTTTTGTTTAATAGGCCTACTTTATTATTAAAATGTCTACTGGTATCCCCTGTGAGGGGAAAATTAACAGTCGTATTTTGAAAGCCTTCTGCACGATTCCCACTGTCTTCTAAATTGGTGTCTCTTTCAACCCTTTTTGATGGTTGCTGTGAAGGAGGTTTATGGTAGTGTATTGGCCGTAATAAGTATTTAGGAAGATTAGGAAAAAGATGTGGAACTGCATGAGGCATTAACTTCCATCTTTGCCTTGCAATCTCTACATTTTCTCCATTAACTACAAACTTGTGTACCTTTATCAAAAGTTCTTCTGACAAATGTGAATCACACATGTAACTGTTAGATGAAAGGCACTTGTTCTTTCTTGGTATGGCCCTCTCCCATTTAGAAGACAGTAGTTTATCTTTTGGAGGTGTAAAGAAATGTTGTTGTTGTTGGCTAATGCTGGATTTCTGACAAAGAAGTCATTAATCCTCTTGCTCTCCAATATTTTTCACATTGAAGAGACTTAGCTGTAAATGTAACCGCTTTTTAGAGAGCAACATATTTTTATGTTTTGGCGATCACATCGCTCTCTCACAACCCCCAGAATGTCTGGAGGACCACACCTGTCGTTGGTTTACGGGTCTCACCGACCTGACCGGGAGAATTATCAAAATAAATTCACCGCCATATCCTCTGATTACCAATCAGAGGACGTATTACATGCCATGACAGGTCAGCATGTTAGGGGTTAAGGTTTTATAGAGAAATTAGAGAAATGGAGAGGTTGGACAAATAAAGACTCCCTAGCCCTTAGGAACCCTAATAGCATCGGGGTCGGAAGAGAACAAGAGACGACCAACGCAAGGTCAGACAGAAAAGTTACAGTGAGGAGCAAAACACCAGTAAGTGGAAGTAATGTAAAGAAATGTTTACCTTTAGATTTGTTATATCCAGATCTACAACCAGGCATGAAACACATAGGCATGTCGATTATTTCTATAAATTCACAGTTTCATAAAAACTAACTACAATTCATCACACTGTAACAAACACAACAACCATACACAACAATACTCCAATGCAATGCCCAGCGAAACGCGCTGTAAATAGTCACACTAATGACTTTGCTGCCAAGTAGCTCTTGTATAATCATATGGAAGAGCAGTGGAGTGATCACATTTCCTCTTTCTACTCGCTCTGGCATCTGGTTTCATTGAAGAATGTTGATTATCTTTATTTGATTATTTTTGTGGGAAGTAATTCCTTATTTGTAGATTTTCCAAAAGTGTTCCGTATTTGTTTCTGCTCATTTTTCTGAAGATAACAATGTCAAGTTAGAAGTAGATCATGTGATTTACTTGTGAATTATTCTGTTACAGGATGGAAGAAATGAAGACCTTTATTCCATGAAATCACCAAGGTAAGTTCTCTTGTTTATTTTTTGTCCACTGACTTCCAGCTTCTTTTAAATATCCTGCACATTCCTTCTTAGTGTTATGTATGGAACTGTATTCCTTACTTAATCAGCAGAATGCAAGTTCCTGACCAAGATGCACCATGGTGACTCAAGTATAAATGGTGATTTATTTTAATACATTTATTGATTAATCATGTACACAAGCGAATCTTCAATTTTTCTTTACTTAGGCTTATGCACATTCTATGTGTTTTTGCCAACAATGGAGAAATTATCTATTGTAAAAATGCAAAACATCCAGAGAAGAAAACTTTTTAAATCTTGTTAATAGAAAGTTACATTAAAGTAAGCCTGCTGTTTTGACTTACTGGAGGTTAAAGGTTGGGTGCACTATTTGTCTTGAGTTTCATTTTACCATCAGCACAGTTCAGCTCAAATTAACTTTCTCTTAAGTGTGCTTATGATAATGTTTGTGTAAATTTGTTTTGTGTTAAATTTAAGATATATTAGTGTCAGCTCGCCTGCGGCTAATTACCAACACAGTGTATGGACCTTCGTTAATGACCCGTCCCCTGCCAGGACAGTGGGCCATTGAGAAACAATTGCTATTGTCTGCCTTTTCTGGGCTCCAGATACTTTGTTTTGTACAGCACAAGAATATTCTCTTTTCAGAAACTTTCTCATAAACTTCTCATTTATCGAAAAGAAAGGGAAGGGCATCAGGAAAATTAGCTATATTATATCCTCTTGAGCACTGGTCATTTAAAACGTCCATAAGCCAAGAACTGCTAACCAATATCCAGCGCAGGGCATTTAATTGTGAAATGTGCTAAAAATGCTTCGTATATACACAGCTGTATTTTGCATAAATATTAAGTTATTTTAATGAAACAAAAACTGGTATAAAACTCGTTATATGCAGTATACATGTACGTCATCAGCAAAGTTGAGCTGCATTTACAAAAAGTTGAAATGGCACTATTTTGTTTCACTGTGGTGAAAAGTTAACTTTGCTCTGTCGAATGCATCTAATATAAGTTCTCTGAAAGAAACAGTAGTCGACCCATTGTATGTGTGACTTGTGCTTCAGCAGAACAGAGCATAGTGTGAAATAAAGCACTAGTGTATGCGTGGTCTGTGAGTCATCAGAATACAGCAATATTGCAACTTTTCCTTACGCGTGTTTCGTAACTTAGTAGACTCTGTTTCTTTGTTGAAATACATACATACATTATTATTTATTTATGCCAACAAACTTACTGTTGGTGTTTTTAAACACACAAGCCGTGTGTGGGCAAAGCGGAAGGTCTGTGGTTCAAATCCCAGTTGTGGCATTGAATTTTTAAGTTCCGGTTCTACCTCTTAAACTTTGCCCACACACAGCTTGTGTGTTTAAAAACACCAACAGTAAGTTTGTTGGCATAAATAAATAATAATTACCATGTGAAGGTTATTTAATCCTGGGATATAAAGTACTTGCAATAGTAAGTCACCATTGGGGTAATTGTCTCTGATGTGAGACTGCCTTTGTGGTTTACCAGGAAAAATACGAACTAACTTGAGAATTTAATGCCATTCTGGCAGTTTGTCACAATAGCTCAGTGGTAGAGCGTCCGCCCGGCAATAGCGGAAGGTCTGTGGTTCAAATCCCAGTTGTGGCATTGAATTTTTAAGTTCCGGTTCTACCTCTTAAACTTTGCCCACACACGGCTTGTGTGTTTAAAAACACCTAAGTTTGTTGGCATAAATAAATAATAATTACCATGTGAAGGTTATTTAATCCTGGGATATAAAGTACTTGCAATAGTAAGTCACCATTGGGGTAATTGTCTCTGATGTGAGACTGCCTTTGTGGTTTACCAGGAAAAATACGAACTAACTTGAGAATTTAATGCCATTCTGGCAGTTTGTCACAATAGCTCAGTGGTAGAGCGTCCGCCCGGCAAAGCGGAAGGTCTGTGGTTCAAATCCCAGTTGTGGCATTGAATTTTTAAGTTCCGGTTCTACCTCTTAAACATACATACATTTTCCTGCTAATTTTCAAAAAAATTATTGCAAAATGTTACTATGAAAAATCAAAAAATAAAAGATGGGAACTACCAAACATTCAAACAGTAATTCCGGAGTATCCTCGAAAAACAGCATTTGCAACCTTCAGGTTGATTACAGGACATGATTGGCAGAACATTTAAACAGAATTGGGATATATTCATCACTCTGTCCTCTATGTGTTCTGCAAGAGGAAATGGACCGAGACAACCTTCAAATATGCCTGGCCACTTCTAGTGCCCCATCCATCAGAGAAAAATATTGGAGAGCCAGAAGATTAATGACTTCATTGTCAGAAATTCAGCATTAGCTAACAACAACAACTTTCCTGCTTGTAGCTGAAGGTAGAAGTGGTATAAAAAGGTATTTTTGCACCAACTGGATATAACCATATACTATTGTTTGGTAATTTGGAGAGCTCTAAACCCACACAGGACAATGACCTACCTGGACTTCCGACTATCATAACTCGCAGCCTAATTGAACAATACCACGTTGGGAGTAGAAAATCCAGAACCCCTGCACCCCTCAGACTTCAAGGAAAACATTATCCTACAAGGATACCACCAACAGCAAAGAAGTCCTGCCCGTCTCGAAAGTGTTTTGTGTGCCGCAAGAAGGGAATTTGTGAATGTGGAGATGTGCCCTTGTGTGTTTATCCCTGTTTTGAGGCATATCACTGCAGAAGGAACATATAAAGGTAAGCCAGTAAAGTATATAGACTTTACTTAAATGTTTCATAAAGGGAAAATTAAAATAAGTTGAGTTAGATAAGGGATAAATAAGGGTTAAGTGCACAGATGCACAGGACGTGTATGCATGCCCATAACGCTTATGCATCATTTTAAATGGACGTGATTTCATGCCCATAGCGCTCAAGAGGTTAAGGAAGTGAATGAAAGGGTATGTTTAAGTAAAAAAAGTTCTATGATGGGAGAGGAATGTGGATAATACATTGAAGAAGTTCTGTGCTTAGGGGTGGTTTATAACCCATTCAGAAATTCAAATTTCTGTAGCAGTTTTTATGAAAGGCTCTTTATGTTGCGGTTTTCATGGATAGACTTTTTAACGATGTAGTGATGCAGCAATGAATCATCTCCAGGGTGTTATGGGTACTGGCGGACAAATAAGGGCGAGGTATTATTTCCAATAAATATTCAAATTTTCTGCTATGTGAACTTTATTGCCATCACTTGATCATATCTTCATTCTTTTATAAGAAATAGTACTTTTAGGTCCCAAAGCTATTGTGTTTAGGAACTTCGTGGTTTCATATGAGTTAAATCCTCACTTCTTTCTTTTGTAAATATTTCAGGATGTTTTTAATATATGCACGTATTGCATATTTGCACACAGTATTCAACCGGACATCCTTCGGCAGTATAATCCAACGTCATTGGATTGCCAACATCTCTTATTCTGCATAATGGATATGTGACTGTCTTTAGTGATGCATATATCACTAGTAATGACTCATTACCTCTCTATATGGGTAATTGTTTATTTCCCTAGTTATGGCATAGCAACCGATATTTATTGGGTATTCATTGATACGATTGTGATGTGTCGATCATATGGTGATCGACCTTGAGCATATTTCCTTTTGTTTCACAAAAGATTCAGGACATGGATTAAGGAATACAATTTTGACAGTTACATTGCACATACAATATTTACATGTGTTATCTCTAAAATAACTTGGCACATTGAACATTGTTATTAATCTTTTATCTGAGGCATTTCAACATACCATTTCTGTTACATATGTGCCCCATAATCATCGTATCTGAGTATCTTTGGCGGATCATCAGCCAATCAGTGCAATGCCTCTTGAAACATGCCCAACACTGCCAGAATATAAATAAGGAAGCATCCGCTAGGTCTCTCTCTGGTCAGCACAGTTTTGTAGGTGCCGTCATGGAGTGAAACCTGAAGAAGCCCAACATAGGGGGGGATTCATTATAAATGCCCCATAATCATGTTATGCTTGTATGATTAGTGTTTCAATATTGTTACCTTTCCCAAGATAAGGGTAACATAATGGATGTTTTCTTGTATTTGTATGCATACATTACTATTTCACAAATTTCTGGTTTGCAAGTCCAAATCTTAACCTTTTGTAATGTGTTTACTTGTTCATGTACAGTGTTGTTGGTGTTTTGAATATTTTATGACTATTTTAAAAATTTTGATCTTTATTTTCTTTAAATGGTTTTAACTTCATCTTCACATATCTGCCCAGCGTCTTGCCTGTACTGTTGTGTAATTCATTCATATGATCCCCGTATTAATGGTTGATATGTATGGTCTCTCATACAACAGTTCCATCTTGTAGTTTCGTTTGATCAACGCCTTCAAAATACCTTGTCTCTTCAGAAGGACTTTGTGCCAATTTTTGGGATCCATTTCTTGCGAGCCCTTTTTATTTTATTCCTCCGGTTTTTTGTCTTTTCCACTATTCTTTTGTATGCAATGGAACACTTTTCTTGGTCGGTTAGCTCCCTCTACACTGCCATGGTTGTAGGGACTTCGATCACAAGAGGAGTTGGCTTTATATTCAACATTAATTCAACGGGCAAATTTTGTTGTGGGTTTATGGTTGATCATGTTCTCTGCATGTACACAGTGCTTGACCCATGTAGTGTGGTCTTTGTGGCACAAAATCCTGAAATATATGCTTATATCCCTTAACCTGGGGTTGGTAAGCTGATGAATCATATAGCTTGATCCCTAATTCTGTGAGGGTGTTTTTGAGCACTTCACTTCAGTACATGGTTACATTGTTGCATTGTTGCATCTGCACCCATTTGTGCCTATGGGAAGTTCACCATGTTTGTCTATAGTAACGAGTGCATTCCTTTCCTCACATAGGATAGATTGCAGTGTTATGTTGTATTTTGTGTTAATCAGCTTAGCCTTTTAGCATAGCTTGCATGCCAATATTAACTCCCTTGTTTTTTTGCCAGATGTTTTATATATAAGATTTCATTGATAGCTAATGATGTCTTTTTGCTTCCCATGTGTTCAGTAAATGGTGAAATGCAAGAGATTATTTTATTCTCAATGGAGGTTGGTAGTATCATTTTCCATTTTCTCACATCCTGTCCATGAAGTTTGAATAGTATTCTCCTAAACTTCACGATTTTGGCATGTATACCCAGTTTCACTTCTGGTACCTTATTAAATATTCCACTCAAATTGGGGTCTTCTTGTTGCAATTTCGATATGTTTTCGAAATCTTTTTGCCATGCATTATTCTTTATATTGATTTGCATGATCTTGATCTTGTGGTTCAATTGTTCATAATCTTGGGAATGTGTTTTTCTGATTTTAATCTTGACAGATATCGCTGATGAGATTTTCACTCCTGACAATATGTTTTATTTCAGTTTTGTGTGAGGTAATTTCGTGAGTGTACCTGGATATTTTAGAGTTGGTCAACTTGCATGATCATATAAATTATAGGTTCATGTGATCTGTGTACACATCTGTGTATCCGTACACATATTGCCTAAGCTTCTGTAGTGCGAAATACGTAGCCGAAATTTCCAACTCCATGATGTATGCATTTGCCTGTATCTTGTACAGGAATCGCTATCCTATGGTAATCATGTGATTTTCTCCTGCATCATCTCTTTGTACTAGGATAGCCCCAAATTAATGAATACTGGCATCTGTGTATATTAAGAAAGGCAATTATGAATTTGGGCGTCCAAGGAGGATTGTGTTCATGAACAAACCTTTTATTTTTTCAAATGCTTCCTGATTAATATTAATACCAACAAATTTACTGTTCGTGTTGCATTGAATTTTTCAGTCCTGATTTTACATCTCAAACATTGCCCACACACGGCTTGTGTGTTTAAAAGCACCAACAGTAAGTTTGTTGGCATAAATATCTAAAGGTTAGGTAATCCCGGGATATAAAGTACTGACAATAGTGAGTCGCCATTGGGGTAATTGTCTCTGATGTTAGATTGCCTTTGTGGTTTAGTAGGAGAAATGTGAATTGGTTGGAGTCCCAGCTGTAGCATTGAATTTTTTAGGTCTGATTCTGCTTCCTGATGTTTTTTTTACCCATTCCCACTTTGTTCTTTAACAGCTTGAGATATTTTTAGGCCAACTGAAAGAATTTTCTGGCTATAGCCCCTGTAGTCGTATTTACTCTGGACGACTTTTGCATAACTGGTAAACCGTTAGAGATAGACAAATCATACTATACAAAAAATGTAGATCTTGCTAAAATACACAATTCATGTCTGAATAAAGTTTCTTGGAGGGTGAACTATTTTGGAGATATTCCTTGTTATGTGTATGAGTTTCGGAAAACTTAAAACTTTCGTGAAATGGATCACCGTTGTTCATTTAATTATATGTTAAGTGTGCAAAGAGAACAGAATCTCAAAGCTTTAAAAGATTTGTGTAAGGGTTCTGTACATATTTTATCATTTTCATTTACATATATGCAATTTAAATCCACATCGTTTTCAACAATCTCTGTACCATTATTCTGTATTTGTGATCCAATCACAACTTTATCTCTTTCTTGTATGTGATTTGTTTCTGTCATCTTTTGGCTTATTGACTAATTTTTCATTTACTTTAGTTTGAGTTAATTTCATTTCTTCAATTGCTTCTTATGATTGCATCACATTAGACAGCATATTCATTTCTGCTACTACAATTTCCCTTATGCTAACATTATCTACATTTTTTATCTTAACACTATCCATCTCTTGACTTATCACTTTTTTCACTTCCTCACTTTGTTTTGTTTTATAGTTATTTTGTCCTAACCTCAAATTTTCATTTCCCCAACTAGCTCTGTTCTCGCATTCTTTATTTCATTGCCTATGTTAGTTTCACGTAGTACTATTTCACCTTTACATTTATTTCTCCCTTCCTCTAAGATTTTATTACCTGTCATCTCCATCTCCAGACTACTCTTTTTTGTTCCTATTATTTCTATTTTACTTTCTAGGGTATTCCTAGTCTCGCTAATTTTCTTACGGCTGTTTTCTAGATTATTTTCCGTTGCTATCATATTCCTATTACATTCTTTCCTACCCTGTTCTATTTCTTTTCTCAGACCATTTTTAGTTTCTTCTAGCTCTACTCTACCCTGCTCTATTTTTGAACCTAAGTCCTTTTTCAATCAAGCTATTTCTTTACCTAAAGTTTGTTTAATACTTAATTCCATTTTATTAATTTCTTCCCTACTTTGCTTGATTTCTTGACCTAAGCCCATTATTCTTGAGTTATAAGTCTGTAAAGATCTGCTAAACTTATTTCCGCGTGTTTCTGTGGGTCTTCCCCTCTAGTATCCTTTTCTACTGCCTGTGATACCTCAACCATTTCCCCTACTGCACCTGCTTCCATGCCTTCTACATTTTCATTACTCATCTTTGACGGGTTGACTATGTTTCCATCTCATAATTTAATTAATAAAAACAAATATGATTAGAAAGGTTTTGGCCTATTTTCTGGAGTCTCTTTTTCTTACACTCCTTCCATTGTGATGATCCTGGGATCCTTGGATTTGATGCCCAGCCATATTCCTCAGGGCGCTTGAAGATCCAGTCTTGAACATTAGGTCTTCAAATTCCATTGTCTGTGGGGTAAGATCAATCCAGATGTCCATGAGATGTCTCCACAAAAGACAATTTGTGTCTCGCCCTTTGTTTGGAAAGTTCTTTTTGAAGTCTCTTGATTTTTGTCCACCTTTCGAACCAAGTGATTGGGTAACCAAATGTAGCAGTATTTATGAAGTGCCCCATGTTTGGGTGGCCAAATATAGGGGTTTTTCAAGAGGCTCTATATGTTGTGGGTTTTACGGATGGACTTTTTAATGATGTAATGGAGCAATGAGTCTCATCTCCAGGGCGTGTTAGATACAGGTGGACAAATAGGGGTGCATTATTATTCCCAATAGATTTTCAAATTTTCCTCTACATCAACTTTATTACCATTAACTTGCAATACTTGAGCATATTATCTTCACTCTTTTATAAGAAATAGTACTTTTAGATCCCAAAGCTATTGTGTTGAGGAACTTTGTGGTTTCATAAGAGTTACATCCTAACCTTTTTTTTTTTTTTGGTAACTATTGTAGGACATTTACAATATATGTGCGTATTGAATATATATGCACAGTATTCAGCCAATGTCCTTTGGCGATATAACTTAACATTGTCGGATTGCCAACAAAATCTCTTATTCCGCAGTATGAATATGCAACCATCTTTAGTGATGTATATATCTCTACCACAGATCACTAGTAATGATTCAGTATCTCTTTATAGGGGTAATTATTTATTTTCCTAGTTACGGGAATAACTGTGATTGATTGGGTATTAATTGAATCAATTCTGATGCATAAGTCATATGGTCATGATCGACCTTGAACATATTTCTTTTCGTTTCACAATAGATTTGGGACATGGATTAAGAAATACAATTTTGATAATCACATTGCATATACAATATTTACATGTGTTATGCCTAAACAATTTGGCATATTTAATATTGGCATTAGTTTTTTCCCCAATGCATTTCCACATACAATGTCTGCCACAGTTCCTTAGTCCAGATCGCCTCCACCAACTAGAAGTTGTAGGCTCAAAAAAATCTGTCACCATTCACAGGGTTAGAACCGATGACCATCGGATTGTTTTATATTTACTTGAGACAGTAAATATATTCTTAAATATGTTTCTAAGTATGTTTGTTACTGATAATTACTATTACCTATAGAGCCTTTTGGTAATTTAAATTTTGAACTCTGGATGTAATTCAATACAAAGTGAGCATAAATGTAAGCATAGTACGTTTGTTAAATATAACAATTATTTAGAGACTAAAAGCTTTACTTGTAGTATTTTTTACCCGTTACCCATTTTAGTTATCTTTAGGGCTCATCTCATGATATTTTAGTTTAAATGCAGCTGTTCTTAATGGACACCAGTTTTTACAATTTGGCAGTTACATCACCCGATTTTAACTCCCTTTGTGCAAGGGAACCACACCTGTCAGTACCTGTAGATCCACCGACCTTCCCTTCATTCATCGTGTGAGGAACACCCCTTTACACAGATCAGCACATATGTAAATGGAATTTCCTCCATTTTAGGTGTAACAATTGTACCACTGTGACTTGCCTCACTAGATGTTCTGGCCACCCCGTAGCCAAGTGGTTAAGCCATTTGCTTCTCACCAAAGCAGCCCAGGTGTGATCCCAGACGACCGCATGTGGGATTCGTGGTGCACGAAGTAGTGCTGGGACAGGTTTTCTCTGGGTTCTCCAGTTTCCCCCGCCATCTGATTCCACCAGTGCTCCATCTTAATTCCATGTATCATTAGTGTCACCGCCTGCAATGCTGTATGTAGTAAAAGCGGGTGTTAAACACTACCAAAAAAATGCAGATGTTCTGATGTTTGGTCATTTCCTATCAAACGCATCAGTTCTGGCTGTACCGCCAATACTCAATCCTTGGTGGAACTTAGTCACAATATCCATCCCTGCTGAGAATGCATCCACCAAGAATTATCCAGGTGCAATTAGTTACTGTCTAACCCCCTAATTACTGTAGTAGTAGTAGTAGTAGTGTGGTTTTAGGGCACTCAACTGCTAAGGTTATTAGCGCCCAGCCTAATTACTGTGGGCCAAGGGGCACACACAAAGCAAAATAAAGCATAAAACGATAAAACAAAAGACTAAGTTTAGTTACTGATATTCTTCAATAATATGATTAATCACTACAAAAGTTTGACATTAGCATCTACAGGAAATAGAAAATCTGCCAAGGATAAAAAGTAGATTGCATCACTTTTAAACCTGGATATAATTCCACAGCCTTCAGAGTACGACAGATCATCTCTATAGAATAGGCATTTCAGTACATGTCCTGTGCAGAGATGAATGAAGATCACTTGAAGCTCTATGTACAGACAAAACCAATGCAGAAGTATTGGAGAGCATGAATGCTAATGGCTTCTTTGCCAAATGCAAGGCATTAAAGAACTTAATCCATTTTCTTTATTTATGACCATAACCACAAGTGACAAATTGTATGTCAGAATGGTGTTTCCTTCACTCTTTTAATCTCTATGTAATTGTATCTCCATAATGGTTGTATGATGTGAATAATCAATTATGGTGACACCATTTGTTGCTAGTGTAGTTTTATTCAATGGCGTAAAAAATTAGTAAATTTATATTTTCTAAAGATAACAATGAAGATAGTAAAACTAAAAATAATTGTAGTTCAGCTCAACTCAATTTTTTTCCAGTGTTCTAGTAATTACTAATGATGTTCTTAAATTTCAGTTTACACAAAGTGGGTGTTTCCAGTGACAGAAAATGCCAAAGTGAAGAAAGTGATGTAATAGATATATCTGCAATAGAAACAAGTGTTTGCTCAGAAGTACCTGATGATGGGAAAATTATCAATAAGGATAACTGCAGCTCACTCTTGAATCATGAGAACACAAAGACACAGAAACATGACATTTCTGAGAAGAGTTTTAAATATTCATCTCATTTTAAAAATCAGGGATTTGTTCATGAGATTAAAGAAGCAAACAAATGTGATGATTGTGGGAAGACTTTTAGTCATTCATCATCTCTTAAAAGACACAAATTGATTCATGAGGGTGTAAAACCACACAAGTGTGACGTATGTGACAAAGCTTTTACTTACTTACTAGATTTAAAAACACACCAACTGATTCATGAAGGTATAAAGCCACACAAGTGTAACTTTTGCAACAAAGCTTTCGTTCATTTAAAGAACTTGAAAAGACATAAAGTGATCCATGAATGCACAGGCCCCCACAAATGTGACGTTTGTGACAGGGGTTTTACTCAGTTGCAGCGTTTAAAAACACACAAATTGATTCATGAAGGTATAATGCCATACAATTGCAATATTTGTAACAAGGGTTTTGCTGAAGTACAAAATCTGAAAAGACACAAATTGATTCATGAGGGCATAAAGCCATACAAATGTGACTTTTGTGGCAAGGTTTTTACTCTGTTGCAAAATTTGAAGACACATAAATTGATTCATGATGGTGTAAAGTTGCACAAATGTGACATTTGTAACAAGGCGTTTGCTAATACACAACATTTGAAAACACACAAATTGATTCATGAAGGCCTAAGGCCACACAAGTGTGATATTTGTGGCAAGGCGTTTACTCAGCTGTCACATATGAAAACTCACAAAATGGGTCATGATGGCATAAAGCCACACAAGTGTAATATTTGTAACAAGGGTTTTACTCGGTTGGAACATCTGAAAACACACAATTTGACTCATGTGGGTATAAAGCCACATGTGTGTAATATCTGTAACAAAGCTTTTACTCAGTTGTCAGGTTTGAGAAGACATAGATTGATTCATGAGGATAGAAAATCACACTAAAGTAGTACTTGAAACAGTTTGGATCACTGAAAATGACTCACAATGGAAAAAGTTACAGAGAGTTATTTATTTATGCCAACAAACTTACTGTTGGTGTTTTTAAACACGCATGCCGTGTGTGGGCAAAGTTTGAGAGGTAGAACTGGAACTTAAAAATTCAATGCCACAACTGGGATTTGAACCACAGATCTTCTGCTTACCGGGCGGCTGCTCTACCACTGATCTATTGCCTTTGCGGTTTACCAGGAGAAATACGAACTGGTTTGAGAATTTAATGCCATTCTGGCAGTTTGTCACAAACTGACAGCAGACAAGTGTTTATTTGATTGGTTGGTTCAGTTTCATTGCAGCTAGCTGGGCTTTGACGTCATAGAGCAGAGCCTAGTCGATCCGTTACATATCGATATGGAAAGCTTGAATGAGAGATAGCGATATAAGCAGGTGTAGTAACCCTACAATAATGGTGTATTTTTATGGGACATAGTACAATAGTGCAAATGATATGAAAAGTGCAAATATTTAAAATTGTTGACTACCATTAAAAAATACTAGTAAGAAATTACTTAAATGCTTTTTCTTTTTTTTGTTTACAAGAGTGACCGTATTAACAAAATGGAAATAAACGGGAAAATATAAGTTGGTCATCACACATCAGATCAGACATATAGTGTTGTTGCCACAAGTTTGAAAGTTTGTTTGAGCCCAGTGGAAACTAAAAGGCAAGGAGTGCATTGTTTTATACGTGTTTCTGTTGAAGTGTTTAGTAAATGTGACAGGTGAATTCATTGAAAATGAATGCGAGTGACTGTGTAATAGACAATATGATAAAGAGACCATTTTTGTATATTTATATGGGTTATAATGAGCTAAGGGTATGGTAGATATCAGAAAAGTATTTAGGATAACAAATACCTCTACTATTTATAACCTATTTTGGAATAAGGATTATTTATTTTAAAGTATAAGATGATTTTTCAGTTCCATAACCTATACAGCTAGGGTAACTGTTGTAACCACTGCACGCCACTGTGTTTATCACTGGCCTTTTCCATGATTCGTTTTATAAGGGCACTCGTGACCTACAAGACTAAACACACATCAACATTCCAGATTCTAGTAATTACTGATGAATGCATTCTTATATTTTAGTTTACATAAAATGGGCGTTTCCAGTTATACATCAGGTTTATTCTTCAGTGAAGATTTGGGGAATTACACAAGTTTCAATATTATTAAGGATGAATATTAAAAATAGAAGCACTATTGACAGTGAAGTATTCTTCAAGTTTGAGTTTTTTATTTTGAGTCACTTATTTACACACACCTTCACTACTAACTGCTTTTTTAAAGCGGAAACGTTTTCAGGACCATTCGATCCCATCATCAGCCGTTGGGTGACTGACGTTATCCTCTTGTTCCTTTTCTCTGCTGTCTCTATTCTGCTGCCATCTGGTGTTAGGGTTGCAGAGCTTTAACACTTCATTCAATGCTGGTATTTCGAAATTAATAACTTTATTGCTGTTTTTGATGATGTATATTTTTTCCCAAATATTCAGTTCTATTGGTGAATTAATAGATTTTAACAGTTTTATATTAAGGCTGATGTTGTGGTTTTCAGTCCAAAAATGATGTGCCACAGCAGATTTTTGAATTTGTTTTAATTTTATGTTTCTTTGGTGTTCCTTAAGTCTTATATCCAAATTTCTCTTTGTTTTCCCTATGTAGCTTTTGTCACAACTATTACAGTTGATCTGGTAAATCCACGATTTAATACATCATACAATAACATCCCATACAATAAAAAATCGGGGATTTACCAGATCAACTGTAATAGTTGTGACAAAAGCTACATAGGGAAAACAAAGAGAAATTTGGATATAAGACTTAAGGAACACCAAAGAAACATAAAATTAAAACAAATTCAAAAATCTGCTGTGGCACATCATTTTTGGACTGAAAACCACAACATCGGCCTTAATATAAAACTGTTAAAATCTATTAATTCACCAATAGAACTGAATATTTGGGAAAAAATATACATCATCAAAAACAGTAATAAAGTTATTAATTTCGAAATACCAGCATTGAATGAAGTGTTAAAGCTCTGCAACCCTAACACCAGATGGCAGCAGAATAGAGACAGCAGAGAAAAGGAACAAGAGGATAACGTCAGTCACCCAATGGCTGATGATGGGATCGAATGGTCCTGAAAACGTTTCCGCTTTAAAAAAGCAGTTAGTAGTGAAGGTGTGTGTAAATAAGTGACTCAAAATAAAAAACTCAAAATTATTAAGGATATCTACCATTTTATGCAGCTAAAAGATTAGTCAACTCTGAATTCAAAAAAATATTACAAAATATTGCAAAATATTACTATTAAAAATCAAAGAATAAAAGATGGGAACTACCAAACATTCAAACAGTATTCCTGAGTGTCCTCGAAAAACAGCAGTTGCAACCTTCAGGTTGATTACAGGACATGATTGTCTGGCAAAACATTTAAACAGAATTGGGATATATTCTTCACCACTCTGTCCTCTATGTGATCTGCAAGAGGAAATGGATCGAGACCACCTTCAAATATGCCCGGCCACTTCTAGTGCCCCATACATCAGTGAAAAATATTGGAGAGCAAGAGGATTAATGACTTCATTGTCAGAAATCCAGCATTAGCTAACAACATATTAAGGATGGTCCTGAATGTGAAAGTGACAGAAAATGTCAAAGTGAAGGCAGTGTAATTACAGGCATATCTTCCAGTAGAAACAAGTATTTGCTGAGAAGCTGATGATGGGAAACTAATCAATAAGGATAATTGCAGCTCAATCTTGAGTTATGAGAACACAAAGGCAGAGAAACATGACATATATGAGATGAGTTTTATATATTCGTCCCATTTCAAAAATCAGTGATTTGTTCATTAGGGTAAAAACCAAACAAGAGTAAGGAATTTGGGAAGGTTTTTAATCCTTTTTCATCTCTTAAAAGGCAAATTGATTCATTAGGGTGTAAAACCACACAAGTGTAATATTTGTGACAAGACTCATACTCAATCGCAATATTTAAAAGGACAGGAATTGATTCATAAGCGTGTAAACTCACAATTGTGACAAGGCTTTTACTCAATCGCAATATTTAAAAGGACAGCAATTGATTCATGAGAGTGTAAAATCACACAAGTGTAACATTTGTGACAAGGCTTTTGCTCAATCGCAATATTTAAAAGCTCAGGAATTGATTCATGAGAGTGTAACATCACACAAGTGTAACATTTGTGACAAGGCTTTTAATCAGTTGCAAAATTTGAAAAAACACATTCATTCATGAGGTCTTAAAGCCCGACAAATGTAACAATTGTGATAAGACCTTTGCTCAAATGGAACTTTTGATAGTGCACACATTGATTCATGAGGGTATGAAGTCACACAAATGTGATATATGGAACAAGACTTTTAGTCATTTACAAAGTTTGAAAACACAAATTCATTTATGAGGCGAATAACCTGCTGAGTAATGTCCTGTGCGGTTTTCGTTGCCATCGCTACAGTGTCGACAATCTGACAAGCATGGAGGCCTACATACAAAATGCATTTCTCTTGAAGCAGCATGTCGTGGGTGTCTTTGATCTGGGATGCTACATGGCACTATGGCATCCTCTGTGCTTTGCACTGTTATGGTTTGCGCGATAACTTGTCCTTTTTTATTTTTAACTTTTTACTAATTCGCCGTTTTCGTGTCCACATAGACAACACCCTCTCCCAAGTGAAGGTTCAGGAGAATGGTGTACCCCAGGGGTCGATTCTCAGTGTTACACTTTTCGCCGTTGCCATTAATGGAATCACTAGTGCTGTTCGTAGCGGAATCCCGATGTTACTAAAATAAAATAAAAATCTGTATAATAACCCTGGCACCTAATTACTTACACCAGGGCTAATATGCCAGAACTTTAAAATTTATTTATTCTACACATTTATACATACAACATACTGTACAGAAAAATTTTTAAATAAAATTACAAAATAATATAATATATAACAAATTATAAAGATAGATAAATTAAATTATATATCATAAAACAAAAAACAAGAAAATAAGAACAAAAACACAAATTATAACATTTCACACATTATCACTCTAAGAAATAAATGCTCTAAAACAATAACAAATCATTTCAAACAATCAAAATACAATAAAATTTCTAAATAAATTAATATATATATTAAAAGAAAAAAACAACATTTTAAAATTAAAATAAATTAATCTCCTCAATACAACAAAATATAAATTTCATACACATCACTCACAACTACACACTAATTACTAAACAATAAACAAATATATAAAATTAAATTATTAATTATAATTATTACATAAAATTATATTATCATCATTATTACCTATCATTATTATTAAAATTTAATTAATTTAATATTATACCTATAACTAATACTTTTTATAAATATATATTTTTTAAATTTAAATTTACATATTTATTAAAAATTTTAAATAAACAAAAATTTACTGGTATCCAGTAAAATATAACTGGTAACCAGTTATACAAAAAAAAGATGTCACTTTATGTTGACGACTATCCCTGTTATAGTATGGAGCACATCGAGCGTCAACTGCAGCTGACCATAACACCCACCGCCGAGTGGGCGTCTCGTACCGACTTTCAGTTTTCCCCTACGAAAACACTGTCTCCACTTTCACCGACTCCGTGGTGTACACCGTCCTCCTGATCTTCATTTGTGTGGCACACGTCTTCCATTTGTTCCGCACCTCAAGTTCTTATTCTACACCTCGACAACAAACTCACATGGGAGCACCATATTCATCTTCGTACTTCCTGCGGTCGTTCGCTTCGGGTACTCAGGGTTTTATCTGGGGCATCTCGGGACGGCGATCGCACGGTAATGTTGAGGTTGTGTCGCTCACTGGTCCGACCGTCCCTCCATCCATTCGCCCGTCCCTCCATCCGACCGACCGTCCCTCCATCCATTCGTCCGTCCCTCCATTGGCACGTCCCTCCATCCATTCTCCCGTACCTCCATCCATTCTCCCGTACCTCCATCCATTCTCCCGTACCTCCATCCATTCGCCCGTCCCTCCATCCGTCCGTCCATCCATTCGCCCGTCCCTCCATCCCTTCGTCCATCCATTCGCCCGTCCCTCCATCCGTCCGTATCCATTCGCCCGTCCCTCCATCCGTCCGTCCCTCCATCCATTCGCCCATCACTCCATTCGTCCGTCCCTCCATCCATTCGCCCGTCCTTCCATCCATCCGTCCGCCCGTCCCTCCATCCATTCGCCCGTCCATCCATCCATGCGCCCGTCCATCCATTCGCCCATCCATCCATTCGCCCATCCATCCATTCGCCCGTCCATCCATTCGCCCATCCATCCATTTGTCCGTCCCTCCACCCAATCGCCCGTCCATCCATCCGCCCGTCCCTCCATCCGTTTGTACGTCCCTCCATCCATTCGCCCGTCCCTCCATTCGTCCGCCCGTCCCTCCATTCGTCCGTCCGTCCATCCATTCGCCCGTCCATCCATCCATTCGCCCATCCATCCATTCGCCGGTCCCTCCATCCGTCCCTCCATCCATTTGCCCGTCCCTCCATCCATTCGCCCGTCCCTCCATTCGTCCGTCCGTCCATCCATTCGCCCGTCCATCCATCCATTCGCCCATCCATCCATTCGCCGGTCCCTCCATCCGTCCCTCCATCCATTTGCCCGTCCCTCCATCCATTCGCCCGTCCCTCCATTCGTCCGTCCGTCCATCCATTCGCCCGTCCATCCATCCATTCGCCCATCCATCCATTCGCCGGTCCCTCCATCCGTCCCTCCATCCATTTGCCCGTCCATCCATCCATTCGCCCGTCCCTCCATTCATTCGCCCGTCCCTCCATCCATTCGTCTGTCCCTCCATCCATTCGCCCGTCCATCCATTCATTCGACCGTCCATCCATCCATTCACCCGTCCATCCATCCATTCGCCCGTCCCTCCATCCATTCGTCCGTCCCTCCATCCATTCGCCCGTCTATCCATCCATTCACCCGTCCATCCATTCGTCCGTCCATGCATCCACTCGCCCGTCCATGCATTCGTCCGTCCCTCCATCCATCCGCCCGTCCATCCATCCATTCACCCAGGCATCCATTCGCCCGTCCATGCATCCATTCGCCCGTCCATGCATTCGTCCGTCCATCCATCCATTCGCCCGTCCGTGCATTCGTCCATCCATCCATTCACCCGTCCATGCATTCGTCCGTCCAAGCATCCATTCACCCGTCCATGCATTCGCCCGTCCGTCCATCTGTCCATCCATTCACCTGTCCATGCATTCGCCCGTCTATCCATCCATTCGTCCGTCCATCCATCCATTCACCCGTCCATCCATTCACCCGTCCATCCATTCGTCCATCCATCCATTCACCCGTCCATGCATTCGCCCGTCCATCCATCCATTCGTCCGTCCATGCATTCGCCCGTCCATCCATTCGTCCGTCCATGCATTCGCCCGTCCATCCATCCATTCGCGCGTCCATGCATTCGCCCGTCCATCCATCCATTCACGCGTCCATGCATTCGCCCGTCCATCCATCCATTCACCCAGGCATCCATTCGCCCGTCCATGCATTCGTCCGTCCATCCATCCATTCGCCCGTCCGTGCATTCGTCCATCCATCCATTCACCCGTCCATGCATTCGTCCGTCCAAGCATCCATTCACCCGTCCATGCATTCGCCCGTCCGTCCATCCATCCATCCATTCACCCGTCCATGCATTCGCCCATCTATCCATCCATTCGTCCGTCCATCCATCCATTCACCCGTCCATCCAGTCGTCCATCCATCCATTCACCCGTCCATGCATTCGCCCGTCCATCCATCCATTCGTCCGTCCATGCATTCGCCCGTCCATCCATCCATTCGTCCGTCCATGCATTCGCCCGTCCATCCATCCATTCGCGCGTCCATGCATTCGCCCGTCCATCCATCCATTCACGCGTCCATGCATTCGCCCGTCCATCCATCCATTCACCCGTCCATGCATTCGCCCATCCATCCATTCGTCCGTCCATGCATTCGTCCGTCCATCCATCCATTCACCCGTCCATGCATTCGCCCGTCCATCCATCCATTCGTCCCTCCATCCATCCATTCGTCCGTGCATTCATCCATTCGTCCGTCCATGCATTCGCCCGTCCGTCCATCCATCCATTCACCCGTCCATGCATTCGCCCGTCCATCCATTCACCCGTCCATGCATTCGCCCGTCCATCCATCCATTCACCCGTCCATGCATTCGCCCGTCCATCCATCCATTCGTCCCTCCATCTATCCGCCCATCCATCCATTTGTCCCTCCATCCATCCATCCATTCGCCCGTCCATCCATCCATTCGTCCCTCCATCCATCCATTCGCCCGTCCATCCATCCATTCGTCCGTCCATCCATCCATTCGTCCATCCATCCATCCATTCGTCCGTCCATCAATCGATTCGCCCATCCCTCCATTCGTCCGTCCATCAATCCGTCCGCCCGTCCATCCATGCGCTACGTCTCTGTCTAGGAGTTTTACTTAAATATTATTCTGCATTTTGAGTTGTGCTGAATTGTATGGTGATGTACAAGTGTCCCAAAATTAGACCGACAAACTTTGGGAGCTGATAGATAACATTTAACTTTTTATTAAGAAAAGCTTTTGCTGGGGTGCTTCGTTTAAGCACTAGACGATTAATACCATTACCTACTGCCTCTCACCCTGTTTAAGTATTTACGGCAAAATCAACAATGCAAATTAGTACTACACTTATCTTACTAAGGCACATCTTAATCCAAGAAACAAACACAGAACACAAACAAAACACAAATGTTTCATTGTTTACAGTTAATGACAGCTTTACTGTTCAACGCAAATGTTGGAACGCACGCCCATTGCGATTAACACAAAGAGTGCATCGGCATGCCCTATTCTACCGTACTCTCCAAAAAGATACCAGCCATTTCTCTGGTTTAAAAGTTTGTTTGGTCTAATTTTAATAGTAAGCTATGATTAACTGTAAACAATGAGATGTTTGTGTATCTTGTGTTTGTTTCTTGGATTAAGATTGTGTGCCTTACTAAGATGAATGAAATACTAATTTGCATTGTCAGTTTTGTCGTAAGTACTTTAACTGGGTGGGAGACAGTAGGCAAGGGCATCAACTCGTCTAACGCTTAAAAGAAGCACGCAGCAAAAAACTTTCCCTAACAAAAAGTAATTAAAATAACGTCATCTATCAGCTCCCAAAGCTTATTGGTCTAATTTTGGGACATCTACATATACAGACATGTCCCAAAAGTCGGTCTGGATGACTCGGTATTGATCCCAAGGTCGCGGGTTCAAATCCGGCCCAGACCGATGCGTTTTAAGTGTGCTTAAAAATGCAGCTTCATGTCAGTAGATTTATTGGCATGTAAAAGAACTGCTGCAGGACAAAATGCCGGCACACATGCGACGCTGATGTGATCCTAGCAATTTACAGCGTCGTTAAACAGCAAATAATTTAAATGTAATTTGGGTGTCCCAAAAAAGACACCAACAACATTTAGTATGTTGTGCGGGATGGCAAACTGATTGGTTTTTAAATAGGAACCCCTGTCCTTAAATGCACGGTTGGACGCTGGAGAGCGTTGAACTTTGAGAACGAACCTTGTGACAATTTGCTATTAATGCGAAAGGTATACAACCCTTTAGCCATATGTGTACTGGGATGAACGACCTGAGCATAACACCTGTGCATGGACTTCATTCCTCCATAGAGTCCTTGGTGCGCATCCTTATGCGCTACTTTGTGTTTCCAGTAAAGTAACGTTTTTAACAGTAGTGCAACATGTGTACCATTACACAGTTGCGAAAATGGCCGACTTGAGCTCCAGCGTACTTAGATGTAAATATGCGGAATCACCTCAACGTCGCATATTGAAATTGATGGATTAGTAGAGGTGGAGCAATTCCATGGCATCTGACCTTTCTCGACTATTTTCTATGGAGTTCTATTAAGGCTATGGTGTATGGCACTTCTGCAACGTCAGTGACAACCGCACGTATTGTGTCTTGTGCATGAGGCTCACCACAGCCGATATAGACTCTGCAATGACGTAGGAGGTACATAGTTATAAGCCCGTTTTTAATCTAGACAGCTCGATGTTGGGTTTATTGACGAACTGTTAACGTACACCGATATCACACTTCGATGCGCTACAGCGTCCAAACTGTACACTTCCGGACAAGAATTCTTATCTGAAAACCGATCAGTTTACCGTCCTGCACAACATACTGAGCGTTGTCGGTGTTTTTGGGACACCCTATGTTTGTGCCTTTGTGTGTGTATATATGCGACGTGGAATAATTATTGTGATTAGGTATACTCTGTTATATGCATTTTACACACAGTAATGAAGTTAGCTTGAACGTTGTTCATAAATACCAGATAAATATCGCTAGAAGATGTCACTAAAGTTTAACACCTTAACTGGGAGCGATCTTTGGTATGGAGAGTACACCTAATATCATATTGATCCTTGTACATTCCAAACTTGGTAAACATCAACACAGTTCAACTTTGTCACAATTATAAATTTTCAAATTACTTTGTTAAAATTTAGGAATAGGTTATCAAGCAACGTACTTTGGGTACTCGCATGTGTGCCTTAATATTTTCACATGCGTGAAATAAATCCTCCATTCCATTTTATGACCAGTGATTATCACCAACAAACAAAACACATGGAAACAGAATTAAGAATTTTTCACTTAACAGATCAAAACCATTTATTTTTCGTGTAAATGTTCTATTTAATTCCTACATACACCGTCACTGTATGTTCTATGTTTATATGCAGACCAGGTCCTGCTTCGGTTTAACATTGTCGCCAGTTTACTGTTGGTAATGCAGGTAACATTATTAGAATACAATTATTAATTGTAAGTATTGAACCGTGAGAAAGGAATGACAAAACGCATTAATTTTCCCATATCTTTTACAGATTTTTAACCGTTGTCTAGGTCTGGAAAAACAGCCTTTTATGATATAATAATTTAGAATACAAGTGTGTAAAAACCACAAGAAGTCCTGTTGCCAACAAAGCCACCTCAGTCTGAGTAGTTTTTGCAGTTTAATTAATTGTAAATTATGAACAACAACAAGGCATCGTAAACCATTTCTTCGTTACCGAAATGTTACACAATACGTTTGTTGCTCTTTATCAATACTCTCTGGTCGTTATTTGGTATCTTCGGGAGTGGAAGCCACAGAACACCTAGTAGGTGGAAGCTCTTTGGAACAACAGCCTAACCTACAATTATTGATTGATTTGTTTTTGTCTGATGTAATAGTTTCTCTTATGTTTACCTCAAGTTATTGTTGTTTCGTAAGAACGGTGCGATACTTTTCTGTTCGAAGATAATTCTGTGATATTTCTTCATTGCTGTAAGTAAAATGAACTGTTCTTTTCACTCTATATATTGTTTTCTGTGTTTGAATGGCACAAGTAAAATTAACTGAAACAAAAGATTGAAGCTGGGCAATGGAAACCTCGTAATTCCATCAACAACACTTTTACAGGAGAAGCAAAAAAACTGATTTAAAAAACTCACATAAAATGATAAGGTGACTGCCGCTGCAGTTAATCCAGACATAGTCACCAAGAGATTAACTTTTATGCACTTTTGCGTGGTTTTACGAGCTTTTTACTTGGAATTATTTTACTGAATTTGACATACATCGAGGTTGAAGTATAACACATTAATTTAATGTAACTTTATGCCAAAAGGAAATAGCACTACAAGACTCAGCAAGAGTATGGTAAAATTCAGTGATATTTGTTAGTGGGGACTATTTATAATGGAACTAACATGATATTGTTTAAATATGTGTTATATTCACATGCCTTTCTCCACCCATTCAACAAATTATTCTCACATAAGCTTTATTTCTAATTGGTGGGATGTTGATCAAAACGGTAGGTGTTCGGCTATTGGGTCAAGCTCCCTTCTCTCTTGTATAGCACGCTGTGGCTTTAAACTCTTAAAATACATTTTCCCGCACTTGCACTGTTTTATTGTACGAGTTTTAAGAATACACCTTTAGGAACAATAATAGACACGCGTAATGTGTATTTTATTTATGTAAATGTCTGTAATTGAGGCAAGGTGCAAAAGTGACGAAATTATGCACACGCGCTTCACCCAAGGTATCATGGGCGACTCAGTGGGTTAGATGCTGATCCCAAGGAGGTCGCGGGTTCAAATCCTGCCCACACCGATGGTTTTTTAGTGTGGTTAAAAACGACAGCTCCATGTCAGTAGGTTTACTGGCATGTAAAAGAACTCCTGTGGGACGAAATTTAGGCACACCGGAGACGCTGATGTGATCCTGGTAATTGACAGCGTCGTTAAACAACAAAATAATTAATTAATACTTGTGCAACGAAACAATGCAATATAGTTTTAAAAGTTTGGGAAAATACATTTGAAGTGTTTTAGCTGGAATTAGATACCTGACTATTGTGGGCAGTAAACTGTTCATACTGCATGAGTTCACAGAGTCCAAAATTCCCAAACACTTGTGATGGTCGTACAAACCAAAAACCGCAGCACAGTCAAACATCATTTTCCTTAGCCATTATGCTCTCATCCACTTCAACAATAGTACCATGTATGCCAAGCATATTAAGATTAGCAATCAGTCACGTAGAGTGAATATCTCAGAATTGTGGTTATTGTTGAATTGGTCCACAGAGTAGGAGAGTCACGTGCACTGACAGGAATTAGAGACAGTGGTGGGGAGGTTAACTCGTGCAGATCCAGAAAGTCCAGAATCACTGTCAAGTTTTAAGAGCTGGTCAATATGTGATGGCCTTGTTATTCCTTTATCTGAGCATACCGTATTCAAATGCATTAAATATAAAGACCTGATATAGCAGAAGGGTGCTCTAAGCTGGAAAGAAAAGCAATTTCAGATATTTTGAGAAATCCATCAGACCTTAAAATTCTTTTCAAAATCACGTGCTCTAAGCAAAACTGCTATCTCAATGGTCCGAAATATACCTCTACTATCAAGATGCAATGCAATAGAAGACCAACAACCTAGCCAAAGATCGACAAGACTCGTGAACACCAGTAGAGCCATATTTTGACCAAATGAGATCAAGCAATGCACATTCGACTACTAACCCAAGTAGACGACAACAATTGGAGGACAAATGGGCCAAACGGAGGAGATTTAGACCACTTAAGAACCCATATGAATGCTGGATGGTATACAGGAAGAGAATTTAAAACCAGACATGATCAACTACAAGAGCCTAGATAAAATAATTCCAGTATCAGAATTGTTAAATCCTTACTTTGTATCATTTTAGAATGACATATTTTAAATCTATGCTTTTAGCTGTTAAGCTTTCTCTGCAAAATTGTTAAATGATCTATTAATCTATTTTGTAACAAACTAATAAAAAAGCACATACACACTCTGGTTTAGCTTCCAGGTACCAGAGTGTTGGAGTGCAGAGGTTATTATTATCATCAGCATCAGCATTATTATCATGATGATAATCATCACCATCGTCATCATTTTTGCATTACCAGGAGAAAAAGAAATCTTCTGTGTTATACTCGTATGACTTCCTCCACTCTTGTCAAAATATTCTTATACCTACTGTTCTATCTAATTCATTAAAATTAACATTTTCAGAAGTTATTTTATTACATATTTACTTGTAGTTCAATAGGACTAGAATACATTAGGCTAAGTGATAGTTATGTTTTAGGGACTAGTAGCTATGTGATGGTTTTGACATTCCATGTCTTTGCATGGGCAAGACATTAAGAAATGAATAATGACTTCCTATTTGAGAAAAGTTGTTAGCTAATGCTGGATTTCTGACAGTGAAGTCATTAATCCTCTTGCTCTCCAATATTCTTCACTGATGGATGGGAAGGGTGCTAGAAGTGGCCAGGCATATTTGAAGGTGGTCTTGGTCCGTTTACTCTTGCTCTCACTGATCGTTGGGAAGAGCGCTAGAAGTGACCGGGCATATTTGAAGGTGGTCTTAGTCTATTTCCTCTTGCAGATCACATAGAGGACAGAGTGGTGAAGAATATATTCCAATTCTGTTTGATTGTTTTGCCAGACAATTATGTCCTGTAATCAACCTGAAGGTTGCAACTGCTGTTTTTCGAGGATACTCAGGAATTAGTGTTTGAATGTTTGGTAGTTCCCATCTTTTATTTTTTGATTTTTCACAGTAATATTTTGCAATAATTTTTTTGAATTCAAAGTTCACTAATCTTTTAGCTGCAAAATGGTAGATTAACTCTAGATTTTTGTACACCGCTGGTACCCTTTTTTGCAAGAAAATCAGCTTTCTCATTACCACTCAGTCCACAGTGAGCCGGTATCCATTGGAAGACAAGGTGTTTTTGAAGTGCTGTTAGATGGGTAAGGATTTTCCAACATTCTATAATTGTTTGGTTTTTTGGTGACAACTTGGAAGGAATTGCTATAATTGCTGCCCTAGAATCTGAGAGAATAACTGCTTGATGAAACTGTGAAATTCTGTACAAAAGATTTTGTAGGGCCATTCGAATTGCTTCAATTTCTCCATCAAAGTTTGTAGTTCCATAACTACAAGATTTGTAGTAGCAAAAGAGGTGACACGTGACTCCAGCCCCTGCTCCATCTCGGTTTGATATCAATGATCCATTAGTATAAATATAGAGCCATTCGTGTTCTGGAAATCTAGTATGTATAGTCTCTAATGCCAATAATTTTAGAACACTAGTTGGAGTATCACTTTTCTTAACTTCTTCTGTCAGGTGTAAATAATATGTGATGTCTAATGTTTGTGTAAGATTGACTTTAGATATGAAGTTTCCCTTTGAATTAGGAAGGTCTACATTCTTCTTGATGTCTTGAATTTTGGAAAGAAAGCTCTCCTAAGTCTTTGGTGTATGTGTAAAATTTCTCTTGTTCCATGTATTGAATGGGAGTCTGATCAACTTTTTGTGTTGAGTTAGAGCTGCTTTTTCTATTTCATATTCAGTGGGGTATTGGTTGGTTAGTATTTCCATAGCTGCTATTGGTGTGGTTTTGATAGCACCTGTAATTAATCTCAGACTTTGGTTTTGAAAGATTTGAATATTTTTTTTTGTATTTGCTGTTACAAGAATTTTGCTGCAGTAAGTAAATAATGGCTTTATATATACATTGTATGTTGTGTTAAGAGGTGCTCTGGAACATACTTCATTCCTGTTAGGCGTGTTAACAGTGAACAGCGCCTCTCTGCTCTTTGTATTACATTTTCTATTTGTTTGGTCCATGTAAGTTTGGTATTGAATGTAACTCCTAAATATTTTGCTTCCTTTGTTTCTGGTAATTGTTGACCCTCAAAATTTAGTTTTCTTTTTAGTGGGTTTTTTCTTAGTGAAAAGATTTGCTAGTTTGATTTTGTTGTATTAACAGTCATTAAATGTTCTTTGGTCCACTTTTGTTGGTTGGTTAAGGATTGTTGCATGGTTTTTTCTAGTTCTGTACTTTTGCTTTTTGGTTTTGAAGTCCACATTACAACTTCTCGAATGACGGAATCTTTATCCGCAAAGTTAAAGTCTTGTACAGGACACAGAGTTTTTTAAGAGACAGTGGCATTGATTTACAACATACTGAACAGTACGAAGGTCATGTGAGAACTAGTGGTGCACATGTGTCAAACAAGGGGATGTGGGAGCAGGTATAGAGCTCAAGGCCAGCAGCTAGGAAAGCTGTTCCACCCACCAAACAGCATTCCAACAAAACAAACAACCCCAGAGTGATGACCTTTGCAGAAGTACATGAACAATGTTATAATAAATTTCTGCATTTAGATTAATTTTTGACTGACATGTCTGAAAAATACTTTGAATTTAAGAAAATGAAATTCAAATTACATGCGAGGTTTTTTACATTGTTTTAATACAAAATTCAAGGGACCAAAAAAATCTTTGAATGATTAATGATTTTGAATTATAAGCTTTCAAATTATTCACGTTTCACTGTATTTGTATAATACCTCTTATAATATATAAATTGTAAGGAGACCTTGAATGAAGGGTAAACTATTATTAATATGTCAACTAAGCTTGAGTCCCATTCACACAAAAGTTCCTTCTGGATGGGGATGTTTATTAATGGTGTGAGCCTGTCTTGTGATATAATATTTCTAGCTACTGACTTTATTCTTTACAAACACAAGAAATTTCTTTCCACTGAGCAGGGTTGCCAACTGGTACGATAATTATTGGGGCATACGATAATTTTAGTGTTTGTACGATGGTTGTCAACCCGTACGATAATTATGGGGTGTACGATAATTTGAATGTATGATAGTTTGATATTGGCAAAATATCATTTTCACTGCATTGTCACTCCACCGAAGTGAAACTAATTACAAATAACACCACTTTTGTCCTCATTGTCTGTCTCCACCCCATAGCTACTAAGCCTGCTACCCTTTATCCTCTTATTGCCAGTGTGCACAGGTCTGATAATTTCAATGAAGAAGGCACTGTTCAGGAAATTGACGATCAATGTAGAAAACTCGGAAAACTTGATATTCCGTGTGAAATAAAGAACATGCCTGAACCTGACAGTTTCTGGAGTGCTGTTAAACATCGGTCACCTTGATGGAAATACTGATTTCAAAGAACTAGCGGCCTTTGCATTATCAGAGGTTTCCTTGCCCTGCAGAAGCACTTCTTGTGAAAGAGTTTTTTTTCTAAACTGGGTTTAATAAAAACCAAAGTTAGAAACAGATTGGCACTAGATACGGTAAATGAACTCATTTTGCCGTCTCAACTTATGAAAGAACATGGTAGATCTTAAAATCTGCAAGTCACCCAGATGTTAAGGTTTATCTCAACAAATTTGTGTAATGCTGCAACGGTTGAGGAAGCTGAACTTTACCATATGAATAGTGCGAGAAACATGAGTGCTAAATTTGTAATGTTTGTTGAGGTCAACAATCTTGTAAGTGGATATAATAAACATCACTACTCTTATATTTTCATAAGTATTATACTGATATGTTTATTGTTGTAGTATTTAATTTATAATGTACGATAATTTTGAGTCCAAATCTATAATTTTGAGTGGCTGGTACAATAATTTTACTTTTAAATGTTGGCAACCCTGCCACTGATGCACTTCTGGATCAGATTGTTGAAACTAAAGCAATAGCCTGTATTATTCTTAACTTATCCTCTCAGGAGTCCCCATCTAGGGGATATGTGAATGGAGACCACAAGGTACCCAAGCTGAGCAGAACATTACTTTCATTTACTGATGTCCAGGGGATATGTGGATAGTGACCACAAGGTACCCAAGCTGAGCAGAACATTACTTCCACTTACTGGTGTCTAGGGGATTTGTGGATAGTGACCACAAGGTACTCAAGCTGAGCAGAACATTACTTCTACTTACTGGTGTCTAGGGGATATGTGGATAGTGACCACAAGGTACCCAAGCTGAGCAGAACATTACTTCCACTTACTGGTGTCTAGGGGAAATGTGGATATCACCACAAAGTACCCAAGTTGAGCAGAACATTACTTCCACTTACTGGTGTCTAGGGGATATGTGGATAGTGACCACAATGTACCCAAGCTGAGTAGAACATTACTTCCCCTTACTGGTGTCTAGGGGATATGTGGATAGCACCACAAGGTACCCAAGTTGAGCAGAACATTACTTCCACTTACTGGTGTCTAGGGGATATGTGGATAGTGACCACAAGGTACCCAAGCTGAGTAGAACATTACTTCCACTTACTGGTGTCTAGGGGATATGTGGATAGCACCACAAGGTACCCAAGCTGAGCAGAACATTACTTCCACTTACTGGTGTCTAGGGGATATGTGGATAGTGACCACAAGGTACCCAAGCTGAGTAGAACATTACTTCCACTTACTGATGTCTAGGGGATATGTGGATAGCACCACACAAGGTACCCAGGCTGAGCAGAACATTACTTCCACCTACTGGTGTGTAGGAGATATGTGGATAGTGACCACAATGTACCCAGGCTGAGCAGAACATTACTTCCACCTACTGGTGTCTAGGGGATATGTGGATAGCACCACAAAGTACCCAGGCTGAGCAGAACATTACTTCCACCTACTGGTGTGTAGGAGATATGTGGATAGCACCACAAGGTACCCAGGCTGAGCAGAACATTACTTCCACCTACTGGTGTCTAGGGGATATGTGGATAGCACCACAAGGTACCCAGACTGAGCAGAACATTACTTCCACTTACTGGTGTGTAGGAGATATGTGGATAGTGACCACAAGGTACCCAAGCTGAGTAGAACATTACTTCCACCTACTGGTGTCTAGGGGATATGTGGATAGCACCACAAGGTACCCAAGTTGAGCAGAACATTACTTCCACTTACTGGTGTCTAGGGGATATGTGGATAGTGACCACAAGGTACCCAAGCTGAGTAGAACATTACTTCCACTTACTGGTGTCTAGGGGATATGTGGATAGCACCACAAGGTACCCAAGTTGAGCAGAACATTACTTCCACTTACTGGTGTCTAGGGGGGATATGTGGATAGTGACCATAAGGTACCCAAGCTGAGTAGAACATTACTTCCCCTTACTGGTGTCTAGGGGATATGTGGATAGCACCACACAAGGTACCCAGGCTGAGCAGAACATTACTTCCACCTACTGGTGTGTAGGAGATATGTGGATAGTGACCACAATGTACCAGGCTGAGCAGAACATTACTTCCACCTACTGGTGTCTAGGGGATATGTGGATAGCACCACAAAGTACCCAGGCTGAGCAGAACATTACTTCCACCTACTGGTGTGTAGGAGATATGTGGATAGCACCACAAGGTACCCAGGCTGAGCAGAACATTACTTCCACCTACTGGTGTCTAGGGGATATGTGGATAGCACCACAAGGTACCCAGGCTGAGCAGAACATTACTTCCACTTACTGGTGTGTAGGAGATATGTGGATAGTGACCACAATGTACCCAAGCTGAGTAGAACATTACTTCCCCTTACTGGTATGTAGGGGATATGTGGATAGTGACCACAAGGTACCCAAGCTGAGCAGAACATTACTTCCACTTACTGGTGTCTAGGGGATATGTGGATGGCGACCACAAGGTACCCAAGCTGAGCAGAACATTACTTCCACTTACTGCAGTCTAGGGGATATGTGGATAGTGACCACAAGGTACCCAAGCTGAGCAGAACATTACTTCCACTTACTGGTGTCTAGGGGATATGTGGATAGTGACCACAATGTACCCAGGCTGAGCAGAACATTACTTCCACTTACTGGTGTCTAGGGGATATGTGGATAGTGACCACAATGTACCCAGGCTGAGCAGAACATTACTTCCACTTACTGGTGTGTAGGAGATATGTGGATAGTGACCACAATGTACCCAAGCTGAGCAGAACATTACTTCCACTTACTGGTGTTTGCTCCTCACTGTAGCTTTTCTATCTGACCTTATGAACATACCTTGGTCATCTCTTGTTCTCTTCCAACCCTGATGCTATTAGGTTTCCTGAGGACTAGGGAGTCTTTATTTTTCCATCCTTTCCATTTCTCTAATTTCTGTATAACCTCTTAACCCCTAACATGCTGATCTGGCATGTTACGTAATACGTCCTCTCATTGGTAATCAGAGGATATGGTTGGTGAGTTTATTTTGATAATTCTCCCGGTTAGATCAGTGAGATCCATAAATATAATCAAGAAATTTCACACAACTGAAGTTTGTAAAAGTGTACTTTAGTAAGACAAATTCACATAAAGTAACAAGAAATAATACAAATGAATGTAACCAATCTAAGAAAGATTTGAAACAAGAAAGAGAATGTGATCCTAACACTCAATACAATATTTTTTCAAAATGTTAATGTGCAAGAACTGAACATTGCAATTAATAATCTAAAAAACCAAAGGCCTCCTGGACCAGATCACATACATCCAGAGTATATAAAAACCTTCGAAAAATAGAAAAACAACAACTATTAAAACTACAATCTATCCTGAAAAACCTCTGTACCTGCCGACTGGCGAAAAGCAATAATTGTCCCACTCTTGAAGAAAGATAAAACAGCATCATAAATAAAAAATTATAGACCAATAGCTCTTACTAGCTAACAGCAAAAGTGATTGAAAGAATGGTGTCAAATAGATTAAATTGGTTTCTATTTGAGAAAGGTAAAGGTGTTGGAAGGTGGAAACCTGTAACAAGCAACATCTTGGAAATGGTTGACTCCAGAAAAATTTGAATTGATACTTAACGGGATCAATTTTTTTTTACTTTATCTGCTGGTAAGTAGGGGAAGTATTGTACTCCACCCCAAAATTCAATGTCTAGATTTCACCGGAAATATATGTTTTGAGAGCCCCTGAATCCAAAAAAAAAGCATTTTTAGAAAAAGCTCTGTATGTGTGTCAGTGTGTCTGTGGACGGCATAACTCAAAAACGAAAAGTAGGTTAAAAACCTAAGTTGGTATTTAAGTTTAATGTCTTTTAAGGATGCGACACAAAGATTTTGAAGAAAATTGTCCCACCCTAAACTACCCTTTACATGGAAGATTTTTCGAAAATTTTTATTTTCTTGAAAATGGCTAACGATTTTGATTAAAATATATGTTTGACACATTTTGATGACAAATGAAATGTATATCTTGAATTTTCTGGCTATAGCTGCTGTAGTCATGTTTACTCTGGACGACTTTTGCATAACTGATAAACCGTTAGAGATAGACCAAATTATACTATACAAAAAAATGTAGATCTTGCTAAAATACACAATTTATGTCTCAATAAATTTTCTTGTAGGGTGAACCATTTCGGAGATATTCCTTTTTGTCTGTGTGAGTTTCGGGAAATGGAACATCACTGTTCATTTTTTTATATGTTAAGTTTGCAAAGAGAACGGAATCTCAAAGCTATAAAAGATTTGACTATCGCACAAAGCCTACTGTATTCTAATGTTCCCTTTGCACCCACAAGGAAATAAGCAATACGATAATTTGTATGAATGTTTATCCCAAAAAGAAGAAGAGTGAGTGAGTGAATTGTGTTTAAGGGCCCATCAACAACTAGGTCATTAGGGCCCGAAGTCAAGCAAGAAGAAGATATAGGAATAAGAGTGTTAAGAATGGTTAGTACAAGAGTAGAGAAAGTCATGTGAGTGCAACACATCAGATTTTTTATGTAGTAAGCTTTAATGTATCTATTACAGTTAACAGTTATACAAAAGCCATTGAGGGGAAGATTAAAGATATACATTTCCTTGGTCATGAAAATATTTTGAATACAGGATTTTTCTGTTGTTTTGTAATACCGACCCTTGAGCCACATTTTTGGAAGATGTTCAACTTAAATATCAAAATTGGCCTTTTGTTTTCGAATGAAGCTGTTCACACAAACCATGGTTCTTTTTCTAAAAATAATTTGTATTTGGGGAACCTCAGTGTGTATGTCTAGTGAAATCTGGTATCCAATTTTTGGATGCAGGGCAAGATCACATCTACCTACTATGTGTGTAGTGCAGAAAGTAAAAATGGACGTGAATCATTCACTGTTACAAAAGTGTGTTATATCTTACTTGCTTTACTAGTGTTTGCAAACCATTTAAGTGACCAGAAAATGTGGCAATCCTGTCATCATTTTTGAGCTACAAGCTTGAGCTCAGACCTAGGTCCGCAAGGATATAAATAATATACATACATTCTCACTTGTCGTAACTGTATTTGCTTACTAGAACTCTCTCACTCTCTTTTACATAATGAATGATGGTTGAAAGCAGAGATTGTTTTGCTACATCCAGGATTAAAGCATTAAAAGAGGCATCTTTAACTTGTTCCCTCATATCCACTCATAGAAACCTCAAGAGTAGGCCAATGTTTCACCATAATGTCTTGCTTTTAAAGATAACTTGGAGCTCAAAGTCTGGTACTTAACAAACACAACTAGATGACTCATGACTGATTGCACTGGCAGATAGATGTGAGATGCAGAGAGAACAGTTTCTTGAACCAAGTCCCTTTCTAGGTTTACTAAAACAGCATAAAATACACAATATTGTTTTAACCTGCATGAGTTTCAACACATGCCATAATACAGAGAAACTGTAAACTAAGTTTCTAACAAGAATGGAGAGATACAAGTTGTTTAAGAGAGTACACAGTGATGGCAGGAGAAGTATTCATGGCAAGGGACACAAACAGAAAACACTCATTTATGTTATTATGCCCTGAAACTTTAATGTTAAACATGTCATTTAATAGTTTATAATGTGATGATATTTAGGCAACCAGCCTAGTCCCACTATTGCAGTGACTGTGTTAAATTGGTTGTAACTAAAGTTAATGTATATTAAAGTAGCATTTTTAGGTATCTTTAATAGGATAATACATCTTATACATAACTTGGATTGTTGCAAGTCATTTAGCTTTTGCATTTATTACAAAAGCATAATCTGCCAATAACATGATGGTAATTGTCAGATAAATCTTCTATAGACTGCTAAAGATGCCCTACTTTTCTGTGTTAATCTTCAGTGAAGATTTGTAGAGTAGCAGCACTTAAGCTAAATTGCAAGGATTACAAATTCTACTTACAAACATTTCTCGTAATGCTTTGTATGTCAAAGTATTCAATCCCTGTATTTGGGTAAAATAGGACAACTTTAATTTCATATTATTGAGTTGAATTTTATGCTAGAGATGACAGACCACATCTGCTGTTAGAATGAGTAAAATACTTTCTCAGCAAGTGTAATATTTTCTTTTAAATGACGTAGTAGGGGGGAAATGGTGGAAATGTAGAGCAATGAAATGCAATTGAAAAACTCTGATGTGTTGCACTCACATGACTTTATCTACGCTTGTACTAACCATTCTTACAAACTCTTATTCTTCTATCTTCTTCATGTTAGTTGAGATAATTTGTACAAATTACCTTATTGCTTATTTCCTTATAGGTACAAGGGGAATATGGGAATACAGTAGGCTTTGAGCAATACTTGACAGTTTTAAAGCTTTCAAATTCTGTTCTTTTTGCTCGGCTAGCATATAAAAAAATTGAGTAATGATGTTCCGTTTCATGGAAGTTTTCCAAAATTTCCAAAATTCATACAAATAACAATGAATGTCCCTAAATTGGCTCACTCTACTAAAAAATGTATTTGGACCTAAATTGTGTTTTAGCAAGATTTACATTTCCGTACAGAAGATTTGGTCTCTCTCTTACAGTTTACCAGTTATACAAAAGTCATCCAGACTAAACAGGACTCCATGGGCTATAGCCAGAAAATTCAAAATATATGTATATTTCATTTGTCATAAAAGATATCTTAAACATATGACATTTTAATCAAAATCGTTAGAGACATTTTCGAAAAATGTTCCATGTAAAGGGTAATTCAGCATGGAGGAATTTTCTTCAAAATCTTTGTGTTGCATGCTTAAAATCTTAAATATCAACTTTGGTTTTTAACAGACTTCTCGTTTTTGAGTTATGCTGTCCACATACTGACATGCGCATGTGCACACGCATGCGCGCGCACACACACACACTGGAAATGACGTAGCTAGAAGTCACGTGAATGTTCTCGACACCCCTTTTGTTTCTGCCACCTTGATCATCGACAGTCATGCACACAGCAGTCCCGTGAGAGAGCCCGGCTCTGAATGTCTGTCTGCTCGCCAGCACTGCATGTGTTGTGAAGTAGCTTAGCCCCATCTGTCCTTTGTTGAGTGCCGAGTCGGATGACGCAGTTCATTTAACAATGATTTAAGGAAGGAAGGTTTAGGTTTAAGGGCGTTTAACTACTAGGTCATCAGCACAACAATGATCAAGATGTTCTTCATAGGTACCTTATTGTAACATCTTATATCGAATAGCAGTTTACACCAATTTCTCAGAAAGGTCGCTGTAGGGAAAGTAATGCAGAACATATCCATGTGTTACGATTATGTGACTGGTATGTTCAACATTTTGTATATAAAGTATATTTTGTTGATTCAATGTATGTGTTAAGTTTCTTCTCATGCTAGTAATATTGAATATTCAGATAATGAAGGAAACCTCTGATTGATTGTGATTGGAAGTATTTTCACTTGAGAAGAACTGGGTTTTGTTCTTCTGAGTAATGTAGAACTCACTCTTCTGCTTTGAATGTTTATTACAACAGGGAAATATCTGCTGTCTCCAGCATACTGTTGGAATAAATCGTTCTTTGAAATGTAATGTTATTTTAACTGTAAAGAAGCAAAACTCATGAAAATATTTCATGTTTCATTTCATTTCATTTCTTTTTTTACAGACTTGCTACTGAAGTTTAACAACATAACTATTCAAATACAGCAACATGGATATCAAATTAAAAATTAAAGAAGAGCCTTCTTGCTCAGAAGATGAGAGAGAGCTTTTTTCCGAAGACCTTGAAAACATTAGAATGAGCAGTGTTTGTAATATCAAAACAGAAATTGAAGTGGATGAGGTTTCTAAATTTTGTTCACAGAGTGGGCCTTTTTCTGAACCTCCTGTAATTGGATTTAACAAAGACAGTAAATTTGAAACAAAAATAGAAATTTTAGGAACACAATGGTGTTTGGAAGGAACTTCGACAGAAACTCAGAGTGTTTACGATGACATAAAGGTAAGTTCTGCACAAAAATGCATCAAATCTTATCATTGGTGTTAATCATCTGCATGCAACACTGAATTATGGTTTGTCAGAAATATCAATGGTGAAATAAATAGAAACACTTCATAAGTATTGTATTTTAAAAAAGTGTCAATCAAAAAGCCAAATGTTAACACAACATTATGTTTCTGTGGTACTTATATGTAATTTCAAGTTGAAGAAAAAGTTTTATAATAATTCACATGTATAATTGGGGCTTTTTGGTTACTTATTAGATCATTCTATCAGATGAAATGCAAGAGAGAGACTTCCATTTGTGGAAAGGGAAAATGTTCATGTAGAAAGGAGCAATACTTGAAATACTATGATTGGTAGATAGATAATGTGCAAGACTTAGTTATGGGGCAGAGAGAGAACATGATATCCCATCATGATGAGAAGAGATATCAACAAACCAATGGGATGAAAGGACTGGTGTGTTAAGGTAGACAATGAAAGGGGCTCTTTCTCTTGTGAATCAAAAAAAGTTTGTGGTGCCAAACAGAAATAAGTTTTCAGTGCAAAAAAATTGAAATTTCTGATCCAGGTACACATTTCCAAATAGTTAATTTCAATTCACAAATCGTTGGTTACCGATGTGATGATAAAATAAAATAACATAATTTTTCTTTTAACTATCCATAAAACAAGGCTTTTTGAAATCTGCAGGTTTACATTGTTTCCACTTCAGAAAAGTTTTTACCTGGTTTCAGTGAAGAATGTTGTTTGTTTATTATTTTCATGTGATATAATTCCTTATTTGTAGATGGTTCCAAAAGTGCCTCCATATATATATATTTCTGTCCCTTTTCCGAAGATAACAATGTCAAGTCAGAAGCAGATTATGTGATTTACTTGTGAATTATTCTGTTACAGGATGGAAGAAATGAAGACCTTTATTCCATGAAATCACCAAAGTAAGTTCTCTTGTGTATTAGCGTACTTATGTTTGTAATGGATGCCACCACATAATGGATGCATCTCAATTTGAATACATGAAATTTAAGAAAAAAATCACTGCATAATAGGTGCATTTATTTTTTAACAAAGTTTTGGTCATACAATATTGTAATGCCTGCAGCATGGTTAATCTACATTTGAACAACAATGGACGTAACCAGCCATAAGAAGTGGTAGTTGCAAAAATACATCACAGCAACTGTGGCAATATATAGTTCTGCATGTACGTACGTTTTGAGTTTAGTATCAGTGGGTTGTTAAGTTTGTTATCTGCTCTCTACTAGTACCTGCGGTATTCGAACTGTGAGAAATGGATACAAAGAAGAAATATTGCAGTTATACAGCTGGTTTTTAGCTAAAGGTGATAAAATTTGCCAAAGAGAATGGAAATAGATTCACTGGCCATGAATTCATGGTTTTAGACTGCAATATTCAGAAGTGTGGAAACAGAAAGACGCACTCGTGAAGATGCCAAGCAAGTTCAGAAAATCATTTCATAGGCCAAAGAGTGGAAAATATCCTGAACTTGAAAGTGAACTTCTAGAATATGTGCTTAGTTGCATAACAATGGAATGTCACAGTTCAAGGCTAGGGAAATAGCATGATGTATGCGAATAGCAATAATGAACCCAAGGCGAGCAGGAGTTGGATATTCTGTTTCATGAGACGCAAGGGACTTCCACTCAGAAGATGAACATCAATTTGCCAAAAAATGCCGCAACACTTTGAACATAACATTTTGGAATTCCATGTGCATGTGCATGAAATGCAATGAAGAGGAACAATTACTTGTCACAAATTGGGAATGCGGACCAGACACCAGTGTTCTTTGATATACTGCCAAATACAACAGTCAACAATAAAGGAGAAAAAGAAGAAAAAAACTGTTGATACAGACTACAGGCTATGAAAAATTGTGATGCACAGTTATGCTTGCAATAACAGCAGATGGGAGAAAGCTACCACCTTATGTAATTTTTTAAACGAAAACCATGCCAAAAATTAAATGTCCAGTGGTATTCATGTCAGAGTCCAAGGAAAGGGATGGATGGATAGGGAGATGGCCAAAGATAGGTTGTAGACAGTGTGGAAAAATCGGCTTGGTGCTCTGCTTTGGCAGCCAGCTTTGCTAGTATGGGACAATTTTTGAGGTCATCTAGGCGATATTAACAATGTGCTAGCAGATGCTAAAACAGATGTTGCTGTTATTCCAGGTGGTCTCACAGTGCTTCAGCCGCTAGATTTCAGTGTAAACAAACCATTCAAACAATATTAGGAAGCTTTATACCGACTGGATGTGAAGTAAAAGTTATGACTTGACACCAACGGGGAAATAAAACCGCCCTCCATAGAAATTATGTGTGAGTGGATTGTAAAGGCGCGGAAACATAAAACTTTAGGGGGTTATAATAAGTTTCTGAAGACTGACATAGGCAATGCTTTGGATGGCTTGCAAGATGACATTTTATGGGAAGAAGAAGAAGTAGAAGAAGAATCTGAGGTGGAAAATAGTGGTAGCAGTCGTACCAGTGATACAGAGTCAGAACAAGAAGACGTGACCAATAGGAAGTTTCTTCAAATCTAAACATTTTTTATTTTGTTTTCCTCTCTTAATGGATACACCTTTAATATTTTCATGAAAAGTTGGGAAAAAGTGCACCCATTACGTGTCTAAATACAGTATTTGTCCACTCACTTCCAGTTTCTTTTAAATATTGTCCACATTCCTTCTTAGTGTTGCATATGGAACTCTATTCCATATTGAATCAGCAGAATGCAAGTTCCTGATCAAGATGCCATGGCATTGACTATGGTACCTCAGTAATTAGAGCAGCCAGCTGGATACCGGGAGATCCCTGGTTCCAATTCTGGCTGTGGCATTGAATTTTTCAATCTCATTCTACCCTTCACAACTGTGTCCTACAAATGGCTCATGTGGAAAAAGAATTAATCTCCATTGGTTGACGTTATAGGGTTAAACTCTGAAGCCAGAGACATAAGTACTAACAGCATAGTAAGTCACCATTAGGGTGTTATCTCTTATGTATTTGAAATCTTGTGATTCAACAGGAAAATGTGGGCAAGTTGAAGAACTTAATGTTGTGTCGGCACATAGACCATAATAGCTCAGTGGCTCAGTGGTCATAGTAGCCGGATGGAGACCAGAAGATTCACGGTACGAATCGCAGCTATGACATTAAATTTTTCACTATCGCTCTATCCCTATATCTCCACACACATCGTCATATTCCCTATTGGTGTTAGATATGCAACTGTTCCCTGAACATAAGGAGTATCACACAGTTCTTTGTTCAAGTTGTATCAGTGACTATCACCAGACACATTGTCATATTCCCTGTTAGTGTTAGATATGGAACTGTTCCCTGAACATAAGGAGTATCATACAGTTCTTTGTTCAAGTTGTATCAGTGACTATCTCCAGACACATTGTCATATTCCCTGTTAGTGTTAGATATGGAACTGTTCCCTGAACATAAGGAGTATCACACAGTTCTTTGTTCAAGTTGTATCAGTGACTATCACCAGACACATTGTCATATTCCCTGTTAGTGTTAGATATGGAACTGTTCCCTGAACATAAGGAGTATAACACAGTTCTTTGTTCAAGTTGTATCAGTGACTATCACCAGACACATTGTCATACTCCCTGTTAGTGTTAGATATGGAACTGTTCCCTGAACATAAGGAGTATCACACAGTTCTTTGTTCAAGTTGTATCAGTGACTATCACCAGACACATTGTCATATTCCCTGTTAGTGTTAGATATGGAACTGTTCCCTGAACATAAGGAGTATAACACAGTTCTTTGTTCAAGTTGTATCAGTGACTATCTCCAGACACATTGTCATATTCCCTGTTAGTGTTAGATATGGAACTGTTCCCTGAACATAAGGAGTATCACACAGTTCTTTGTTCAAGTTGTATCAGTGACTATCACCAGACACATTGTCATATTCCCTGTTAGTGTTAGATATGGAACTGTTCCCTGAACATAAGGAGTATAACACAGTTCTTTGTTCAAGTTGTATCAGTGACTATCTCCAGACACATTGTCATATTCCCTGTTAGTGTGAGATACGGAACTGTTCCCTGAACATAAGGAGTATAACACAGTTCTTTGTTCAAGTTGTATCAGTGACTATCTCCAGACACATTGTCATATTCCCTGTTAGTGTTAGATATGGAACTGTTTCCTGAACATAAGGAGTATAACACAGTTCTTTGTTCAAGTTGTATCAGTGACTATCTCCAGACACATTGTCATATTCCCTGTTAGTGTTAGATATGGAACTGTTCCCTGAACATGAGTATCACACAGTTCTTTGTTCAAGTTGTATCAGTGACTATCACCAGACACATTGTCATATTCCCTGTTAGTGTTAGATATGGAACTGTTCCCTGAACATAAGGAGTATAACGCAGTTCTTTGTTCAAGTTGTATCAGTGACTATCACCAGACACATTGTCATATTCCCTGTTAGTGTTAGATATGGAACTGTTCCCTGAACATAAGGAGTATCACACAGTTCTTTGTTCAAGTTGTATCAGTGACTATCTCCAGACACATTGTCATATTCCCTGTTAGTGTTAGATATGGAACTGTTCCCTGAACATAAGGAGTATAACACAGTTCTTTGTTCAAGTTGTATCAGTGACTATCACCAGACACATTGTCATATTCCCTGTTAGTGTTAGATATGGAACTGTTCCCTGAACACAGGAGTATAACACAGCTCTTTGTTCAAGCTGTGTCAGTGACTATCTCCAGACACATTGTCATATTCCCTGTTAGTGTTAGATATGGAACTGTTCCCTGAACATAAGGAGTATAACACAGTTCTTTGTTCAAGTTGTATCAGTAACTATCTCCAGACACATTGTCATATTCCCTGTTAGTGTTAGATATGGAACTGTTCCCTGAACATAAGGAGTATAACACAGTTCTTTGTTCAAGTTGTATCAGTAACTATCACCAGACACATTGTCATATTCCCTGTTAGTGTTAGATATGGAACTGTTCCCTGAACATAAGGAGTATCACACAGTTCTTTGTTCAAGTTGTATCAGTGACTATCACCAGACACATTGTCATATTCCCTGTTAGTGTTAGATATGGAACTGTTCCCTGAACATAAGGAGTATCACACAGTTCTTTGTTCAAGTTGTATCAGTGACTATCACCAGACACATTGTCATATTCCCTGTTAGTGTTAGATATGGAACTGTTCCCTGAACATAAGGAGTATAACACAGTTCTTTGTTCAAGTTGTATCAGTGACTATCTCCAGACACATTGTCATATTCCCTGTTAGTGTTAGATATGGAACTGTTCCCTGAACATAAGGAGTATAACACAGTTCTTTGTTCAAGTTGTATCAGTGACTATCACCAGACACATTGTCATATTCCCTGTTAGTGTTAGATATGGAACTGTTCCCTGAACATAAGGAGTATCACACAGTTCTTTGTTCAAGTTGTATCAGTGACTATCTCCAGACACATTGTCATATTCCCTGTTAGTGTTAGATATGGAACTGTTCCCTGAACATAAGGAGTATCACACAGTTCTTTGTTCAAGTTGTATCAGTGACTATCACCAGACACATTGTCATATTCCCTGTTAGTGTTAGATATGGAACTGTTCCCTGAACATAAGGAGTATAACACAGTTCTTTGTTCAAGTTGTATCAGTGACTATCACCAGACACATTGTCATATTCCCTGTTAGTGTTAGATATGGAACTGTTCCCTGAACATAAGGTGTATAACACAGTTCTTTGTTTAAGTTGTATCAGTGACTATCTCCAGACACATTGTCATATTCCCTGTTAGTGTTAGATATGGAACTGTTCCCTGAACATAAGGAGTATAACACAGTTCTTTGTTCAAGTTGTATCAGTGACTATCACCAGACACATTGTAATATTCCCTGTTAGTGTTAGATATTTCCAACTGAGGAAAGAGCCATAATTTTAATGAATCAAGGTAAGGAATACCAGTTACATTTGACTCACTGAACTGAGGCCACGTATAGAAGACCCGCTCGTTCAACATGTTCGGTCAATCTTGATCCTTCCATACTCTTCCCTTTACAAGGGCAACAGGTGTCTTCAAAGTGACAACATCTAAGGATGTTCTTATCATTTAAAGGATTAGAGTGGAACATAATATGTTGTTGTTAGCTAATGCTGGATTTCTGACAATGAAGTCATTAATCCTCTTGCTCTCCAATATTTTTCACTGATAGATGGGGTGCTAGAAGTGGCAGGGCATATTTGAAGGTGGTCTTGATCCATTTCCTTTTGCAGATCACATAGAGGGCACAGAAGAGAGCAATAGCAGTAATAGTAACCGCTTTTTAGAGAGCACCATATTTTTATGTTTTGGCAGTCACATCGCTCTCTCACAACCCCCAGAATGTCTGGAGGACCATACTTGTCGTTGGTGTACGGGTCTCACCGACTTGACCGGGAGAGTTATCAAAATAAATTCACTAACCTTATCCTCTGATTACCAGTCAGAGGACATATTACATGCCATGACAGGTCAGAATAGTAAGGGTTAAGGTTTTTTATAGAAATGGAGAGGTTGGAAAAATAGACTCCCTAACCCTCAGGAACCCTAATAGCATCGGGGTCGGAAGAAAGTAAAAATGTGGATCACATTAAAACACACAATTTATGTCTAAATGCATTTTTTTTTTTTTGAGTGAATCATTTTGGAGGTGTGTGCGTGCGCGTGTGTCTTTATTCACTGTAAGAATTTGTTTACAAATTCATGGCTTCGTCAATTTTTTAAATAAGGAATACAAATAATTAATATTGGTTTAAACAATATGAACACAAATAATATATAAACAGAGAAAGCATTACAGTAATAAGAGTGTAAGTTATATATACAGAGGCTACAGATTAAGCACAGATAGATAAAGTTATTCAGAGAATGAATCTAATAATATATATACAGAGACAGCATTACAGTAATATGAGTGTGAGGTATATATATATAGGCTGCAGATTAAACACATAAAATTATTCAGAGAATGAATCAAGGAACTCCTGCTCACTGTGGAAGGTTTGCGCAGTTAGAAAATTTTTAACTTCTTTCCTAAACTTAGTTTGATTGCTATTGTGGATTCTATTTGTGATTTTATTATACATGTGTATGCCTTTATGCAGTATGGAATTTACCTTTTTTGTTGTTCTGGCAGTCTGTATGTGTATTTTAATACTATTTCTGGTACTATGTGTATGGACAGTGTTGTTTATGCTAAATAAGTGAATATTGTCCCTTATAAAACAAACAGTTTCTAAAATATACAGACTTGGCAGCGTAAGAATGTGATTTTGCCGAAAGTATGGTTTACATGATGTTGTCCTGTGCAAATTTAGCATTAGTCTAAGTATTTTCTTTTGCATTATGAATAGCGCACTTATTTCGCTACTGGATCCCCATATAAATATACCATAAGCATGCACAGATTGTATGTAAGAGAAGCAAATCATTTAATTAATTTAATTTAGTGTTTGTAGGATACTGATGCTTTTTAGGACATATATTACTTAATGTACTCTATTTATTCTTGCTGTAACATTCTGAATATGACTTTTCCAATCTAAGTGTTTATCAATTATCATTCCCAAAAACTTTGTTTCGGAGACATATTTTATGGTTTGTTTGTTATATACAGTCGCCGCAATGGAAATCTTTACAAGGTAATAAAAACAACAAATACCGACTTTACATGGTTTTATTTTTAACTTGTGCGTACAATTAGTACTTGGCCATATTTCCCTTAACTTTTATCACTTTCAGGAGCCTCCTAGGCATTGAGTCTGCTAGATATTCAAAATATTTTTTGTCCATTTCCACCCACAACTTCTTCAACACTTCCTGTAGCTCTTTAATACTTGATGGTTGCAGCTCTTCTATTTTATTTTTCATTTGATTCCAAGCATTTTCTATCGGATTTAGGTCAGGAGAGTTACCAAGCCATTGAAGTACAGGTATATTATTATCTTTCAGGAACTTCTGAACCATCTTTGTCCTATGTGCAGGGGCATCATCATGCATGAAGTACTGACACTGGTGAATCGGCCAAAATGTGAACAAATGCTGTTGTAACACTTCTAAATAGTTACTTCCCTTCATTGTGATATTCTTTGGGAGAAAGTGCAAGCCACCTCTACCATAATTGCCACTAAAAGCACCCCATACCATCACACTTTCTGGATGTTTAACAGTTTTGACAGTAAACTTTGGATCATATCGTGACACATTTTTTGGCCTCCTCACTATTTTGGACTTTCCTCTGACCAGTTTGAAAGTGCTTTCATCAGAAAACATTACTTTACGCCAGTCCTCTGATGTCCAGTGCTGATATGTCTTGCAAAAATTTATCCTTTTCTTCTTCATAGCTTCAGTCAGAAGAGGCTTCTTGGCTGCACACCGACTTGGTAAACCTAAGTCTTTTTGAAGTCGATGCTGAATGGTCCTTATTGCAACATTGTTGAGAAGGTCTGGGTGTTTTTTCTTTAACCCTGCCGCTGTAATCCATGGATCAGCCATCACTTCACGTTTTAGCAGGCCATCAGTTCTTGTTGAAGTCTTTCTTTTATCACCTGAGCCGATTTTTTGTCTTGGTGTGTTGCCAGGTGGAAAAGATGCTGCTGCTGTTTTTAGATCATAAATAGCTCATCTTGAAACCTTTAGATCGGCAGCTACACGAATCACAGAGGTACCTACTTCCAATAGAGTTAAAGCACGAGTATTCTCCTCAGAAGTGAGCTTCTTGCGTCCCATTATTTGTATTATAATGAGAAATGCACAACTTTAAAAACAGCACTCAGGTTAAAAATTTAATAACGACCACAAACTGGAAACAAAACACTGTACAAATACCAGATACTGACTGAGACCTGGCCTGCTAATAGAAGCAAGCTGCTACTGTGCACTCAAGAATCACATGATTTGCAGCTTCCCCTGCTCCTTTGTATAGCGGGGGGATAAGAACAAACTGAGCACATTGTCTACGTAAAGATTTTCCTTGCACTAACTATGTAAAGATTTCAATTGCGGCGACTGTACAATTTTTGGCCTTATTGATTTATTGCTTCTCTTAGAGTGTGTGATGCACATGCAGTGAGACTTTTTCCCATTTAGCACTAGTTTATTTGCCGTTAACCAGCCTTGTTGTTTGTGTGAGTTTTGCAATATTTATACTTTTCTCAAATGGAAGGTCGTTCACTTTACCTCTTGGCTGCAAAGAGAATGAAATTTCAAAGACTTCATATAGGAACCAGTTTTAAAAGATTTGACTATCACTCAAAGCCCACTGTATTCCCATATTCCCCTAGCACCTAAAAGAAAATTAGCAATAAGATAAGATTTTTATCTAGACTAACATGAAGAATACAGGGGATAAAGAGTTTGTAAGAATAGTTATTACAAGAATAGAGAAAGTCATGTGGGTGCAACACATGAGATTTTTGTTACTCTATTTGAGTGTTTGAATTCTATTCTGGACATATAGTTATAAACAAATACAACATTTTACATTAACTTCAACATAAATAACTATAATACAAATTTAAACAATTTTAAACAATTTTTTCAACCATTTTAAGAAATATATTTCTTTTGGCATGAGGTTAATTTAATATTCTACCACATTCTACTGCCATATTATATCAGATAAGTTAAAAAGCCGTTAACTACTTTCACTCATTTTGAAGAGACTTAGCAGTAAATGTAACTGCTTTTTAGAGAGCACCATATTTTTATGTTTTGGTGGTCACATCGCTCTCTCTCTCTCTCTCTCTGTCTTTTGTACAGAATTTCACATTTTCAGCAAGCAGTTATTCTCTCAGATTCCAAGGCAGCAATTATTGCAATTACTTCCAAGTTGTCACCAAAAAACCAAACAATTATAGAATGTTGGAAAATCCTTACCCATCTAACAGCACTTCAAAAACACCTAGTCTTCCAATGGATGCCAGCTCACTGTGGACTGAGTGGTAATAGACTGACTGAAAGCTGATTCTCTTGCAAAAAAGGGTACCAGCAGTGTACAAAAATCTATAGGTAATCTACCATTTTATGCAGCTAAAAGATTAGTCAACTCTGAATTCAAAAAAATTATTGCAAAATATTACTATGAAGAATCAAAGAATAAAAGATGGGAACTACCAAACATTCAAACAGTAATTCCTGAGTATCCTTGAAAAACAGTAGTTGCAACCTTCAGGTTGATTACAGGACATGATTGTCTGGCAAAACATTTAAACAGAATTGGGATGTATTCTTCACCACTCTGTCCTCTATGTGATCTGCAAGAGGAAATGGACCGAGACCACCTTCAAATATGCCCGGCCACTTCTAGTGCCCCATCCATCAGTGAAAAATATTGGAGAGCAAGAGGATTAATGACTTCACAGTCAGAAATCCAGCATTAGCTAACAACTTTCACTCATTTGAAATATAGAATATTACTATACGAAAATTCTGCAAACAGCAATCTGATAAATAAAAAAATGCTACAGCAATCAGCAGGGTTGCAGAGCACATTTAAAAATGAATATATTAATGCTGCCCTGCAAATATGTAATGTTCCAATAAGCTGAAAAGTTTATGCTCATTACACATGTAATAAAAATTAGTTCCAGTCCTTACTTTAAAACTATGTTATATGAGTAGTCTTCTACATCTAAGGAACATAGGAACTAACAAAACACTTGAAAGTATATTTCCTGCCGTTAAATAAGTTCTATTCAGCTGTGCAGTTCAATGTTTTATAATCTGCTACTAAATAACTAAAAGTAATATTCCCTGTAAACTATGTATTTACAATTTTAATCCACTGAAGACACTGCTGTTAGATATCAAAGATACTGAAAAGGTTGAATCCCACTCTTGTACATATTGCACAAGATTGTTATGTTTAATCATGTGGGTAAATTTAGCTTTAATGCTTTGCCTATTACATTACTTTAACTTTTTTCACATCACACATTCAATGTAAATAATGAGAACTTTGCTACTGTATAATTATCTGCTGTTTTAATGAATCGCAAAACATGTAACTATTACTATGGATGAAATAAATTTAATTGAATATAGTTTACTGATATGAGCGAGTTCCTCATTGGAATGCATGTTGTACTGTACAAAGTTGGTCCTTGAAAAGTGCAAAAGAAACAAAATTCTGTTGACTATTTGCCACCTTTGTTACTAGTGGTTTCTAATGGAATACAAGAAACAGTGCATGCACATTCCCTCAGATGCACTCAACAGAACTGTTTGAGCTCCTCTCATTTAATGTATGATTTATAATTGTAAGTTAAGTGTAACAAATCCTTAAAAACATATTCATTTAGAAAAGACGATATTTACATGTAACAGGAAATATAAGATGTTAAATATGGATCTGAAGTGTGTTGGTGGTATTTGCTATTATCTGTAGCACCTTATTGCAATATAAAATTTTGAATTAATATTCCTCTTTAGTGTGATTCAATGCTTTAAGTAATCATACATACATAGTGCATTTGTTGTATTGTTCATTAACCTTGTATCTGTAGATAAATAGCTTATAAGCAAACATACTCGTGGGACAGAAAATCATATCCATTTTTACTGTATTGTCATATTCTGGTTTGTTATCAAAACATGTTCTCTCAATTTTACAACTCAAGCTCTATTAAGAAAAGAGAAAACATAATATGACATTTGTAAGGCATGCACTTCTTAGGTTGCAAATTAGTATAACAAGCACATTGCGATGAGAGAATCAACACATAAGAGTGCTCATCAGAAGTAGCTTGCTTTAATCACAACTGCCTGTTCTTCAGTTAAATTGGAGATGTGCAACTCTGCAGTATGAATGTTTTAAGAGTTTCAAAAGAAGTTCTAAACATGTTAGAAAGGAAGACCATATAGCTTCAGTTATTGCAGGAATATGTGAAATAGCGAAAGAAGTGTGTGAGACATTGAACGTTGTGTTGCAAAATTTAGATAGAGATCTGACACTAGACGTTGATTGTACTACACCACAACAAGATGTTGTCCTTTCTGGCAATTTAGTGTCTGAAGAACAATTACACTCATCTCCAAGGGAGAAACTAGTTGTTCCATGGATTCAGGTTCACTGTATACACAATCACCAAATAAAACATTTAGAAACATTCGTTTTGAAGAAAAGAAGAATGTTTATTTGGCTGCTTCCAGAAAAACCAAAACGTCATGAACAAAAATTTAATCACAGATCACGGATAGCAGTGAAATCTAGGTTTACGTGCTTAACAAGTGAAAAATAATCATATAAAATGAAAGAATTTGTTCAAAGTGAAAACGCTTTGAAGGAAAAGATGAAGAAATTGCAGAATGGTACATACCAAGAACTCTTGCAGAGATGTTCAATGAATGCAAGAGTGAAAGACTGTGATTTGCAAAACATTTCAACAAGAAAACTGCCTTAACTGCAAATTGGTGAAAACTTGTTGAAAGCAAGCGTATCATGGCTGCATCGTTTCATGAAACCCTGTAAAATTATGTGTTGAGTAATGAGTTAAAATAATGTCTTTTGTGACAAATCAGCACAGTAAAGAGAAACGAGCCTACTCAAAAGATTCAAACTTTTAGAAACCACATTACATAACATGCCAACACATTCAAATAAATAGTGCAGGTGGAAGTGTTGAAGGAGAGAACATAAGAAAAGTGGGTGCTATGGAAGTACAGGGTGCTGTGCAATCAAAGAGCGAACATCGTACTCCTATACTAATGCCTATAGTGTTTGAAACTAATGTAAAAGTTATTTGTAATTCTTCAAGAGCCATCTGACATTATTAAGAAAGTGGGAGAAAAGATGTTCAAGGTGGGCAATCTAATTGTAAAATGGAATTCCTTTGCAATAATGAGAAAACTATTTGAGAGGTAGAACTGGAACTGAAAAACTCAATGCCACAGCTGGGATTTGAACCACAGACCCTCCCCTTATGAGGCAGGTGCTCTAACCATTGAGTTTTTCAGTTCCTCCTTTCAGACATTGCACATGCACAGCTTGTGTGTTTAAAAACACCAACAGGAAGTTTGTTGGCATAAAGAGGAAACTGTTTGGTGTATTTTTTAAAGAGGCATTCCTTCATATTCAAGCACATAAAACTTGTTACTCTTGGACTCATATGGTGTTCATAGCGATATACAACACATTCAGCGACTCTTGAAAGAAGAACATGATCCTGAGAAACTGATGGTAAACATCATACCAACCAACACAACATATGAATTGCAGCCGCTGGATCGATATTTCTTCCTGATGTACAAATATATGATACTGAACTATCTCATAGCGTTGCATGTTAGGTTGCAGCAGTGGGATAATATCCTCAAGCTACAGTCCTTGGCATGTCAACAGTTCTGCTCTCTGAGGTACTAGCGTGCACATCAATACAGATGGGTACTACCAGGGTTAGCTGAAAGACATTGTGAGTATTATCAGCATACAACTGGCTATTGTTTCAATAATTTGAAAGGATATTGTGATAAATGCGAAAGAACAATTGTTATCAAATGTGGTTGGTGCACAAAAAAGTTAAGTTTCAGATGCTTTTGTAATGACTGTCATTGCAGTACATTTGTTCAAGACTAGCAAAACACCTAACCCATAAATTAGGGTCCAAAATTCTTATCGTTATTATTATTATTATTATTATTATTATTATTATTATTATTATTATTATTATTATTATTATTATTATTATTATTATTATTATTATTATTATTATTATTATTATTATTATTATTATTATTATTATTATTATTATTATTATTATTATTATTATTATTATTATTATTATTATTATTATTATTATTATTATTATTATTATTATTATTATTATTATTATTATTATTATTATTATTATTATTATTATTATTATTATTATTATTATTATTATTATTATTATTATTATTATTATTATTATTATTATTATTATTATTATTATTATTATTATTATTATTATTATTATTATTATTATTATTATTATTATTATTATTATTATTATTATTATTATTATTATTATTATTATTATTATTATTATTATTATTATTATTATTATTATTATTATTATTATTATTATTATTATTATTATTATTATTATTATTATTATTATTATTATTATTATTATTATTATTATTATTATTATTATTATTATTATTATTATTATTATTATTATTATTATTATTATTATTATTATTATTATTATTATTATTATTATTATTATTGGTGGTGGTGGTGGTGTTGGCAATGGCGATGTTGAAGATGAATATGTTGTTAGCTAATGCTGGATTTCTGACTGTGAAGTCATTAATCCTCTTGCTCTCCAATATTTTTCACTGATGAATGGGGCACTAGAAGTGGCCGGGCATATTTGAAGGTGATCTCGATCCATTTCCTCTTGCAGATCACATAGAGGGCACACTGGTGAAGAATATATCCCAATTCTGTTTAAATGCTTTGCCAGACAATCATGTCCTGTAATCAACCTGAAGTTTGCAACTGCTGTTTTTCGAGGATACTCAGGAATTACTGTTTGAATATTTAGTAGTTCCCATCTTTTATTCTTTGATTTTTCACAGTAATATTTTGCAATAATTTTTTTGAATTCAGAGTTGACTAATCTTTTAGCTGCATAAAATGGTAGATTAACTATTGATTTCTGCACATTGCCGGTACCCTTTTTTGCAAGAAAATCAGCTTTCTCATTACCACCCAGTCCACAGTGAGCTGGTATCCATTGGAAGACTAGGTGTTTTTGAAGTGCTGTTGGATGTGTAAGGATTTTCCAACATTCTATAATTGTTTGGTTTTTTGGTGACAACTTGGAAGTAATTGCTATAATTGCTGCCCTGGAATCTGAGAGAATGACTGTTTGCTGAAAATGTGAAATTCTGTACAAAAGATTTTGTAGGACCATTCGAATTGCTTCAGTTTCTCCATCAAAGTTTGTAGTTCCATAACTTAAAGATTTGTAATAGGAAAAGAGGTGATGTGACTCCAGCCCCTGCTCCATCTTGGTTTAATAACAATGATCCATCAGCATAAATATGCAGCCATTCGTGTTCTGGAAATCTAATATGGATTGTCTCTAATGCCAATAATTTTTTAACACTAGTTGGAGTATTACTTTTCTTAACTTCTTTTGACAGGTGTAAATAATATGTGATGTCCAATGTTTGTGTCGGATTGACTTTAGATACGAAGTTTTCCTTTGAATTAGGAAGGTATATATTCTTCTTGATGTCTTGAATTTTGGAAAGAAAGTTCTCCTGAGTCTCTAGTGTATGTGTAAAATTCCTCTTGTCCATGTATTGAATGGGAGTCTGATCAACTTTCTGTGTTGAGTGAGAGCTGCTTTTTCTATTTCATATTCAATGGGGTATTGGTTGGTTAGAATTTCCATAGCTGGTATTGGTGTTGTTTTGATAGCACCTGTAATTAGTCTCAGACTTTGGTTTTGAAAGATTTGAATTTTTTTTTTTTTTTTTTGTATTTGCTGTTACAAGAGCTTTGCTGCAGTAAGTAAATAATGGCTTTATATATACATTGTATGTTGTGTTAAGAGGTGCTCTGGAACATACTTCATTTCTGTTAGACGTTTTAACAGTGAATGGCGCCTTTTTGCTCTTTGTATTCATTTTTTATTTGTTTGGTCCATGTAAGTTTGGTATCAAATGTAACTCCTAAATACTTTGCTTCCTTTGTTTCTGGTAATTGTTGACCCTCAAAATTTAGTTTTCTTTTTAGTGGTTTTTTTCTTAGTGAAAAGATTTGGTAGTTTGATTTTGTTGTAATAACAGTGATTAAATGTTCTTTTGTCCACTTTTGTAGGTTGATTAAGGATTGTTGTATCGTTTTTTCTAGTTCTGTACGTTTGGTTTTTGGTTTTGAAGTCCACATTACTAAGTCATCAGCAAATAGTGCACACTTCACACCTGATTTTTTTATTTGTTGTGGTAGATCGTTAATAAATATATTAAAAAATGTAGTGCTGAGCACTGCACCTTGTGGTAAGCCACGGTGTACTTGTTTGTATTTGGATATATTTCTTCCATATCTGGTAGCAATAAAGCGTTGTGTTAGGAAATGACATAGCCACGAAAACATTGGACCTTGTATCCCAATTTTTTTTACTTTCTTCAGTAGTTTTGTTCTGCATATAGAATCATATGCACTTTGGAAATCAATAAAAACTGATACATTATCTTCTTTTCTATTGAAGGTGTCTTTGATTTCTTGACTGAGAAGTAAGACTTGTTCATTTGTAGAGTGGAACTCTCTGAATCCAGCTTGACTTAGGGATTTTAAATTTTGTGATTCTAGAAACCAAATCAACTTGTTTGAATTGGTTTCTAGAATCACAATATTTAATATCCCCAGTTGGTGAATTTATTTTGATAAATCTTCCAGTCAGGTCGGTGAGATCCGTAAACCAACTACAGGTGTGGTCCTGCAGACATTCTGGGGGTTGCGAGAGAGCGATGTGACCACCAAAACATAAATATATGGTGCTCTGTAAAAAGCGGTTATTATTATTGCTAAGCCTCTTCAATATGAAGATGAATATGGCAAAGATGAAGATGGAGATGGAGAAATCCAAGCTATACAGACAGCACTAACACATCTTACATACGGAATAACTTCTTTTTGTAATGCTGTTATTTTAAGTGATTCAACGTCAGCTATTCAAGCTATTGCATCAAATAATTCTCCATCTTCTAATGTGTTGGAAATAAAAAGGATGATAAAAATATTAACAAAACAAAGATATCCAGCTCCAATGGATACCTTCTCATTATGAGATATATGGAAATGAAGTTGCTGATCTCCTTGCCAAAAAAGGAACCAAAATGTTGCAAAAATCAAATCCACTCTTACCATACCATACTATTCGGCAAAGTTGATAATTGAAAGAAACTTCCCAAAAGAATTGAAGTAATATTATAAAATTCAAAGTATTGATAAATCTTTGGCAGCATTACTACGGAACAAAAACTTAATACCTAATTATGCAAAATATGAGACACTTGCAATATTTGGATTAGTGACAGGTCATGGACCTTTTGACTGCGCACCATCAAAATTAGTATCCTCAACTCCCCAAATCGTGTATTGTGTTGGAACAAGAACTCTATAATGAACAAGGATCATTTTCCCAATTGTGTGGCTCTCAAGATGTTAACCTCTGGACCACTAACGAAACTATACGGGGAGGCAAGAAAGAAAACAGAATAATATAACCAAGCATTAGATTACTACTACTACTACTACTTATTATTATTATTATTATTATTATTATTATTATTATTATTATTATTATTATTATTATTATTATTATTATTATTACTATCACTATCACTACTACTACTATTATTATTATTATTATTATTATTAGTACTATTATTATTGTTATTGTTATTATCATAAGCATCATCATCATCATCATCATCAGTAGTAGTTGTAGTAGTAGGTGTAGCAGCAGTAGTGTAATCACAACACATCCACTTTCTAAAATCTTCTGTGAGATAACTATCTCTTTTAAGTACATATGGACTGTACACATTTAAAATTCAAGTTATTTTCTCTTCCCTGTGTTCTAGTAATTACAGATGGTATTCTTAAATTTCAGTTTTCACAAAGTGAGTGTTTCCAGTTTTACATCAGACTTGTTCTTCAAAGAAGACTTAGGAAATGATATGAGTATGAATATAATTAAGGATGGTCCAGAAGGTGAATGTGACAGAAAATGCCAAAGTCACAAAAGTGATGTTACAGATATATCTTCAATAGACAGAAGTGTTTGCTCAGAAGAATCTGATGATGGGAAAATTGTCAACGTAAGCCAAATCTTGAGTTACAAGTTCACAAAGACCCAAAAACATGACATTTCTGACAAGCATTTTAAATTTTCTTCCGATTTAAAAAATCATAGATTGATTCAGAAGAGTAAAGAAGCAAACAAGTGTGATGAATGTGGGAAAATATTTAATCATTTGTCATCTGTTAAAAGACATAAATTGATTCATGAGGGTGTAAAGCCACACAAATGTGATATTTGTGAGCAAGCTTTTACTTATTTGCAAAATTTAAAAACACACAAATTGGTTCATGAGGGTATAAAGCGCAACAAATGTGATGAATGTGGGAAGGTTTTTAATCATTTGTCATATCTTAAAATGCACAAATTGATTCATGAGGGTGCAAAACCATACAAGTGTGACCTTTGTGAGAAAGCTTTTAGTTATTTGAAAAATTTAAAAACGCACAAATTAATTCATGAAGGTATAAAACCACACAAATGTGACATTTGTGACAAGGCGTTTACTGAGTTATCAAAGTTAAAAACACACAAATTGATTCATGATGGCATAAAGCCATACAATTGTAACATTTGTAACAAGGCTTTTGGTAATATACAAAATATGAAAAGACACCAATTGACTCATGAGGGCATAAAGCCATACAGGTGTGAGATTTGCAATAAGGACTTTTCTCAGTTGCAAAATTTAAAAACACACAAATTGACTCATGAGGTCTTAAAGAGACATAAGTGTGACACTTGTAACAATGCGTTTACTGACTTACAAAACTTGAAAATACACAAATGCATTCATGACAACATAAAGCGATTCAAGTGTAACATTTGTGGCAAGAATTTTAAGCGATCGCAACATTTGAAAGCACATGAGTTAATTCATGAGGACTTAAAGGCACATAAATGTAATGTTTGTAATAAGGCCTTTACTCGATTGGAACATTTGATGGTACACACATTGATTCATGAAGGTATAAAACCACACAAGTGTGACATTTGTGACAAGGCTTTTACTCAGTCACATCATTTAAAAAGACACAAATCTATTCATAAACACAAAAATATGAGTATTTGACATTTGTGACAAAATTTTTATTTGTTTACTAATGCTGAAAATACACAGATTGATTCATGAAGGCATTAAGCCAGAAAAATGTAAAATTTGAAACAAGGCTTTTACTGAGTTGTCAGGTTTGAAAAGACACATTGATCAATGAGGATAAAGATCCAAAGTAATATAATGTTTAAGAGTAGAGTTCCCCCATTTCTCAAAGATTAGAACACTTTAACTGATGTAGAATGAGAAAAACTACTGGAAAATTGTAGTTGTTAGCAGCATTTCATTTTCCCCTGCTTTTGAAAGAGTATTCGATTCATTAATGTAAACAAGTATAAAAGTTGTATTCACTGCTTTTTTGACAAACTGAAATTATATAACTGCAGTCATAAATTTAGAAATGTGTACGGTATATTCTGTATCATGTCTTACTTTCCCTATTTTGCACAATTTCTGTAGTCTATATTTGATACTAGAATGAGAAGAAAAGAGTAATGTATGGTATTTAGTCTTTGTGGGTGCAGTGGGGGAGGGATGTAAGTAATCTTCGAAGGAAGCAGTGCAACAATGAAATTTGCTTTGGTTCAAGCACAGTGACTTAATTACAATAGTGAAAACCACTTTTTGCTATTACCTAAAGGTTTCTCAAAGAATTTTATCTATACACAACTGCACAGTTTCTGCTGTTGCGGCAATTACCACATCTTGTTTGTTTTATTGACACTACATAAGGAAGTGATTGGTGTAGGTGAAGTGGAGTTGCAGTGGTGACGAGTAGCTAGCGGGGTGTGTGTGAATGATATTGTTAGTGCTTCTTGTGCTCAGTGATGTGGAGGATATATAATAATTCACCGAATGTTCTTTGGTATGAATGTGTTAGGTTTACAACTAGGTCCCAAAACATCCCATTTCAGCCCATGTCATGAAAACATATGAGTTGTGTTTTGAATGAAAGGTAGATGAGGGTAAGCTTTAGACAACACAGAAATGTTGCTCGCATTGCTCCCATTATTTAAGATGCTGGTTGCATGGAACTTGCCCATCTATGTCATTTGGCATACCGCAGCTGTGGAGGGAACCTAGACACCACATTACAGATTGCTACATCAGACTTCTACAATGGAATGCGGGTGGTCTCACACAAACAAAAAAAGTAGAACTGAATAAAATTGTAATTGATTATAACATTGATATATTTGTAATACAAGAAGCAAATCTAACAAATGACCAACTTAAATACTTCAATTTTACTGGATTTTTACTGCACTTACTACCCAAAAATAGACAGATAAGTAGTGGAATATTAGTTGGAGTCAAAAAGGATATTAAATCCTCCTTTGAAATTGTTAAAGAAATGGACAATTCAGATAAAAGTGAATTAACAAAGCTAAATTTTTGGGATAACAAAACACATCTACATTTACACAGTATTTACAATTCTCCCAGGAATGAACCAGATCTCTCACTTATTGACCAATTAAATAAAACAATCATAATTGGAGATTTCAATGCCCATTCCAAAAGATGGGGTTATGAAAAAGTGGATTCTACAGGGAAGATAGTGGAAGAATTTTTGAATACCATAACTTTTGAACTGATTTATAGTAAAGAAGATCCCACAACCATCATACATTACTCTGGAGCAGGCAGTAACCCAGGCCTCTTGTTAGCTACAACAATATTGTTTCAATAATTAAAAAACAAGTTATAGAAGATCCAAGTTCTGGTCACAGAGAAGTAATTGCTGACATAAAACTAGATAATACAAATCACAGTCAACGTCACACAAAAAAGCAGATTGGAACAAATATAAAACTGAACTGGAACATAAATTTAAAGTACAAACAAACTCACAGTACATGACCAACCACATCATATGAACAATAATTTCTATAAAGACATCCTAGGAACCGTAAAAAAGTATTCCCCGTGGAAGAATTAAAAATTTCAAACCCTTTTGGAACCCCCAGTTAGAAGAACTAAAAAAGCAAAGGGATATGGCTAGAAATACAGCTGAACAAACAAAAAACATATTGGAAACACAAATATGGCAAAAGAAATGTGCCTCACTAAAAAAAGAAAGTAATACAGCTAAAAAGAATCACTTTAATAATTTCTTAGAAAAAATGGATTATAGGACAGATGGTAACACAGCCCATAAGTTCTTAAAACATTTCAGGTGCAGGAAAGAAAACAGCACACCTATCATATACAACAACAAAATATTAGTAAATGATGCAGAACATTCAATAAATATTATGCTAATTCACATACACTAACAAGAAATAATAAAAAGGAACGTAAACAATTTAAGAAAGATTTGAAGCAAGAAATAGAATGTGATCCTAACACTCAATGCAATATCTTTTTTCAAAATTTTAACATGCAAGGGATCTCCGGGTGGGGACATCTTTAGGCAAATTTCATCACAATTCCAATGCTTTAAGAATTCTACAATGGAATACAGGAGGCATGTCCCAGTCTAAAAAACAAGAGCTAATCAGAAGAACAGGAAATACACTTTGAAATGGATCAGTACACTACTCATATACTTCCAAAAGCTCGTCAAACAGCAAGTGGTATTCTTACAGGAATTAAAAGAAATATGAAAGCTACTATTCAAATCCAAAAAACAATGGAAGAACAAGATAAATCAGAAATAGTTAAAATTGAAGTATGGAAAAGTAACTACCACTATAGAATTTACAGTATCTACAATCCTCCAGACAATACACTAGGTCTAGATTCTATTCCCATAGAACCTAAAAGTATTTTAATAGGTGATTTTAATGCACACTCCCCTAGGTGGGGCTACAGAGATATAAATTCAGCAGGAAGAGTCATAGAAGACCTATTAAACTCATCAACAATGGAATTAATATTTAATCCAAATGATCCACCCACTTACGTTCATTATAATGGTTCAGGTACAAATCCTGTTCTTCTGATGGTGTCATCTGACATAACTGACAATACAAAAAGAGAAATAATAGAAGACCCAGGTTCAGGCCACAGAATCACCATAAACTTCATAAGAGGTCTAATAAATAAAAGTAACAAACCAAAAATTAAAACTTCTTGGAATTTTAAAAAAGCAGATTGGTCCAGTTTCCAAAATGAGATAGAAGGGAAGTGTAATATACTGTTAGAATCAGATGAAATGAATAAAAAAATTTGTGAAATATTATTGACAGCAGCCAAAACACATATCCCCAAAGGAAAGTTAAAGAAATATAGCTACTTTTGGTCTCCATCTTTAAGTTAAAACACGAAAGAAATATAGCAAGAGTCAAAGCCGAAAGAACCAAGTGTCCAGAAGATGTACAAAACTGGAGAAGAAAAGCAGCCATTTTTAAGAAAGAATTAATTACAGCAAAGAGGGCCAGTTTCACAAATTTTGTAGAACATATGGAATATAGGAAAGATGGAAATAAAATATACAAATTTCTTAATAAAACAATTATCTAAAAGTACAGCTGAACCATTAAAACAATAACAATAGCTTAACTACAGATAGGGAAATAGCAGAATCCCTTAACAAGTTTTATGCTCAGTCACAAAGAATACCCCAAGCATATAAAAAACAAGATAAAGCTATCCAAAAAACTATCAGAGAAACTAATAAGCCAAAAGATATACGAAATGATATTTTTATTCAGGATTTTAACGAAACAGAACTAGATTTAGCAATAGAACAATTACAGAACAAAAAGTCTCCAGGACCTGACAAGATCCACCCAGAGTTTATTAAACACCTTGGCAGGAAAGGGAAAGAAATCCTACTTAAACTGTATAACATGCGTTGGAGAATGACTGTGCCTTCCGACTGGAAAAAAGCCATTATCATCCCAATTTTAAAGAAAAACAAACCCTCAAACAATATTAATAGTTTCAGGCCAATATCTTTGACCAGTGTTATTGCAAAAGTGATGGAAAGAATGGTGGCATCTAGACTTAACTGGTTCCTAGAATATTACAACTTAATTAATAGTTCACAGACCGGCTTCAGACAGAATCATAGTACAAGTGAAAATGTACTCCTACTAAGCCAAGACATCAAGGAAGCTTTCAATAGAAAGGAGGATACCTTGGCAGTATTCATTTATTTTAAATCAGCATATGACTCAGTCTGCAGAAATAAATTAATTGAGAAGTTGCAATCAATAGGTGTGAAAAGTAACATGCTTAAATGGATAACTCAGTTTATTTTACAAAGATTTTGTGCCTCAAAATATAATACATACATTTCCAAATATAAATAAGCACACCGAGGACTTCCACAAGGTGCTGTTCTGAGCACAACACTCTTTAACATATATATATATATATATATATATGACCTTCCATCAATAATAAAAACCTTAGAAACCAAAATTGCTTTATTTGCTGACGATGTAGTCATTTGGACTCCAGGCTCTTCAAAAAAACCTGAATTAATTAAAGACAGAATAGAGACAGCCCTAAACAAAGTACATGAATGGAGCTCCCAAAACCTCATGACCATCAATGTGGAAAAAACAAATTATGAATTATTTACACTAAAATACAAACCAGTTAATATTAACATAAATTATAATGGTAAACCACTCAAAGCAGTTTATGATGCCAAATACTTAGGCATCACTTTCGACAGAAAGCTAAGTTGGAAAAAACATATGACAAACATCTCAGAAAAGGTTCAAAAGAAACTGCAAATCCTGAAAAGGTTAGCTGGTGCTAAATGGGGCTGCTCAAGGAGAGTCCTTAACACAACATACAAAATGTATGTTAAACCAAACCTCTTGTACTGTTCTGAAGCTTTAACAACAGCAGCAAATACTAACATCAATAAACTTGAACAAATACAAAATCAGGCTCTTTGCCTAATCACTGGAGCAGTTAAATCCACACCTATTGATGCCATGCTTGCCTTAACACGGACCCAATCTATAACAACAAAAATAGAAGAACAAGCATTGCTCCAACACGAGAAAATGTTACGACTGCCAAACTCTAAATGGACAGAAGAGAACCTCCCCCCTTCAATCCTTAAAACTCATAGTAGTTTCCTAGAAAAGGTAACACAAATTAAATCCAAATTAAACATTCCTAACACCAGAGAAAATCTACTTATAAGAGAAAATCTACTTATAAGAGAAAATCCAACCTACTTGCAACCTACTTTCAGTTTGGAATTAATAAAGGAAATAAGTAAATCAGACACACCAAAAGAAATGCAAAAACTTCTAGCTCTGGAAACAATCAATACTAGATATCCCACAGAAGAATGGCTGATGGATCTTACTGGACCTGGAGTTACATGTTCACATTTTTCCTTTTATCATTCTGTTGGCAGAGACACAACAAATTATGATGGAGAAATAGAGGCTATATACATTGCTCTCCAAGAATTATTAAATCTTCCCTTAAATAAATTTAACAAGGCAGTAATTCTTTCAGATTCTAAAGCTGCAATTCAGGGAATATGTTCAAATACTACAAAGAAGTCAACGAAAATTAGAGAATGCTACAAAATGTTAACACAACTCCAAAAAGTTAATAAGACTGTTCATCTCCAATGGATTCCAGCACACTGTGGAGTCATGGGGAATGAAGCTGCAGAGTCACTTGCAAAGAAAGACACAACAATAAAACAAAAGTCTAAATTCAATTTCTCATATTCCTCAATAAAACGCTTGATCATTAAAAAATTTTCTCATTCATACCTACAAGAAATAGAAACAAATGCCAAAGATAAAAAATGGATTACACTACTTTCCAACCCAGATATAATCCCCCAGAGACCAAGGAAAACAGCGGTTGCAGCCTTCCGACTATTGACAAATCACGACTGCTTAGCAAGTCATCTCTACAGAATAGGTATCTCAGCTTCACCAATATGTGTCCTGTGTAACGATCCAGCAGAAATGAAGGAAGACCACTTGAAGACCTGTGAAGCATTAAGATCAGAAGAAACTACAGTTCAAAAGTATTGGAAAGCACGAATGCTAATGGCTTCATTGCCAGATGCAAGGCACTAGAAAACAACAACAACATTGCAATAAATAATCTAAAACACAAAGTCTCCTGGACCAGATCACATACATCCAGAGTTCATAAAAAACCTTGTAAAAACAGCAAAACAACAACTACTAAAACTCTACAATCTATCCTGGAAAACCACTGTACCTGCTGAATGGCGAAAAGCAATAATTGTCCCGCTCTTGAAGAAACACAAAACAGCATCAGAAATAAAAAGTTATAGACCAATAGCTCTTAGTAGCATAATAACAAAAGTGATGGAAAGAATAGTGTCAAACAGGTTAATTTGGTATTTATTTATGCCAACAAACTTACTGTTGGTGTTTTTAAACACACAAGCTGTGTGTGGCCAAGTTTGAGAGGTAGAACTGGAACATAAAAATTCAATGCCACAACTGGAATTTGAACCACAGACCATCCGCTTACCGGGCGGCTGCTCAAACCATTGAGCTATTGTGACAAACTGGCAGAATGGCATTAAATTCTCAAACCAGTTCGTATTTTCTCCTGGTAAACCATAAAGGCAGTCTCACATCAGAGACAATTACCCCAATGGTGACTTACTATTGCAAGTACTTTGTATCCCAGGATTAAATAACCTTCAGAATGGTAATTATTTATTTATGCCAACAAACTTACTGTTGGTGTTTTTAAACACACAAGCCGTGTGTGGGCAAAGTTTAAGAGGTAGAACCGGAACTTAAAGATTCAATGCCACAACTGGGATTGGAACCACAGAGCCTCAGCCACCCGGTAAGTGGAGGGTCTGTGGTTCAAATCCCAGTTGTGGCATTGAATTTTTAAGTTCCAGTTCTACCTCGCAAACTTTGCCCACACACGGCTTGTGTGTTTAAAAACACCAACAGTAAGTTTGTTGGCATAAATAAATAATATATGTATATGTTTACTCCTGGTGTTTCTATGGCTTCGACGACATCTCTGACTGCGATATTGAACAGCACCGGACTTAGTGGGTCGCCCTGTAGCACTCCTGTTGTCTGAAGGATTGGCTTGGATCTTGTAAGATGGTCGTCAATGAGTACGTAGTTTTTACTTTCTCTACTGGTAAGGAAGGTAAGTATTGTATTCCACCCAAAAATTCGATGTCGAGATTTCACCGGAAATATATGTTTTGAGGCCCCCTGAATCCAAAAAAAAAAAAAGCATTTTTAGAAAAAGGTCCGTCTGTGTGTCAGTCTGTGGACAGCATAACTCAAAAACGAAAAGTCGGTTAAAAACCAAAGTTTTGAGGCCCCCTGAATAAAAAAAAAAGCATTTTTAGAAAAAGGTCCGTGTGTCAGTCTGTGGACAGCATAACTCAAAAACGAAAAGTCGGTTAAAAACCAAAGTTGGTATTTAAGCTTAATGTCTTTCAAGGATGCGACACGAAGATTTTGAAGAAAATAGTCCCACCCTAAACTACCCTTTACATGGACAATTTTTCGAAATTTTTGATTTTCTTGAAAATGGCTCTAACGATTTTGATTAAAATGTCATAAATGAAATGTATATCTTGAATTTTCTGGTTATAGCCCCTGTAGTCGTATTTACTCTGGACGACTTTTGCATATCTGGTAAACCGTTAGAGATATACCAAATCATACTATACAAAAACTGTAGATCTTGCTAAAATACACAATTTATGTCTGAATAAATTTTCTTATGGGGTTAACCATTACGGAGATATTCCTTGATATGTGTGTGAGTTTCGGAAAACAAGAATAAGTTGTACAAATGTTTATCTTAACTAACACGAAGAAGATACATATGTATACTCTGTGGTTGTTACTTGGTGTCTCTTCGGGAGTGGAACCTCTTTGGAACAGCAGTCTAAACTCCACAGTTTATACTAAACTCTAAACCATAGTTAAATGTCTGGTGCATATGCTTTGTCCGATGTTGACCGCGTTGTTGTTTTGTCAAAACGTGCGAGACTTTTGTGTTAGAAAATATTTTGTCGTTAGTGTATGTAAAATGAACTGTTCTGTATCACTTTGCATATAATTTTCCTTGTTTGGATGACACATAAAAGGTTAACTGGAATCAAAACATCGATGCTAGGCAATGAAAACCTCGGCAGCACTTTTACAGAAGCAAAAACCGGATTTCAAGGTTCACAGGACATGTTAAGAGTAACTACTGATGCGGTTAACCCAGACTTAGTCTCCAAGAGATGAACTTTTACGTGGCTACGAGCTTTTTACTTCGTATTGTTATACGGAACTTGATGATACGAGATATGTACTGCAGTTTGTTCATCACCTGATGGTCCCTGTCAGGAATGCAGCGAGACAGTACGTCAGTAAACAATTGCAGGTAATTGTTTACAAAATCGGCCGCTCGAGAAAATGAATGAAACATAGTGCAATGGATTCAGTTTTTATTGCTGATAACGGTTTTGAAAGCTTTATTTGGCGCTCAAGCTTCGTTTTTGATTTGCCTGTGTTAGGTTAGGTTTAGTGTGTGTAAGAGTGGAGTAACAGGGTCCTGTGTTCTAGAAATATTAGGAAATAAAGCAGTTACATCAAAAGAAACGAGTTTATCATTATCAGACAATACTATGTTGCTTTTGATTTTTTTTAAAAGTTGTTAAATTCTTTAGAATTAAACAAAGAATTAATCGATGATTTTGTAAAACTTACAAGTCTTTCTAAAGTAAGAACAAATTAGAAACTAAAAACGTCACTTATCTTAGTAACGTTCCACGATTTTTTGCACAAACTGACCCAGGGTTTCAAGTTGTCTCCAACTCATTCTCAAAGCTATACAAACAAGCATTTGTTTAGAATTTATTTATTTAGAATTTGTTTGTATAGCTTTGAGAATGAGTTGGAGACAACTTGATACCCTGGGTCAGCTTGTGCAAAAAGAATGTGCAACATTACTAAGATAAGTAAAGTTTTTAGTTTCCAATTTGTTCTTACTTTAGAATCTTGTTGCTTCACTGTTAATAGCTTCAATTTTCCTTATTTACAAATCTTTGTTTAGATAAAAATTTCTTTAGTTTAAATGGTAGGTAATTTTTTTCAACAAACTTCTGGCTTGGCAAGGGATAGTCCACTTTCACCATTTCTTGCTAATCTTTTCATGAGCTTTTTTGAAACTCAAATTATGTTGTTAGCTAATGCTGGATTTCTGGCAATGAAGTCATTAATCCTCTTGCTCTCCAGTATTTTTCACTGATGATATTGAAGAGAGCAATAGCAGTAATAGTAACCGCTTTTTAGAGAGCACCATATTTTTATGTTTTGGCAGTCACATCGTTCTCTCACAACCCCCAGAATGTCTGGAGGACAACACCTCTCGTTGGTTTACGGGTCTCACCGACCTGACCGGGAGAGTTATCAAAATATTCACCGACCGAACATATCCTCTGATTACCAATCAGAGGACGTATTACATGCCATGACAGGTCAGCATGTTAGGGGGTTAAGATTTTATAGAGAAATGGAGAGGTTGGAAAATAAAGACTCCCTAGCCCTCAAGAACCCTAATAGCATCAGGGTCGGAAGAGAACAAGAGATGACCAAGGTAAGGTCAGATAGAAAAGTTACAGTGAGGAGCAAAACACCAGTAAGTGGAAGTAATGTTCTGCTTAGCTTGGGTACCTTGTTGTCGCCATTCACATATCCCCTAGACGGAGACCCCTGAGTCTGAAACTCAAATTATAAAATCAGTCCCTCTAATTTTTAAAATAGGTATAGTTATGTGGATGACTTTTTGCTGTTGTCCCTAAAAAACAGATAAATGGTACTTTAAAACTTTTAAATTTATAAGATAAAGCTACACAATTTAGATTGGAAACCGAAAATAATGGATGTCTTCCTTTCCTGGACTTAAAAGTTAAAACACATAACAAATTTAATTTTGGTATTTATAGAAAATCTAATCACTGATAATTACTTAAAAAATAAAAGTTTTAATCCTTTTGCACATAAATATGCTATTTTCAATAGTTTAATTTATAGGTTAATAAATATACCCCATAATAAAGAAGAATTTGACACAAAATATAAACACATTATTAACACAGCAGTAATTAATGGTTTTAATACAGATCTTATACATAAAAAGATAGAAAAATTTAAGTATCAAAAAGCTGTTAAACATTGAGATGTAGAACTGGAACTTAAAAATTCAATGCCACAACTGGGATTTGAACCACAGACCTTCCGCTTACGGGGCGGCTGCTCTACCACTGAGCTATTGTGACAAACTGCCAGAATGGCATTAAATTCTCAAACCAGTTAAACAGTAAATTTGTTGGCATAAATAAATAATAATTACCAGCTGTTAAAGAAATTTCTACCCTCAAAAAAATTAAAGATAATTACATTTTTAAAAAGTTTACTTATCATCCATGAGCCAATAAAAAAATTTACGAAGATTTTTAAAGAATATGAAACAAATTTGGTCCTTTAAAATAAATTTAATATATAAAATTTACTAAATTTTTCTAAAAAGGATAAAATACCAAATTATAAAAAATCTGGCATTTATCAATTTAGCTGTTTGGATTGTGATAAAGTTTATATTAGTAAAATTAAACGTCATTTAGAAACCAGAGTAAAAGAGCATTTTAGAAATATTAAATATAAAACTGATAAATCAGCTGTGGCAGATAAGTTTTGGTCATTTAGTCATGAAATTAATCCAGAAGTTAAATTATTAAAACAATTAAGTGGATCTATAGATTTAATGGTTTGGGAAAAAATGGTTATTTTAAAAAACAGGAGCTGTGTTATGAACTTCGAATTACCTCCTATAGATTGTATTTATAGATTTTTTTTTTCAGAGATTGGTAATTAAAATGAGCATCAGTATCTATGCTTTTTGTTTTCAGAGATTAGTGATTAAAATGAATGTCTGTAGCTTTGGTAACAAATTTGTATAGCTTTGAGAATGAGTTGGAGTCAACTCGAAACTTTAGTTAGCTTTGCTCCAAGAACTTGCAATATTACTAAGATAAGTGAAGTTTTTAATTTCTAATTTGTTAATACATGTTAATTTTTTTAATGCTCCATTTATATGCCTTTTTTGATATCTAAGGTCATATTGGAGACTTTTTACCTTTGGAAAAAATGCGGAGCATTCGCTTACAATGTGTTAATCTTTGTATTAATCTGCTCTTAAGAAAAATTTGCTGGCCATTCTGTTTAGCCATTAAGTTTTCGTCCACTGTAATGACAGTGCCATGTCCGCCAAGCATAGTAGGATTAGCAATCAATCACATAGAGTGAATATCTCGGAACTGCTGTTATTGTTGAATTGCTTTCTTCTAACTAACTTGTGCCCATTGCTCTACTGTTCCAACTGAAGAGGAATAAGTTCAAAACTACTAAATCAGGAAGATCTCAAGTCAGGTGTTCTCTTGCTTCAGAAAATAATGGCTTCTGATAGATCGTTTATGCCCTCTATGTGCCAGCAACAAAAATAACAAGCATTTGTGCTAGCTGTTTAACATTGGTGAGGCATGGTCCGTGGGGTAGAAGCAGTTACGTGGCCTGAAAGGAAGTAGAAACAGTGGTGGGGGAAGTTAACTTATGCAGATCCAGAAAGTCCAGTATCACCATCAATTTTTAAGAGCTGGTCAATATGTGATGGCTTTGTTATTCCATTCTATTTACATGGCCATGAGAAAAAGAAATCTCATGTTATACTTGTATGACTTTCTCTACTCTTGTACAAAATATTCTGATAAATACATATTCTTCCGTCTACTTCATTAAAATTAACATTTTCAGAAATTATTTTATTACACATTTCCCTGTAGTTCAATAGGAATAGGAGAATACATTAGGTGTAAGTGATAGTTAAATGTTTTAAGAGGCGGTAGATATATGATGGATTTGACATCCTATTCTCTTTGCATAATGTCACTCTGGGTGGCTCAATTGGTTAGGTGCTGGCCTGCTGGTCCCAAAGTTGCAGGATCAAATCCGGTCCAGACCAATGGTTTGAAGTGTACTTAAAAATTGCAGCTCCACATCAGTAGATTTACTGGCATGTAAAAGAACCCCTGCGGGATGAAATTCTGACACACTGGTAACACTGATGTGATCCTGCCAATTGACAGCATCGTAAAACAACAAAAATAATTTTTAAAAATTTGCATAACCAAGACATTACACAATGACTTCCTATTTGAGAAAAGTAAAGCGGTTGGAGAATGGGGAACTAGTAACAAGCAATATCTCGGAAATGGCTGACTTCAGTAAAACTTTGATGTTTATACTTAACAGAGTCAATTTTTTTTTTTGTATAGTAAGTTTTTATGTATACCTTATGGTTACCAGTTATACAAAAGCCATTCAGAATGAGGAAGCATTTAGAGGAAGGTTAAATATATACATTTCAGTGGTCATAAAAATATGTTTAAAATGTATGGTATTTTAACCAAAATCATTAGTCATTTTTGAGAAAATCAACATTTTTTACCTACGTGTAACATCCAACTTTCTGTGGCCCATATCCTTATAGACTGTCCGCAATATGCTCGTGAGCGCCAGTCAGTTGGCCTGGGGTGTATGCTTGCCTCAGTTTTGGGTGACGACCCGGTCTCTGCCTGTAAGGCGCTGCAGTTCGTTGCACAAATTGGGTTTGCAAAGCAAGTAAAACGTGTTTTTTTTAGTGTGTGAAATTTTTTAGCATTCGTATTTGCATTTTAGCTTTTGTGTTTTACATTTTACTGTGTAAGTGCTTAGTTTTAATGTGTTTTAGCTTTGATCTTTTACACATTTTAATGAATGGTTTTACCAAGTTTTAACTTAGCGCACTCATGTGCCGTTTGGTGTTTTTATCTGTCTGCGTTTTTAGTTGTCTTTTTAAACCTCACATTTTAGGCAGTTTTTAGGGGAGTTTTAGTTTTTTTATATTCTGACCTAGGGTCTAAATGACCTAGTTGTCGACGGGCCCCTAAGCTTCATCAATCCAATCCAATCAACATTTTTTAAATATTTTTCCATGGAAATAGTTTGCGTGTATGTTTCCTCCCCCCCCCCCCCCCACCCCCTTTTTTTTGTAGTACCTTTCTGCCACATTCATGGAAGATGAGCTTGAATACCAAAATTGACCTTTTGAATGATGTTCACACAAACAAGACACAGTATAGCCAAGTGATTGAGGACCAGCAGTACATTTGCCCCACAATAAGTTTACAGTTTACTGTAAGGTATTTTACTTTGGAAGAATTTATTATTAGTCCCAACTTGTAGAATAAGCTGGGCAGAGAAGTGTCAGATAAAAATCACTAAAGCATTCCCTTTCAAGCTTGGAATAGATAATGGTTGACATTTTTTATTGTTCCTGAGAAACATGAGAAGGCGTTTAATTTAAAGAACTTGAGCAAATTCTAAGATAAGTGAAGCTTATAGTCTCTAAGATATTTGTTGTGCTTAAAAATAGGCAGAAATGTTAAATTTACTGTCATACTTTAGGATAGTGTCTTGGAAAGTAATTCATCCATGTCATGAAGTATTAATTTCTATTTTCTATACATCTGAGTGATGGATTTTAACTCAAAAAGATTCTTACTGTGAAGACATTCTATGCCACTAATCAATTATGCAAATTGTTGTTAGCTAATGCTGGATTTCTGACAATGAAGTCATTAATCCTCTTGCTCTCCAATATTTTTCACTGATGGATGGGGAGGGCACTAGAAGTGGCCGGGCATATTTGAAGGTGGTCTCGGTCCATTTCCTCTTGCAGATCACATAGAGGACAGAGTGGTGAAGAATATATCCCAATTCTGTTTAAATGTTTTGCCAGACAATCATGTCCTGTAATCAACCTGAAGGTTGCAACTGCTGTTTTTCGAGGATACTCAGGAATCACTGTTTGAATGTTTGGTAGTTCCCATCTTTTATTCTTTGATTTTTCATAGTAATATTTTGCAATAATTTTTTTGAATTCAGAGTTGACTAATCTTTTAGCTGCATAAAATGGTAGATTAACTATAGATTTTTGTACACCGCTGGTACCCTTCTTTGCAAGAAAATCAGCTTTCTCATTACCACTCAGTCCACAGTGAGCCGGTATCCATTGGAAGACTAGGTGTTTTTGAAGTGCTGTTAGATGGCTAAGCATCTTCCAACATTCTTTAATAGTTTGGTTTTTTGGTGACAACTTGGAAGTAATTGCTATAATTGCTGCCCTGGAATCTGAGAGAATAACTGCTTGCTGAAAATGTGAAATTCTGTACAAAAGATTTTGTAGGGCCATTCGAATTGCTTCAATTTCTCCATCAAAGTTAGTAGTTCCATAACTTAAAGATTTGTAATAGGAAAAGAGGTGACATGTGACTCCAGCACCTGCTCCATCTTGGTTTGATATCAATGATCCATCAGTATAAATGTGGAGCCATTCATGTTCTGGAAATCTAGTATGGATTGTCTCTAATGCCAATAATTTTAGAACACTAGTTGGAGTATCACTTTTTTTAACTTCTTCTGTCAGGTGTAAATAATATGTGATGTCTAATGTATGTGTTGGATTGACTTTAGATATGAAGTTTTCCTTTGAATTAGGAAGGTGTACATTTTTCTTGATGTCTTGAATTTTGGAAAGAAAGCTCTCCTGAGTCTTTAGTGTATGTGTAAAATTTCTCTTGTGCCATGTATTGAATGGGAGTCTGATCAACTTTTCGTGTTGAATAAGAGCCGCTTTTTCTATTTCATATTCAATGGGATATTGGTTGGTTAGTATTTCCATAGCTGCTATTGGTGTGGTTTTGATAGCACCTGTAATTAATCTCAGACTTTGGTTTTGAAAGATTTGAATTTTTTTTGTGTTTGCTGTTACAAGAACTTCGCTGCAGTAAGTAAACAATGGTTTTATATATATATATATATTATATGTTGTGTTAAGCGTTGCTCTGGAACATCCCCACTTCATTCCTGTTAGACGTTTTAACAGTGAAAGGCGCCTCTCTGCTCTTTGTATTACATTTTCTATTTGTTTGGTCCATGTAAGTTTGGTATCAAATGTAACTCCTAAATACTTTGCTTCCTTTGTTTCTGGTAATTGTTGACCCTCAAAATTTAGTTTTATTTTTAGTGGTTTTTTTCTTAGTAAAAAGATTTGGTAGTTTGATTTTTTTGTATTAACAGTCATTAAATTTTCTTTGGTCCACCTCTGTAAGTTGGTTAAGGATTGTTGCATGGTTTTTTCCAGTTCTGTACTTTTGCTTTTTGGTTTTGAAGTCCACATTACCAAGTCATCAGCAAATAGTGCACACTTCACGCCTGATTCTTGTATTTGTTGTGGTAGATCATTAATAAATATATTAAAAAGTGTTGTGCTGAGCACTGCACCTTGTGGCAAGCCACGGTGTATTTGTTTATATTTAGATATATTTCTTCCATATCTGGTTGCAATAAAGCGTTGTGTTAGGAAATGACAGCCATGAAAACATTGGACCTTGTATCCCTATTTTTTTTACTTTCTTTAGTAGTTTTGTTCTGCATATAGAATCATATGCACTTTGAAAATCAATAAAAACTGATAAATTATCTTCTTTTCTATTGAAGGAGTCTTTGATTTCTTGACTGAGAAGTAAGACTTGTTCATTTGTAGAGTGGAACTCTCTGAATCCAGCTTGACATGGAGAGATTAAATTTTGTGATTCTAGGAACCAATTTAACCTGTTTGACACCATTCTTTCCATCACTTTTGCTATTATGCTGGTAAGAGCTATTGGTCTATAATTTTTTATTTCTGATGCTGTTTTGTCTTTCTTCAAGAGTGGGACAATTATTGCTTTTCGCCATTCAGCAGGTACAGTGGTTTTCCAGGATAGATTGTAGAGTTTCAGTAGTTGTTGTTTTGCTGTTTTTCCAAGGTTTTTTATGAACTCTGGATGTATGTGATCTGGTCCAGGAGACTTTTTGTTTTTTAGATTATTTATTGCAATGTTCAATTCTTGCATATTAAAATTTTGAAAAAAGATACTGCACTGAGTGTTAGGATTACATTCTCTTTCTTGTTTCGAATCTTTCTTAAATTCTTTATGTTCCTTTTTATTATTTCTTGTTACTTTGTGTGCATTAGCATAATATTTATTGAATGTTTCGGCTATGACTGCATCATTTACGAACATTTAATTGTTGTGTATGATAGGTGTGCTGTTGTTTTCTTTCCTGTCCTTGACATTTTTTATGAACTTCTGAGCTTTGTTACCATCTGTCCTATAATCCATTTTTTCTAAGAAATTATTAAAGTGATTCCTTTTAGCAGTATTAATTTCTTTTTTTAGTGAGGCACATTTCTTCCGCCATATTTGTGTATCTGATATGTTTTTTGTTTGTTCAGCTGTATTTCTAGCTATATCCCTTTGCTTTTTCAGTTCTTCTAACTGGGGGTTCCAAAAGGGTTTGAAATTTTTAATTCTTCCACTTGGAATATGTTTTTTTGCAGTTTCTAGGATGACTTTACAGAATTCTTTGTTCATATGATCTGGTTGGTCATGCAGCTGTGAGTTTGTTTGTTCTTTAAATTTATGTTCTAATTCAGTTTTATATTTGTTCCAATCTGCTTTTTTGAAGTTCCAATACAGATTCGTAAGACCTTGACTGTTATTTGTATTCTCTAGTTTTATATCAGCAATTACCGCTCTGTGACCAGAACTTGGATCTTCTATAACTTGTTTTTTAATTTTTAAACAATATCTGTTGTAGCTAACAAGAGGTCTGGGTTACTGCCCGCTCCAGAATAATGTATGAAGGTTGTGGGATCTTCTTTACTATAAATCAGTTCAAAAGTTGTGGTATTCAAAAATTCTTCCACTATCTTCCCTGTAGAATCCACTTTTTCATAACCTCATCTTGGAATGTGCATTGAAATCCCCAATTACGATTGTTTTATTTAATTGGTCAATAAGTGAGAGATCTGGTACATTCCTGGGAGGATTGTAAATACTGTATAAATGTAGATGTGTTTTGTTATCCCAAAAATTTAGCTTTATTAATTCACTTTTATCTGTGTTATCCATTTCTTTAACAATTTCAAAGGAGGTTTTAATATCCTTTTTGACTCCAACTAATATTCCACTACTTATCTGTCTATTTTTGGGTAGTAAGTGCAGTAAAAATCCAGTAAAATTGAAGTATTTAAGTTGGTCATTTGTTAGATTTGCTTCTTGTATTACAAATATATCAATGTTATAATCAATTACAATTTTATTCAGTTCTACTTTTTTTGTTTGTGTGAGACCACCCGCATTCCATTGTAGAAGTCTGATGTTAGATCTTCTATTAGTATAATGTTTTGGTTCTCAAGAAGTAGTCCCCGCCCGGAGATCCGAATGGCAAATTATATGCAAATTGTCTTTCACAAACCTGAGGAAAACAATTGTATGGTTTAGTAATCGCATTACCAACTCTGCTGGTTATGTCACCCAAAACTGTTAGAAGTGAGCGCATTTTAAAAACTGTCATATCCCACTGCCGCACCATGTAGAAACAAAACTCGTGGAAACATTTCATGTTACTAATAATGTGTTTCTTTTTCCACAGACTTGCTACTGAAGTTTTACAACAGAACTGTTCAAATACAACAACATGGATATTAAATTAGAAATTAAAGAAGAGCCTTCCTGTTCAGAAGATGAGAGAGAGCTTTTTTCCAAAGACCTTGAAAAGAAAGTTAAGATTGAAGCTCTTACAAGTAGTAGTGAATGTAACATCAAAACAGAAATTGAAGAGGATGACGTGCATTTCAACTTTTCATCACAGAGTGATCTTTTTTCTGAACACCCTGTAGAGAGATTTAACGAAGATAGTGACATTGAAACCAAAATAGAAATTTTAGGAACACAGTGGTCTTTGGAAGGAACTTCAACAGAAACTCAGAGCATTTATGATGAAATTGAGGTGAGTTCTGAGAAAAAGTGCATCAGATGTCTTCATTGGTTTTAATCATCTACATGGAACACTCAGTGATGCTTAAGACAATATCAATGGTGAAATAAATAGAAAGAAACACTTCATAAACAGTTACTTTAAAAGTATCACATTTAAATCTCAATTTCTTTCACGTCACAATATATATATATATATTTTACATCTTCCACCATTAGACCATCAATCAGTGGCCATTTTTCTACGTGATTGTTGATTATTTTGACAAATGGAGTGAGCCTATGTTGCCTTTGTTTACAGTTGGAATGAATTCACAGAGCTTACTGCTTCAGATGCCAACTGCATTTTGTTCCAACACTCCACTGACACAAAATTATGAATGTTCCGCAGTTTTTTAATAGCCCTCATACTATATTGGTAGATAGATTATATAAACAGATAATGTACAAGACTTAATTATGTGGTTGTATCAGTTGCAGAAGAGAGCAACAGAATGCTACGGTCATACCACTGAGGATGTTCAACACAGCTTTGAACAAAACATCTTGAAGGAGATTTTCCACTAGACCACATCCCACAATCAGTCTGTATTTAAGACACCGGCCGTGAAAGCATATGCAATTTGACCAAACTACATTTTGTAAGTGCTGAGGCTTTCACGGCCGGCATTATCAACTATGTTAAGTAGATTTTCCGGGCTTGTGGGCCATGGTCGAGTTGGATTACCTTCCTCCGACATTTCGCTGAAAACTGCTTCCGGCATCTTCAGGGTCAACCTCTGTTATTTTGGTCTAAATTAGCGGCTGCACATAAACTAAAGTTCACTGCAAACTTTCATATTCATCTTTGTTTGTTATTAGTGTCCTTGGTAACATAAATTTTCACGATCGCTCGTTCTCATGAATACCAACATGAGATTATCGATCTCAAATTATATTTTCAAATGCCGGCAAATGGGACGTCTCTGATCCTGGTATAAAAGAGAAAGCTTTCCGTGTCTCGGGTTTTCTTCTCCCTCTTATTAGAGCCGGGAGCCAAGTTTTGCTTATCTGCTGTCTCTCTTCTTTTCGATTGTAGGAATTTTTAATCTACTTAAACTACATTTGATCAGTTATTGTATTGTTGGAACATTCACAGTGATGGTGGAGTACAATGTTGTGACAATGTGCTTCACTAATTTATACAGTGTTAGTGCATGCTTTACAACAGAGCCTAGCATACAAGTGTCCTGATAGTGTTTAGTGTTTGTTTTACAGTACATGTTAATTTGTTATAGAATAACACAATTTCATCACCAACAACAAAAGTAAGCTTTCAGTTCAAAACCATTGAATTTTCTTGTCCAGGTGTAGAATTTCAAAATATTTAATTTCAATTCATAAGCCTTCGGTTACTGAACTGATAGTTGCATAATCTTTCTTTTTAACTATTTATAAAACAAGACATGGAAATCCACAGGGTTCTGTTTTACAAAAGTCTTTATTTTCCTTCATAAAGAATGTTTAACTTTATTTTATTATTTTTATGTTAGGTAATTCATTATTTGTAGATTGTTCTATAAGTGTTTCCATATTTATTTGTGCTCCTTTTTCAGAAGATAATAACGTCAAGTCAGAAGCAGATCATATGATATACTTTTGAATTATTTTGTTACAGGATGGAGCAAATGAAGACCTTTATTACATGAAGTCACCACAGTAAGTTCTCTTGTTTCTTCATTGTCTTACATCTCTTAAAATTTCTCCACATTCCTTCTTAGTGTTACATATGGAACAATGTTTCATACTTGATCAGCAGATGAAGAGGTAGGAGGGTGTCAAAAATATAAATGATAACTGTGTATGCAAGTCCATTGTGATCAATCGTGTGCATACTCCTCAATTGCTTCATTACTTTTACATTGCTCTTCTCTAAGTAATGCTTTCAAAGGCACAAACAAAAAATAGAGGAGACAAATCTGGATTGTAGGCAGACTGGTCGACAATGTGCTAAACTTCCCCCTCGTGCAATTTGTGGTGAGAGGATTAGTGTTATGATTGAGAAGGGTGACATCTTTGATGGGCATAAGTTATTTGTTTTGATGGGTGTTTTTTGCTGATATTAACAACCTGCAATAGTAAATCACATTGACCATACACTGAGCTTGGAAAAACTCGATGACTAAGCCTCCTCTGTAATCAAGATATGCTGACAAGAACAAAGTTCGCTATTTTCGTTAGCACAGTCTACAGATGTGCTGGATTTTTATAACAGCAGCGGATGAGATCTTTGTTATAGGGTTATATGTGGCAGGCAACAGATAAAGAACAAGATGGCAATGGCTATGGTTTTTCATTTAAAGTCCAGATTTCACCAAATTAGCTTTGAGTTGGTGCTGTGTTTTTAAAAAGATTATTACTTTGCGTTGGAATTGTTGTGATGAAATTTGCCTAAAGATGTCCCCACCCGGAGATCCGATTGGGGGACAGTTTTAACTCCGGAATGTTTATCTTTAGGACTCATATTCATGTATGTGGCTTTCATGTAACTGTTTTCTTAACGGGCACCAGTTTTAGAAGACCCAGGTTCAGGCCACAGAATCACCATAAACTCCATAAGAGGTCTAATAAATAAAAGTAACAAACCAAAAGTTAAAACTTCTTGGAATTTTAAAAAAGCAGATTGGTCCAGTTTCCAAAATGAGATAGAAGGGAAGTGTAATATACTGTTAGAATCAGAGTTCAAGTCAACAGATGAAATGAATAAAAAAATTTGTGAAATATTATTGACAGCAGCCAAAACACATATCCCCAAAGGAAAGTTAAAGAAATATAGCTACTTTTGGTCTCCATCTTTATCTAAGTTAAAACACGAAAGAAATATAGCAAGAGTCAAAGCCGAAAGAACCAAGTGTCCAGAAGATGTACAAAACTGGAGAAGAAAAGCAGCCATTTTTAAGAAAGAATTAATTACAGCAAAAAGGGCCAGTTTCACAAATTTTGTAGAACATATGGACTATAGGAAAGATGGAAATAAAATATACAAATTCCTTAATAAAACAAAATTATCAAAAAATACAACTGAACCATTAAAATATAATAACAAAAGCTTAACTACAGATAGGGAAATAGCAGAATCCCTTAACAAGTTTTATGCTCAGTCACAAAGAATACCCCAAGCGTATAAAAAACAAGATAAGGCTATCCAAAAAACTATCAGAGAAACTAGTAAGCCAAAAGGTATACGAAATGATATTTTTATTCAGGATTTTAATGAAACAGAACTGGATTTAGCAATAGAACAATTACAGAACAAAAAATCTCCTGGACCTGACAAGATCCACCCAGAGTTTATTAAACACCTTGGCAGGAAAGGAAAAGAAATCCTACTTAAACTGTATAACACGTGTTGGAGAATGACTGTACCTTCCGACTGGAAAAAAGCCATTATCATCCCGATTTTAAAGAAAAACAAACCCTCAAACAATATTAATAGTTTCAGACCAATATCTTTGACCAGTGTTATTGCAAAAGTGATGGAAAGAATGGTGGCATCTAGACTTAACTGGTTTCTAGAATATTACAACTTAATTAATAGTTCACAGACCGGCTTCAGACAGAATCATAGTACAAGTGAAAATGTACTCCTACTAAGCCAAGACATCAAGGAAGCTTTCAATAGAAAGGAGGATACCTTGGCAGTATTCATTGATTTTAAATCAGCATATGACTCAGTCTGGAGAAATAAATTAGTTGATAAGTTGCAATCAATAGGTGTGAAAAGTAACATGCTTAAGTGGATAACTCAGTTTATTTCACAAAGATTTTGTGCCACAAAATATAATACATACATTTCCAAATATAAACAAACACACCGAGGACTTCCACAAGGTGCTGTTCTGAGCACAACCCTCTTTAACATATATATAAATGGCCTTCCATCAATAATAAAAACTTTAGAAACCAAAATTGCTTTATTTGCTGACGATGTAGTCATTTGGACTTCAGGCTCTTCAAAAAAACCTGAATTAATTAAAGACAGAATAGAAACAGCCCTAAACAAAGTACATGAATGGAGCTCCAAAAACCTCATGACTATCAATGTGGAAAAAACAAATTATGAATTATTTACACTAAAATACAAACCAGTTAATGTTAGCATAAATTATAATGGTAAACCACTCAAAGCAGTTGATGATGCCAAATACTTAGGCATCACTTTCGACAGAAAGCTAAGTTGGAAAAAACATATAACAAACATCTCAGAAAAGGTTGAAAAGAAATTGCAAATCCTGAAAAGGTTAGCTGGTGCTAAATGGGGCTGCTCAAGGAGAGTCCTTAACACAACATACAAAATGTATATTAAACCAAACCTCTTGTACTGTTCTGAAGCTTTAATAACAGCAGCAAATGCTAACATCAATAAACTTGAACAAATACAAAATCAGGCTCTTCGCCTAATCACTGGAGCAGTTAAATCCACACCTATTGATGCCATGCTTGCCTTAACACGGACCCCATCAATAACAACAAAAATAGAAGAACAAGCATTGCTCCAACACGAGAAAATGTTACGACTGCCAAACTCTAAATGGAAAGAAGAGAATCTCCCCCATTCAATCCTTAAAACTCATAGTACTTTCCTAGAAAAGGTAACACAGATTAAATCCAAATTGAACATTCCTAACACCAGAGAAAATCTACTTATAAGAGAAAATCCATTGGAATTATTGCAACCTACCTTCAATTTGGAATTAATAGAGGAAATAAGTAAATCAGACACACCAAAAGGAATACAAAAACTTCTAGCTCTGGAAACAATCAATACTAGGTATCCCACAGAAGAATGGCTGCACATATATACTGATGGATCCTCGAAGGAAAACCTTACTGGAGCTGGAGTTACGTGTTCACATTTTAACTTTTATCATTCTGTTGGCAGAGACATTTTTACAAATTATGATGGAGAAATAGAGGCTATATACATTGCTCTCCGACAATTATTAAATCTTCCCTTAAATAAATTTAACAAGGCAGTAATTCTTTCAGATTCTAAAGCTGCAATTCAGGGAATATGTTCAAATACTACAAAGAAGTCAACAAAAATTAGAGAATGCTACAAAATGTTAACACAACTCCAAAAAGTTAATAAGACTGTTCATCTCCAATGGATTCCAGCACACTGTGGAGTCATGGGGAACGAAGCTGCAGACTCACTTGCAAAGAAAGGCACAACAATAAAACAAAATTCTAAATTCAATTTCTCATATTCCTCAATAAAACGCTTGATCATAAAAAATTTTTGTCATTCATATCTACAAGAAATAGAAACAAATGCCAAAGATAAAAAATGGATTACACTACTTTCCAATCCAGATATAATCCCCAGAGACCAAGGAAAACAGCTGTTGCAGCCTTCCGACTATTGACAAATCATGACTGCTTGGCAAGTCATCTCTACGGAATAGGTATCTCAGCCTCACCAATATGTGTCCTGTGTAACGATCCAGCAGAAATGAACGAAGACCACTTGAAGACCTGTGAAGTATTAAGATCAGAAGAAACTACAGTTCAAAAGTATTGGAAAGCACGAATGCTAATGGCTTCATTGCCAGATGCAAGGCACTAGAAAACAACAACATTACTTTGCGTTGAGCTATAGGACTCTTCTTTCTCTTCGGGCGTGGTACTGGGTGAAATGAATGAACACTCACTGTAACTTTACAATATATCACTTTATTAACACTTTTCGTCCCTTATTACACTTATTATAATTGAATTGACTTTCGTTGCACCTATTAGTATTTTCTTGACACTCTTTTCACTTTATAAAAGCCTTTCAGACCCACGTCCACGCGCGTTACAGAAACGCTACTGACAAAAAATTGGCATCTCTTTACATGACGCTCTTTATATTCATGCACGTATGCGCTCATTTTATACTTTCCTCACTAAATAGTTCCTGTAATATTAGGGAAGCAATCTTTATCTATCCTCCCTACACTTTTAACATTAAATATATATGGTTCTTATATTTATACATATTAAATTTAAACATGAAACTTAACATTTATGACATTTTTAAACAATTCTATTTTTCGTAACAATGAAAAAACTGCAACACGTTTTCATTACTCAACTAATCCATACCAACATGAAAAATAAATTACATTTGCAATAAATATTTACATAAATGATTTCCTTTTGGGATCTAACCATATATTCTGTCTCAGAGTTAATTTGATATGCATTCATAAATCACTTCACTTTTCAACATGTTGTTGAAGCCACTGTCTGAAACTGCTGGGGTTATTGCTGTGGCAGTCTTGCTTTTTGCACAAAGCTCAAATACCACTTTCATGATAAGTTTTGGTTTTACTTTCATCAACTCGTATTTATATTCGTGGATATTTACTGAGAGATATTTGTTTTCCATGCAATCACTCTTGAGTTGTTTGGTATTCCTTCTTATAATTTCAGATTACCATCGTGTTTTTTGTTTATTATGACATGTACTTGCGACTATTTGCACAAGATTTGATGTCTTCACCATATGACGCAAATATTATGACTCTTCTGTGAATCATCTGTGAAAGATTCACTATTTATTTTCCTTGGTTATGGAGCCTAGCAATGATTCTTTTTCCTTTGTTTTTCGCTCAATTTACAATAATAATCAATATTGATCATGCTCCACATTTGTACCAAATAGTTTCAGGTGTAACAATAAAGTTTACAAAATAAAAGTGCAACATTCATGTACCGGAAAATTGATATATTTTTGGTTTACATAACACAAACACAATGAATACCAGCATGAATCATCTATTCCTGTTATTCCAAATCAAATATCCTGGGCTTACAGTTAATTCTACACAGTTCTTCATGACCTTGCGACTAATTGTTCTGTCCTTTTGTAACCTCCACACACACACTTTACTGTCTTTCAGTTCTCTCTATGTAACTTGGCTTTGACGATCACACCAACTAAAACTCTTTCACACAAGTCCAACATGAGACTCATGTGTCTAACTGTCCATGAGGATACACACATTCTCTCAGCAACTGTACACACACACTAGTACAAGCTGTCTCATTCATCACTCATGACTCCATCATAAAAGCACCTCTTTTCTCTTGTCGTCTTGCCTTGCTTATATAGACAAGAATGACATAGCATGCAATTTTTCTTGAATGTCTCACAAACCAGCAATAGGAAGTTTGTGAACAGTCTGGAAAAGCTTTATTCTGCTGCTCCATTGTCATCTATGTATTTACAAACAGTTGTGTGAGGTAGCTTGACTTTGAGCTCCTTTTGGGGTGAGGCAACGTAGTGTATATGTTGTAGCAGAGAGACTTGGTATTATTACCCCTAGAGAGTTTGTGTAGTGTACCTATAGAATAACTATTGATGCTTATGAGTTTTATATTATGAGACTGCTGAAGATTACACTCTACCCAAGCCACATTATTCATGTCCAGGATATAGGGTTTATACACCGGAAGCTTGAAGTACACGACAACTGGACTATTAATACTGCATCAATAACATGTTCATAGGCGAGGGAAGGGAATAAGAGGAAAGAAATGTCCGCACACTCCTAGCTATAGTTGGTGTATCAAAATAGTAAATAGCACACCTGAACTTGTTCTGTGTATCAAAGTCAGCTACTCTCAATTTTGTCACAGTGGTTTACATTATGCAAATGTTTACAAGGCAGAAAACCTATTATTGCAATATGTATAACAAGTCATCCTTTAAATGATCACTTCAGTGAACATGTTAGGTATCATCTTTGTTAAACTGCAATTTAAGCACATTCTGAACTTCTAAAACCTAAAACTCTTTTGGTTATCATTCAGACAATTCTTATAGTGAGAAAGGGTTTGCTCAATATCGCACAAAGTTAGCAGTGCATATTTGAAATAGTTACCCTAACTATACCACTATAGATATTTCCAATCTGAGAGAAACAACAAATACGCAGGAACATACAGTGCAGCCATGCCCAGTTTTATTATAGTCTGTTGGTACCTCCATTTCGCCTGCATTTCATATCATCCTCTTCCTCACCATCATACCTTGCGCTTGGCTGACTACCTGCTTCCAGATCTTCACTGTCTGGTCCAGAGGTCCTTCTGCTCCCCGACAGGTGTCTGACCTTAGGCAGTTGCTTGTAAGTCCTAGGGGTGTAAGTCCTACATAAGGGGAGGGTAATCAGGGAAAGAAGGTAGTGAGTCAAACTCCTTCCTCCACAACACCTTACAAACTAATTGATTGCAATTAACTCAAAGCCTTTTTGTTTTGGTGAATAAGCCCCTAGCCCTCTTTATGACCATAGCCAGAATTGACAATTCTTATGTGTAAGAAAATAATTTCCATTATTCTCGTAATCTGTTTATTTGGGTAAGTTTAGTTGTGGTTTGTATCATGTGATGCCATCATTTATTTATACAAGTTTATTTGATGAAGAAAATAATGAAGCTTATATTTTATATTGTATAAATAAACAGAATAAAACTGAAAGAATTGGAGGTAATTCCCTTGTAGTTTATTACTTCCCATACATCCATATCAGAGATACAGAAAACACATTTTACAAAAACAAGTATATAATCATCCAACACTACTGATATTGATAGAAACATAAGAGTGATCAACTTTACACTTCTAGTTAACATTGTGTTTTGAAAGAAACAAACTCAGTGTTCTCTTACAATTACTACAAAATTTCAAATTAGCGAAACAATTGCACCTATAATTGAACATATAATAACAATGCATCTGGATTCTTATAAGTGTATTTGATGAAATAATACCTCCCATCATTTACATACAAAAAGTAAACATTTACATTCAGGTTACTTTCTCATCCCTATGTTCAATTACTAATGATACTATTCTTAAATTTCAGTTTTTACAAAGTGGGTGTTGCCAGTGAAACATCAGGTTTATTCTTCAATAAAGACTTAGAAAGTGACACAAGTTTCAATATGAGGAAGTGTACTACTGAATGTCAAAATCAAGAAAGTGCTGTTACAGGTGCATTTTCAACAGAACCAATTGTTTCCTCAGAAACACCTGACATTGGAAAAATAGTGGACATGGCTTCCTGTTTGAAACAAAATAATTTGCTCAAGAAGAGCAACATGTTGAGTAGTGATTACAGGAAGGTGTACAAATGTGACATCTGTGAGAAGAATTTTAAATATTCGTTCAATTTAAAAACTCACAAAGTGATTCATGAGGGCATAAAACCACACAAGTGTAACATTTGTGAAAGGGCTTTTACTCAGCTGTCAAGTTTGAAAACACACAAATTAATTCATGAGGGCATAAAACCTCACAAATGTAGCATTTGTGAAAAGGTTTTTACCCAGTTGTCAAGTTTGAAAACACACACATTAGTTCATGAGGGCATAAAACCACACAAATGTAGTATTTGTGAAAAGGCATTTACTCGATTACAACTGTTGAAAAGGCACAAATTTGTTCATGGGGGCATAAAACCACACAAATGTAATATTTGTGACAAGACTTTTATTAATTTGGATGATATGAAGAAACACAAATTGATCCATGAAGGAATAAAGCCACATAAGTGTAATGTGTGTAACAAGGCATTTACTCGATTGCAATTGTTGAAAAGACACAAATTGATTCATGAGGGCATAAAACCACACAAGTGTAACATCTGTGATAAGACTTTTATTGATTCATCAAGTATAAAAAGACACATCTGGATTCATGATGGCATAAAGCCACATACGTGCAACATCTGTAACAAGGCTTTTACTCAGATGTCAAGTTTGAAAGTACACAAATTGATTCATGAGCGCGTAAAGCCACAGAAACTGATTCATGTAGACATAAAGCCCCATGTGTCTGACAAGCTGAAAAGACACAAATTGACTCATGAGATCATCAAGCAATAGTACTGTTATGTTTGTATGTAGAGTTAACCAATTTCTCAGATTCCAGAAAATCTGAAGTGATTCCCAGTGACAAAATCTACAGAGGAGTCATGCTTCTGAGAAATATTTAACCCTTCAGCTTTTCAGTGCAAACATTGTTTCAAGTAATTATTATTTATTTATGCCAACAAACTTACTGTTGGTGTTTTTAAACCTACCTCTTAAACTTTGCCCACACACGGCTTGTGTGTTTAAAAACACCAACAGTAAGTTTGTTGGCATAAATAAATAATAATTACCATGTGAAGGTTATTTAATCCTGGGATATAAAGTACTTGCAATAGTAAATCACCATTGGGGTAATTGTCTCTGATATGAGACTGCCTTTGTGGTTTACCAGGAGAAATACGAACTGGCTTGAGATTTGAATGCCATTCTGGCAGTTTGTCACAATAGCTCAGTGGTTAGAGCGTCCGCCCGGCAAGCGGAAGGTCTGTGGTTCAAATCCCAGTTGTGGCATTGAATTTTTAAGTTCCAGTTCTACCTCTTATTGTTTCAAGTGTTTTGTTGAGAATATTAAAGTATATAACGGGAACTATAAATAATGAAAGATGTGTATTATGCATTGTATATCTTATTTTTCCAAGTTACAACATTGTCAGTACTCTAAAATATAATGAAAAAAATCTGATGTGTTGCTCTCACATGACTTTCTCTACTCTTGTACTAACCATTCTAACAAACTCTTATTCCTATATCTCCATGTTAGTTAAGATAAACAAACATTGGTACAAATTATCTTAGTGCTTATGTCCTTGTAGGTGCAAGGGGAATATTAGAATACAGAAGGCTTTGTGCGACAGTCAAATCTTTTTGACCTTTGAGATTCCGTTCTCTTTGCACGATTAACATACAAAAAATGAACAACGTTGCTGCATTTTGCTAAAGTTTCAAGTTTTCCGAAACTCACACACATAACAAGGAATATCTCCGAAATGGTTCACCCTACAAGAAAATTTATTGAGACATAAATTGTGTATTTTAGCAAGATCTACATTTTTTGTACAGCATAATTTGGTCTATCTCTACCGGTTTACCAGTTATGCAAAAGTCGTCCAGAGTAAATACGACTATAGGGCTATAGCCAGAAAATTCAAGATATACATTTCATTTGTCATAAAAATATCTCAAACATGACATTTTAATCAAAATCGTTAGAGCCATTTTCAAGAAAATAAAAATGTTCGAAAATTTTTCCATGTAAAGGGTAGTGTAGGGTGGGGCTATTTTCTTCAAAATCTTCGTGTCGCATCCTTGAAAGACATTAAACTTAAATACCATGTTTGGCTTTTAACCGACTTTTCGTGTTTAAGTTATGCTGCGCACAGACTGACAGACACACGGACCTTTTTCTAAAAATGCTTTTTTTTATTCAGGGGGCCTCAAAACATATATTTCCGGTGAAATCTCGACATCGAATTTTTAGGTGGAATACAATACTTCCCCTACTTACCAGTAGAGAAAGTAATAGAAGCTATTAACATTGAAACAATACTGCTCTCCTAAGCGAAAAGGACGTATCTCAATATTTCATTATTTTTCAGTGAAGAGCAATTAAGAAATTACTAAAGCATGAGAGGTAGAACTGGAACTTAAAAATTCAATGCCACAACTGGGATTTGAACCACAGACCTTCCGCTTACCGGGCGGCTGCTCTAACCACTGAGCTATTGTGACAAACTGCCAGAATGGCATTAAATTCTCAAACCAGTTTGTATTTCTCCTGGTAAACCACAAAGGCAGTCTCACATCAGAGACAAATTACCCCAATGGTGACTTACTATTGTAAGTACTTTATATCCCAGGATTAAATAACCTTCAGATGGTAATTATTATTTATTTATGCCAACAAACTTGTGTGTTTAAAAACACCAACAGTAAGTTTGTTGGCATAAATACTAAAGCGTGCCTACTAAATTAGTTAGTTTAATAATTTTTCGTTCATTATTTGTTTTAAATTATGTTGACCTTTACTGTGTGGCATTATTTAAAGTTAGAGATATTATTTGAAGGCATCAAATGAGCTGCATCTAGTTTGCGAAAAGCAAAACCTGAGATATGGCATATTTGTTGTTAGCTAATGCTGGATTTCTAACAATGAAGTCATTAGTCCTCTTGCTCTCCAATATTTTTCACTGATGAATGGGAAGGGTACTAGAAGTGACCAGGCATATCTGAAGGTGATCTTGGTTCATTTCCTCCTGCAGATCACATAAAGGACAGAGTGCTGAAGAATATATCCTAGTTCTGTTTAAATGTTTTGCCAGACAGTCATGTCCTGTAATCAACCTGAAGTTTGCAACTGCCGTTTTTCGAGGATACTCAGGAATTACTGTTTGAATGTTTGGTAGTCCTATCTTTTATTTTTTGATTTCTCATAGTAATATTTTGCAATAATTTTTTTGAATTCAGAGTTGACTATTTTTTTAGCTGCATAAAATGATAGGTTAATAGGCCATATTTAATGGTAGTCAAAATTAAAGTATTGAAATGAAACTAGAAACTGAACTTTGTGCAATTTTCACTGCAATTTTACTCTTATCTTTGTTTACTGTGTTGTGGATTGGAATTCACAATGTTATTTTCATGAAAATTGGCAAATAAATACAGAACAAAATATGTTGTTGTTGTTGTTAGCTAATGCTGGATTTCTGACAATGAAGTCATTAATCCTCTTGCTCTCCAATATTTTTCACAATGATATTGAAGAGAGCAATAGCAGTAATAATAACCGTCTTTTAGAGAGCACCATATTTTTATGTTTTGGCGGTTACATTGCTCTCTCACAACCCCCAGAATGTCTGGAGGACCACACCTGTCGTTGGTTTACGGGTCTCACCGACCTGACCGGGAGAATTATCAAAATAAATTCACTGATCATATCCTCTGATTACCAATCAGAGGACGTATTACATACCATGACAGGTCAGCATGTTGGGGTTAAGATTTTATAGAGAAATGGAGAGATTGGAAAAATAAAGACTCCCTAGCCCTCAGGAACCCTAATAGCATCAGGGTCAGAAGAGAACTAGAGATGACCAAGGTAAGGTCAGATAGAAAAGTTACAGTGAGGAGCAGAACACCAGTAAGTGGAAGTAATGTTCTGCTCAGCTTGGGTACCTTGTGGTCACTATTCACATATCCCCTAGACGGAGACCCCTGAGGCCACCAAGAAATTTATATAGATCTACATTAATGACTTTTACCACAAAAAGAACTATCAATTACACAAACTTAGCCTAAATATCGAAATTCACAATAACCAAATACACTCTACAAATTTACAATGTAACAATTACAAAAGAGCAACTCCATCATTCCAGTGCAAAACTTTGTTTCCAGAAAAGTGTATATTATGAAATCAAAAATATTTGGTGCTCTTCCTAAACATCTAAAGGGAGAACTTGACAATTTCAATGCTTTTAAAATTGCTGTTTGAAGCACCTATGCTCAAAATCATTTTATTCCGTACAACATTATCTGAGTGACAAATTATTCTGTTAATGGTCATGTAACTTTGTAAGCAGTTCATAGCTGTTTTAGTGACAAATTATTGTCAATTACCCTTGGTCCCTGCTCAAAAGCTACTTAAATTTATGTGCACTGAGCTGGTGAAAGATGCCATTCTTTGCTAATTATATAACTAAATAATGGAAATATATGATTATGAAGACTGTATGGTATAGATGACCTGTATTTTAATATATATGATCAAGTATCTGTGGCTGTGAATTAAATAAACTTTATTGCTGGCCATGCTTGTTTGCAACCGAGAAAACGAGTTTCGCAAATTTAGCGTACCTATTTAATCCCAGCTTTGGATAAACATAAGCGATCAACAAAGCATATAAAATCGTTTACAGCTTTAAAACCTTTCGACACTCAACAGACAGACCACTCATTGAACTATCAAAAAAAAAGTGTTGAACGTTTGCATAATGAAAAGATTAAAGTACAAAGAAAGATTGATCGATGCAGTTGTTATACTTCCCCAATGTGTGATTTTATTATGGGAACCAGACAATTCTTTGTTTTTCTTAATGGTTTAGTCTCTTTTTTCTCATCTTCCACTTCACGTACATTTTAAATTACAATTTGCATACCTGATGATTGCAATTTATTATCCTTTCATGTAGTGTAGTACAAACTATAATGTATAGTGTACTCATACTACATTTTATCTATATTTGACCTATCTAGTAAGATAATGCTAATAAAATTCGTGTATATTTAAGCTAAATGAAGCTAAACAGAAAGGAAGGGAGGGAAAATTAAGTTTAAACAACAAATACAAGCACATAAGCACAAAAATACAGTGTGGGCCTACTAGGCCCCGCGCGACCAACAGTGTTTTACCAGAGCGCGTTCCTAACGGAAGGTTAATCAACAACCCCTTATTGTCCGGATCTGGTAGATGAAATTAGAAATGTGAAAAGTTGCATATAAGAAATGTTCAATAAACTAAGTTGAATGTTTTTAATATACAAATCATTATTTTTCAGAATACGAGTAGTATTTAAGTGGCTTTTAAAAAGGTTAGGAAAACAATCCCATTAATAAGCTCCCAAGTAGGACATGGCTCATACTAAATTTTTATTATCTGACTAGTGTGTTAGGCAACACTTTCACATGTGTTCATATTAATATCTTATATATTTAAACGAGCAATTCTTGTATATATTCCACGCAATTTGGAAACGGCTCTAACGATTTCGATCAAATTTTGTATTCAGATAGGGTTTTGCTTTTTAAGTTCAGCTATATAAGTGTGATTCCAAAAAAAAAACGATTTTACATAAAAAAAATAACATTTTTTATTCCCACTTCTACAGTGCAATTCTTGTGTATACTCACGGTATTTCAGAAACGGCTCTAAAGATTTGATTAAATTTTTGTATACATATTCATAGCGTTTTCTCTACTCACTTTTAGGTAACACATTCACATTTCTTTCTCTGCTCACTCTTCTATAAACAATTTTCCATAAAAAACATGATTTTGCACCAAAAACACTTTTATCCCCACTTTTAAAATAAATCATACCATGTTCTATATGTTTGAAATATAAATGCTATTATATTCATACTGTTTTCGCCTCTCACTTTTAGGTAACACATTCATATCTCTTTCTCTACTCACTCTTCTACAAATAAGTATACAATTTTCTGTATGTTTGAAATGGAGATGCTCTATATTACATTCACAGTGTTATCTCTACTTACTTTTAGGTAACATTCACATTTCTTTCTCTGCTCACTCTTCTACAAACAATTTTCCATAAAAAACATGATTTTGCACCAAAAACACTTTTATCCCCACTTTTAAAATAAGTCATACCATGTTCTGTATGTTTGAAATATAAATGCTATTACATTTACACTGTTTTTTCCACTCACTTTTATGTAACACATTTACATCTCATTCTCTACTCACTCTTCTACAAATAAGTCATGCAATTTTCTGTATGTTTGAAATAGAAATGCTACATGTTATATTCATACAGTTTTCTCTACTCACTTTTAGGTAACACATTCACATCTCTCTCTACTCACTCTTCTACAAATAAGTCATAATTTCGTGCATGTTTGAAATAGAAATGCTACGTGTTACATGCACACTGTTTACGATACTCACTTTTCGGTAACACATTCACATCTCTTTCTCTACTCACTCTAATACAAACAATTCATATCATCTATACAACTTGGATGTTTGTATCTATTAAGCTCGAAAACCGCTTAACCGATCACCGCAAAATTCAGCACGCATGTGTATTTTTTCATGGGGAAATTTTTTTATGGTAACAATTTTACTACACAATTTATTACTTTCAAATGGTTTTCTACTCGCATTTCTTTTACGTAGCACATTCATTTATCCTCTGTTTGCCCTTCAACATACAATTCATATAATATTCTATGATTGAAATATAAATGCAACGTATTACATTCACACGACTTCCTCTACTAATTCTTCCTTTACGAGGCATCATCAATCTTCTTTCGCTACTCGCCCTTCAACATATAATTCATACAATTTGATATGTTTGAAAAAGAAATACAACAAATTACATTCATACTATTTTCTCTACTTACTTTTGTTTTATGTAACAATTCACATGTTATTCCCTATCGTTTATCAACTTCATACATACCTACGCCTATACATATCGTATGTTGAAGAGTGAGTAAATTCCAAAACAGGTTGACCGATTGCCATGAAAAGTGACATATCTAATTGTTTTCATGGCGAAGGTTTTTATGCAATCCATTTTACCTCCCAACGTATTACGTTCACATGGTTTTCTCTACTCCCTTTTCTTTTACCTAACATACTACTCCCTCTTCTACAAACAGTCCATACATTTTTCCGTACATTTGAAATATAAGTGCAACGTATAACATTCACACGGTTTTTCTATTCATTTTTATTTTACTAAACACAATCTCATTTCTTTCATTACTCCCACATCGGCGAACAATTACGAACAATTCATACAATTTTCTATATGATTGAAACAGAAATGCGTAGTACATTCACTTGGCTTTATCAACCAGCTTTTCTTCCTGTAGTATTTGTTATTTTGTTATTGTTCAACAGTGCTTTTGCTTAGTGTTGCTCCGGTGTTTTAATAAAAAATAAAAAAATAGTTGAAAAAGTAAAGTAATCACAATTGATGCCAGGAGTGCGCCGAAAAGCACGATATGGAACTGTTGATGAAATAAATGTTAGCCAAGATGGACATAATGGGAAATGAAATTAATTCCGAAATGCGGCAGAAGAAACAAATATGAAAACCGAATTGGAAAAATGTAAACTACGGAATAGAAAATATAGGAACAAAAATGTACAAAATGGAAACAAAAATGGAAGGCAAATTGAAAATATAAACTCCGAAACAGAAAAGATGAAGACGGGAATGTGTAATATGAAGATAGATCTATCAGAGAATACTAACGAGCGACTGGCCAGAGTAAAGGAAGTAATGGAAGAACTCCACAGAAAGATGAAGGACCTTGGCGAATGTGTTAATGCCTTGGAGTCGATCGCAGCAGCAAAGAACTGAACTCTATAATGAAACAAATGCTTGACGAAAACGTCAAACTGGGTGGATATCTATGGGGGAGGCCTGTGTTCAGCATCAGACGTTTTACAGCTGAAATGATGGTGTTTATGAAATATGTGTATCTCGGAAATGACTCTTCACAATTGCGACTAAAATTGTTATTTAGTTAAATTTTTGAGTTTCAGTTTATCTAAATAAGTATCTTCTCCCACAAAAAACAAGATTTCACAAAAACAGAGGCGAAAACCCCGAGCAAAGCTCGGTCGCCCAGGTACTGAATAACTAATAAATTGTACTCTGGAAAAAATTGGGCCCACAAACAAACCAGCAATAGAAAGTTTGTAAAGATTCTGGAAAAGCTTCATTCTGCTTCTCCAATGTCATCTACGCATTTACAAGCAGTGGTGTGAAGTGGCTTGACCTTAAGCAGCTTTTGATGCATGCAACTGTGGCTGGCCATACCTTTTTTTTTTGTGGGGGGGGGGCGACTTAAGGTGTATTTGAGAGGCTTGTTGTAATGTACCTGTAGAATACCATTGATGCCTATATTCAGCTTTATGTAACGAGAGTGTGTGCTGAAGATTACCCTCCTAGGACGCAGGGTTTATACATCGGAAGCTTGAAGTACACGACAACTGGACTAACATGTTCATAGGCAAGGGAAGGGAGTAAATGTCCGCACACTCCTAGCTATAGTTGGTGTATCAAAATAGTAAATAGCACACCTGAACTTGATCTGTGTATAAGTCAACTACTCTCAGTTTTGCTTCGTAAGTTCTTAATGAAGTGAAAACAACACCTAATAAAGAAGAACATATTTTACAAACTATAATTATGTTCGAGGAGCTATATTGATATAGCCAACCTCAACAACTTTATAGTGTTCTTTGTTTTATATATTACTCTCACAGATCTGTAAAGCATTATTGCTGATCGATCTTAATTTGAAAAAAATCGCATACCATTTAGTGTTCGTCGCTTTCTTTAAATATCGTTAAAAGTCTTTCTTTAGCAAGGGAATATTTATTCCTTTCAGTGCTTGTAACTAAGATGTAAAGTTCCCTCTTTCTTTTCCTTATCTGTAACATGAAGCAACATTTTGGTCAGTGGTACATCATCCAAACATTTTTCCCATCACAGAATTGACAACTCGATAAGGGGACCTGCTGTACACTTTTTTAACATGCAGATATTCTATTTTTAAATAATTTAAGGATTTGCAAAGGATAACTTAACCACATACTTATGGAAGTGCTAGGTTTTTCAGCCAACAGTGCACATTTTCATTCTTTGTGTAAGTTGGACAACTTGGCAACTAACAAAGCGTGTTCTAATTTTAAGGATTTTGAAACGCTGCAAATTATAATAAACAATTGGAATTTGCGTCTTATGTATGTCATGTAGTTATATTATAGGACTTTCAAAAGTGTTCTTCAGGTAAACTAGTAATTCAAGCCAATGCATCCATGAAATTTGGTGAAAATTTCCGAAATTTTCATTTTTTGCCATTTGCGTTTTTTTTTTTTTTTTTTTACTTTCTCTACTGGTAAATAGGGGAAGTATTGTATTCCACCCAAAAATTCGATGTCAAGATTTCACTGGAAATACATGTTTTGAGACCCCTTGAATCCAAAAAAAGCATTTTTACAAAAAGGTCTGTGTGTGTGTGTGTGTGTGTGTGTGTGTGTGTGTGTGTGTGTGTGTGTGTGTGTGTGTGTGTGTGTGTGTGTGTGTGTGTGTGTGTGTGTGTGTGTGTGTGTGTGTGTGTGTGTGTGTCTGTCTATGGACAGCACAACTCAAAAACGGAAAGTCGGTTAAAAACCAAAGTTGGTATTTAAATTTAATGTCTTTCAAGGTTGCGACACGAAGATTTTGAAGAAAATAGCCCCACCCTAAACTACCTTTCACATGGAAAATTTTGATTTTCTTTAAAAATTTTTATATGGTAAGTGTGCAAAGAGAAGAGAATCTCAAAGCTTTAAAAGATTTGACTATCGCTCAAAGCCTACTGTATTCTAATATTCCCCTTGTACCTACAAGGAAATAAGCAATAAGATAATTTCTACAAATGTTTATCTCAACTAACATGAAGAAGGTATAGGAATAAGAATTTGTACAAGAGTAGAGAACGTCATGTGAGTGCAACACATCAGATTTTTTATGCTTATACTTTGTACTTTAACGGCACACATTAGGTTTCTTAATATCAGCCATTTTTAAAGCTCCAGGAGGGTATTTAAATATCCCAGTGTGGGTAAGCGTTCCGCACTAAACTTCATCGGTACAGTTGCGAAATGCATTTTTCGCTTTCATTGTAGTCCCTTACAGGAAATTTTGCTTCAAAAAGGTTGTGAGTTGGCTATGCTGAAATGAATTCGTTGTGTCGAACTGAAATGTTACAAATCTGACTGAAGCTTTGTTTCCAAACAGAGAAATGCTTTCAGTGTTCTGAAATTTTGCCAGGTAATTTAAGTGCTACAGTTATATGTTAGGCATTGGTTAGGTAGTCAATAGATTTTAAGTTATTCGTTAGTCTAGTGTTCAGCTGTAACAGATATTTTATGAATTTTGCAAAAGTGCATAGGTAGAGGTTAGCTAAGAACAACAAACTTCTAAATGTTGTGAACAATGCAAAGGTGAAAGGAAAGTTTTCATATCAAGAAACAACAAGCAAACATACCATTATCCTTTAAAATTAACTTTTCTGAGTTTTTTTTTCAGCATTTTTCACTATTCAAAATGTACCTTGGCCCCTAGTTAATAACTTATTGGCTTGAAATTTTGGGAGACCTTAAAAGATTAAGTTACTAAAATTTGTCCTGCGCTAATTCAAAAATATTGGTTGAGCTGAAATTAAATGTTCTTCTTAACTCATACTAAAAAATTGAAAATATTGATAAATTGTACACAAAACACTTTTTTGCTCTTAAACTTCTTAAATCTAAGCATTTTTCTTATGACAGTTTCTTTATATTGATATACTGACCTCAGATTATAAGTTTAGGAGAGATACAATAAACTGCAGGGTTCAAGGGTCACTTTACATCAGCGTATCAAAAAGTGAAGCATTGTTGTTATTATTATTATTATTATTATTATTATTATTATTATTATTATTATTATTATTATTATTATTATTATTATTATTATTATTATTATTATTATTATTATTATTATTATTATTATTATTATTGTTGTTGTTGTTATCATTATTGTCGTTATTCTTATCATAATCATTATTATTGTGATCAGTATTATAATCATTATTGTCAATCACAAGGCCAAGAAAGCAAAATCACAATCGCATCAAGCATCAGACAAGCCGACCGCCGTTGCCTAAATCCCATGTAGTGGCAATCTATCCTGCACAATTGGTAGAATTCTCGTCAAACACAATATCAGAACCATCCACAAACCGCCTTTGAAGATCAGAGGCCGGTAAAGGACAAACAGGGTATCCCCTGTGAATGCGGGACGCCGTACATAGGGCAAACCGGCAGGACCATTTCCACCAGGGTCAAGGAGCACAAACAGTCGATACGCTTAATGCAATTGACAAGTCAGGGCTGCCGGAGCACTGTAGCGGTTTATGGGAACACAGGGTTAAGGAGGCTCGGTCCATCTCCTCCGAGAAGAGCACACTGAACCGGGACGCCGGATTACAGTTCAGTCCCTCCTGGAAACCAGCCTTGAAGTTGGAAATCGACCGACTCATAAAACACAGATTCCAACGGAGAGTTGAACCACCTCCACATTAGACTTGATGTTTTCTGCTCGGTCCTTACTAGCGCACAGCACATTTACTGCTCCCAGAAACGTCGTCGGTTTGGGTGGCTCAGTTAATTAGACGCTGTTCTACTGATCCCAATGCCGAGGGTTCAAATCCGGCCTAGACCGATGGTTTTTAATTATACTTAAAAACGACAGTTACTCCATGTCAGTATATTTACTGTCATGTAAAAGAACTCCTGCGGGACAAAGTTCCGGCACACTGGTGACGGTGTGATCCTAGCAATTGACAGCGTCGTTAAACAACAAAATATTATTATTATTATTATTATTATTATTATTATTATTATTATTATTATTATTATTATTATTATTATTATTATTATTATTATTATTATTATTATCATCATCATCATCATCATCATGATTATTATTATTAATTATTATTATTATTATCATCATCATTATTATTATTTATTTATTATTATTATTATGATCATCATCATCGTGTCGGTCTGGGTGGCTCAGTTGGTTAAACGCTGGCCTACGGATCCCAAGGTCGCGGGTTCAAACCCGGCCCAGACCGATGGTTTTCAAGTGTGCTTAAAAACGACAGCTCCATGTCAGTAGATTTACTGGCATGTAAAAGAACTGCGGGACAAAATTCCGGCACACCGGCGACGCTGATGTGATCCTGGCAGTTGACAGCGTCGTTAAATAAGAAAAAAAAATCATCATCGTTTTCGTTATCGTTATCATTATTATTAGAATTAGTAGTATTAGTACTATCAGTACTATCATCATCATCCCGAAACGTCGATGATTCTTCATCACTACAGCCGAGAACATCTTGAATACTAAAAGTCCGGTTGCCAACAACGTGATCTGCGAGCTGAAGATAAAGAGTGCGAGCAATACTTTACAGCACAGAACACTCTAGTAGGCTTTACAGTTCCTTTTGTTATTTGTGAGGAACAAGAAGGCATCCTAAACCATTCCTTCCCTATCCCGTTTATCCACAACGTTCGTTGCTCTTCATCTATACTCTCTGGCCGTTACTTGGTCACTTTCTTCGGAAGTTCTTTGGAACAGCTGTGTATGTTGTGTTGGTTTACCTCAAGTTATTGTTGTTTTCGAACAACAGGGAGAGACCTTTCGTGTCAGAAGGTATTTCTTGATTACTGTAAGTAACATCAATTGCTCTTTTCACTCGGCATATTATTTTCGGTGTTTGGATGCCACGTAAAAAGTTATCTGAAACAAAACATCGAAGCTAGCCAATGAAAACCTCGAATTCCGGCACTAACCTTTTACATGAGAAGCAAAAAAAAAAAAAAAAAAAGATTTAAAAATTCATAGAACATGTTAAGTGTAACTACTACCACTTAGTCTCCAACAGATCAATTTTTATGCGCTTTTACGTGACTCTACGAGCTTTTTACGTCGAATTGTTATACATAGGTAATTTGGAGATACGAACTATAATACTCCCAAAAGGAAATATCACTACAAGGCTCAACAAAAGAATGGTTAAATCCAGTGATATTTGTTAGTGGCGATTAGCACTAATGGAATTGACATATTCCTTAAGTGTATGTTACATTCAAATGCCTTTTTCCACCCATTCTTCAGCAACTTATTTTCCCATAAGCTTTACTTTTATTATCTTGTACAATAGCACCTTCGATATTTGTAACCAATACTGTCACCGGGGGCGGGGATGAGAAATAACCATAATTCTAAAAAGATGTAGTCGTGTGTGCAAAAGAATTCAACTCAAATGCTTACGAAGTAATAGTAACAATAATGATAATTAACATTAATAATGATAATAATAATAATAATAATAATAATAATAATAATAATAATAACAACAATAATATAATAATAATAAGAATAATAATAGTAGTGATAGTAATAGTAGTAGTAATAGTAATAATAAGAAGAAGAAGAACAACAACAGTAATAATAATAATAACAATAACGATGATGATGATGATGATGATGAACAATAGAAAAAAGAAATAACCATAATTTGAAAAAATTTAGTCTTGCATTCAAATGAGCTATTGTCTCTTCAAATGGTTATAAAGTAATAATAATAATAATAATAATAATAATAATAATAATAATAATAATAATAATAATAATAATAATAATAATAATAATAATAATAATAATAATAATAATAATAATAATAATAATAATAATAATAATAATAATAATAATAATAATAATAATAATAATAATAATAATAATAATAATAATAATAATAATAATAATAATAATAATAATAATAATAATAATAATAATAATAATAATAATAATAATAATAATAATAATAATAATAATAATAATAATAATAATAATAATAATAATAATAATAATAATAATAATAATAATAATAATAATAATAATAATAATAATAATAATAATAATAATAATAATAATAATAATAATAATAATAATAATAATAATAATAATAATAATAATAATAATAATAATAATAATAATAATAATAATAATAATAATAATAATAATAATAATAATAATAATAATAATAATAATAATAATAATAATAATAATAATAATAATAATAATAATAATAATAATAATAATAATAATAATAATAATAATAATAATAATAATAATAATAATAATAATAATAATAATAATAATAATAATAATAATAATAATAATAATAATAATAATAATAATAATAATAATAATAATAATAATAATAATAATAATAAATAATAATAAAGATCTAGCACATATGCTTTTCTGTTATTCATGTTTGTTGTGGTTGGCAATGTTGGCATGTTTCTGTAACTTGCAGAGCTCCACAGTTGGCAACATCCACACATAGGAGCAATTATATATAATAGAAGAGCAAGGTTGTACAATAGAATGAGCGAGTCTGCTATTTCTACGTAATTGGTGCTAAAAGAAACATCTGTAGAAATAACTTTGTTATATATTTCCTTCTAGGAACAATGGCAGGCAAAAAGGTAATACAGTAATTATAAGACAATGTATCTTGCAGGATGTTTTGCTATGGTCTACCAGGGGTCAGTGTTCTACATGTTTCCTCTACAGCTGTGCTAGATGAAACATGTAGATCGGTGTCTAAGATGGCGGCGGTGCAGCAGAGATTCAATATGAAGCTCCGTAATTCTGGAGAAAAAAACAATAAAAATGAAGAAAATACCCCTGTGGTGAGTACAGTAAATGCAAATGTGCTCGCATAAACGATGATAAGGTAGAAAACACAAAGGAAAGACAAAAATCAACAAAAAGCTTGCAGCCGGAGACCAGCCATGGAACGAAGCACATGGACGCAACAGGAGATAAGGAAATCATAGCATCACTACAGATGATAATCAAGATCTTCACAAATGACCTAAAGGAAGCAAGAAAAGAAATCCAACAACTAATAGAAAAGAAATCTTAAGTTGGAAAACAAAATGAAACTAAATGAGAGCATGAACTGGGAGCGTGTAAAATCGAGACGGAGGGAAACTCAATACGAAGCCATATCAAAACAAACGGTTCCATTAAAAAATCGCTTCAACTATCTAGAAGACAACGTAGAAGATACACAATGGGACACTCCAAAGGACTCACATAAAACGAAGGCATCAATCTACAGTTGGAACAAAAAAGATGTGGAGAAAAACAAAGCGAACGTGGTGAAAAAAGATGTGATAGTGATGGGGGACTCAATGATCAAACACGTGGATCTACGGGGAACAGCGGAAGTGAAAGTGTACAGGGGCATTCGGACAAAACAATTGGAAAATCAAATAGATATGCAAACGGCAGGGATTCCAACAAATCCGGAAATTATATACTTGCATGTGGGTACAAATGACCTCAAGCAAGCTAGCTGTCCAGAAGAGGTTATGGGGGACTTATACTGTGCAACTAAGTGTATTAAGCGTATATACCCTAAAACTCAAGTTGTCGTAAATGGTGTAATCAAAAGAAGAGACTTTAATCTCAGCTATATAAACAGTGTAAATAAAAACATTCGCTGGATGTGTGACAAACTGAAGCGTGTTTTTGTAGATATAGATAAGCAAATTGGAAAGGAATGTGTTAGTAGAGATGGACTACATCTAAATAGAAAAGGTTCTTCAAAACTAGGAAGAATGATGAAAAGGATAATAAATTTATGTATAATGGCATCTACAGAGTAATTAAGTAATACAGCATCTAAACAGAGTCTTTTTTTAAAGTCTCAGTTGGCTTGTCTGCAACAGGTTCAAAAACAAGGGCTTCCGAGGCAACATAACAGATACAATAACACCAGCTATGGCCGTTACTTTTCCATGGTTATATGTTACGAACAATTAGTGGCACTAATGCAACGTAACAGATGGAATATTACCAGACTGAACTATAATGGGGGGAAAAATATCAAGGTTGTTTTCTGGGGTACCTATCTCAATAAGCTGTGCTTAGTATAACTCGCTATTGCTATCTTTAAACGTTTCCCCTCCATTACCTTGACATCACCTGAGAAGGGAGAAAGTTATCCCTACATGAATCCCGGACAATCATGCCTAGATTCACACCAACTCACGCAATACAATACAACGTCACAGGCAACTTCACGTTAACACATCAGCATTGTGTTGTGATCATGATTGACATTACGTCTACATGGACAAAGAGGCAAAAGATTCTGCAGTTCATTCACAGAGTTCAAGATGGTCTTCATGTGTACATTAATGTAACGTCTTATATCAACTAGCAATGTGTACCAATTGCTCAGAAATTAGTGAAAAATGTATCAAAACAGACATAGGTATTAGGAAGATCACTGCAGGGAAAAAAGTGCAAATCATGTTGGTGGTACATTTTGTAATCTATCTTCAACATTTTGTTGATTTAATGTATGTGTTAAGTTTCTTCTCATGCTAGTAATATTAAATATTCCGATAATGAAGGAAACCTGTGATTGATTGTGATTGGAAGTATTTTCACTTGGGAGGAACTGAGTTTTCTTCTTCTGAGTAATGTTGAAGTCACTCTTCTGCTTTGAATGTTTATTACAACATGGAAATATCTGCAATGTCCAACATTACTGTTGGAATAAGCCGTTGTTTGAAATGTAATGTAATTTCAACTGTAAAGAAGCAAAACTCATTTAAATATTTCATGTTACTAGTGTGTTTCTTTTTCCGCAGACTTGCTACTGAAGTTTAACAACACAAGTGTTCAAATACAACATGGACATCAAATTAGAAATTAAAGAAGAGCCTTCCTGCTCAGAAGATGAGCGAGAGCTTTTTTCTGAAGAACTTGAAAAGAAAGTTAACATTCAAAACATTAGAACAAGCAGTGATTGTAATATCAAAACAGAAATTGAAGAGGATGAGGTTCCCAAATTTGGTTCACAGAGTGGGCCTTTTTCTAAATCTCCTGTAATTGGATTTAACAAAGACAGTGAGTTTGAAACAAAAATAGAAATTTTAGGAACACAATGGTGTTTGGAAGGAACTTCAACAGAAACTAAGAGTATTTATGATAATATTAAGGTAAGTTTTGAGAAAAAGTGTATTAAATCTTTTCATTGGTTTTGATCATCTCCTGCATGCAACACTAAGCTACAATTTATAAGAAAATGTCAATAGTGAAATAAATAGAAACACCTCATAAATATGTTTTACAAATGTTCAATCAAAAGGCCAAGTGTTATCACCATGTTGTGTTTCTATTGAACTTAATGTAATTTGAAGTAGAAGAAAAGGTTTTGTGATAACTCATGTGTATAATTGGGGCTTTTCTCTTACTTTTGCTCTATCACTCTGTCAGATGGAAGCCAAGAGAGGTGTTCCATTTGTAAAAAAGTTTTCTGAGTGATGTGCTGCAAGGCAGTAAATACATCCATGGTTTAGTGAAGTGTTTTGAGCAAACTACATTTTATCGCTTATTGTATTGTTGGAACATTCACAGTGAAGGTAAACTATAATGTTTAAAATGAGTGATAATGTGCTCCACTAATTTATGCAATGTTAGTGCATGTTTCACAACAGATCTCGGGATATAAATGTCTGATAGTGTTCAGTTTTTATTTCACAGTACACAGTTAATTTGTTACAGAATAATGACACAATTTCATCAACAATAACAGAAATAAGTTTTCAGTGTTGTCCAGGTGGAGATTTTCAAAATAGTTGATTTCAGTTCACAAATCTTTAGTTACTGTTGTGATAATAAATTAAAGTAACATAAATTTTCTTTTTAACTACTCATGAAAGAAGGCTTTTGGAAATGCACAGCTTTACGTTTATGTGCATTTCACAAAGGTCTTTACCTGCTTTCATTCAAGGATGTTATTTATCTTTATTTAATTGTTTTCATAAGGTAATTTCTTATTTGTAGATTGTTCCCAAAGTGCCTCCATATTTATTTCTGTCTCCTTTTCTAAAGATAGTTTTAAGTCAAATGCGGATTGTGTGATTTACTTGTGAATTATTTTGTTACAGAATGGAACAAATGAAGAGCTTTATTCCATGAAATCACCAAGGTAGGTTCTCTTGTTTATTCGTCTTTTGACTTTCACCTCTTTTAAACCCTCATGGTGAATCAAATATAAATGGTGATTTATTTTACTACATTCATTGGATAATCATAAATGCAAGTGATACCTTATGTTTTTCTCTACACACTCCTGCTAACAATTTGGGAGTTTGAATATTCCAGATGTTAGAGGATGGTTTAAATAGTTTGAGGGCACATCATGAGCCGATTGTGCACAAGCTTCTCACTGTCTTTATTGTTTTCAAATTGTTCCCATCCAAGTGATTATTTTCAGGAACACAAACAAAAAATAGGCAGAAATGCACAAGTCCATCTCTATGACTCTCATGTCCTTCAATGTGACTCTTGTGAAATTTGCTGTTCTCATAGGGAACAAACATTTCAAACCTACCAACATCTATTGTCTTAGTAGGTGCCTTTTGTTGTATTAATAACCAACCATAGTGAGCAGCATTTGCCATATGTTGATGAAGAAAATCCATGAACAAAACTCCTCTGTGTCTGTCTCCAATCACACCTAAAGCAAGAATTACAGAACCTGAGGCACACTTTCTGCCAAAACAGCTACTCCGTAGACGATATTGAATCCTTAATTTCCAAGGCCAAGAGAGGAAAACCACAATGTCAGCAAACATCAGATAAGCCGACCGCCACTGCCTGCATCCCATGTACTGGTAATCTATCTGGCAGAATTAGCAGAATTGTCGCCAAACACAATATCAGAACCATCCACAAACCGCCTTTGAAGATCAAACTCCTAGTGAAGCTGGTAAAGGACAAACTGAACCTTAATGTACCAGGGGTATACTGTATCCCCTGTGAATGCGGGACGCCATACATAGGGCAAACCGGCAGGACCATTTCCATCAGAGTCAAGGAGCACGAACGGTCCATACGCTTAATGCAGCCTGACAAGTCAGGGCTGGCGGAACACTGCTTTGAAAAAGGCCACAGAGCTAACTTGAAAGAAGTGACCATTATGGCAAAATGTAGTGGTTTCTGGGAACGGAGGGTTAAGGAGGCTCTGCCCATCTCTGAGAAGAGCACACTGAACCGGGATGCCGGATTGCAGTTTAGTCCCTCCTGGAAACCAGCCTTAAAGTTGGAAATTGACTGGCTCAGAAAACACAGATTCCAATGGAGCTTTGAACCACCTCCACATTAGACTGGGTATTTTCTACTCTGTACATACTAGCGTACTATACTGGCCCCTTCACTCTTGCTAGTCATTCATCATCCTGATGATGGGAGAGATGTACACTCCTGAAACGTCAATGGCTCTTCATCACTACACCTGGCTCGAAGCCCGAGAACATCTTGAACTGTCCAGAAGTTTGTGAGCTATCTGGTTGGTATTTAACGCTTTATGGTTTTGTAGGAATCCTTTTGCCACTTCCTTTAAGGCTTCCCAGGCAGCTAGTTCCTTAACACATAACTTTCTTTCAAATTCTTACCTTTGAAAATCCTCCAAATTTGGGGGCCAATGAATATTTCTTCTTTAACTTTGGCATCACTGAGTTTTGGAAACTGGCTTCTGAGATAAGCAAAGGCTTCTCCATTTTTGCCCATAGCCTTAACAAAGTTCTTCATTAGTCATAATTTTATATGCATAGAAGATAGTAATACTTCACTGTTTACCAATGGAACATATCTGATATTTTGTTGACCAGGCACGTGATTTTCTCCTAACCAATTTGCATCATTTGACGACCAGGTGTTGCATGTATCTTTTTGGCATATGAATCGTATAACAAGCTCTGCTCGCTGTGCTGCATTTATTCATATAATTCCACAGGTTTAGGTTCCTTTTCATAGATGTCATTTGTATATACATCTGGAATGAAATGCTAGCATGTGGTGTTTGTAATTCTGATCACAATGGCATAACCATCTAAGTTTCAATTGAGGAAAAACAATTTTGGCTTAGCATTATTTCAATCGCCTCAATAGCCATCATGGCGGCAAAAAAGGTTTGTGCCAAGGACGAGAAGGGTTTGAGAAAACTGATACGAAGTGTTTTCTGAATGTGAAACAGAGTCTGAAAAAGATTCTACTGACTGATAATGAATGTAGTGCAGAAAGCAGCAAAGAAAAGAATTTTGAAGCCAATGAAGACGTGCCAGGCCCTTCAAAACGCATTCACATTTGCGGCTGGATATACTTTGGTCTCACTGTATTGCCACGGCAGAGACTCTATCTCATGAGTGTTGAAAGAAATACCACACTTTTCGTTTAACCTTTTATTCCAGTCCACATTTATTTAAAACTTTCTTCCTTGCAACCATATACCCGGCACAGCTATATGTTTCCCAGCACTGATATTCACGCGGTCGAAGGCAGGATACACGCACGCAAGTGTATGTGTGAACGTGAACTTGGGAGTGTGAAGTGCATATGTAACTGCGAACTTGTGAGTATGTAAGAGCCTAAGTGCGACTGCCAATTTGTGAGTGTGAAAGTGCATGTGTGACAGCCAATTTGTGAGGGTGAAGTATGAAGTGCCTACCGCTACCGCTGTTCACTGGTTTTGTTTATTCAACCTTCCCCTCGTGTTACCACTTCTTCATGGCCATCTGGTTGCTCTCATTGGTGGAAATCCATGTTATGTCCACGACATTCGATTTTCCACCAATAAGCATGCCCTGTCTTGGCGGGTGCATTTTAAGGGGATTTTGCTTCACCTCACATAGTGTCACTATTAACTTTACAATGGTTTGTAAAGGATTTTCATATCCTTTGTTCTCCATTGTCTGGTGACCTTACCCTAATGACGGTCTTTCCGTGGTCTTCGCAAATTTTCGTATATGTAGCCCTTTTAGATAAATAAGCTATATGGTCTATCCAAATATTTTATTTATTAATTTCCCTTAACAATCACTTTGGTTTATCCCGTCACACATTACAACGCAGAAAAACCAGTGTAACTATCATTGTACTAAAACTGACAACCTCATTCTCTGCCCTTTTACTGCAAATAGTGGTATTTGTAAATACTGAATAAGCATGCCTCACAAATGCCATATCTGCACTTTCAACTTTTTCAGAATACATGGAACCTTTGTTTGACAAAATATGTGACGACACAAATGGCTACGCAACAAGGTAATTGATCAATCCCGATAAAAAGTGTTGAAAGACAATCAAAGATGAAATCAGGGTCTACATTGCTGTAGTTGTTTTGATGTCTCAAGTGTGAAAATTGCTATTCAATTACACTGGAGCAAAAACCTGAGGCCTTGACACCATGAAACACTGAGTAGGGAGAGATTCAAACTGATTTCCGATTTCTTTCACACACAACAGTAGTATTAGGACAGTGGTATTGGTAAGTTTATGTTTTTAATATTGTGCACCCAAGTTTTCAACAAAAAATTGTTAATGTCTGACTTTAAATGATTTTTTAAGCATTAAGCCATTACCGCTCTCACAGCTAGGCGATTTAAATCTGATTTCTTAGTTAGTTGCCAAGTCATTTAAATACAATGCAATTAAGTTGAAGGCCACTCTTTTACAGTGTAGTGTGATCCAGTAGCCCTACTATCCCACAAGCATAGAAAGCAACAGTATTTTGTAAATCCCCCTTCAAGTCCTAATAAAATTGCAATGACTTTCAGATCTCCACATATATGTCAGCTGTACTTGCTGTAATCAGTTGTATCTATAGAATGGTCATACATGCATACGTTTCCTTCTTGTCTACAGAATGTGCTTCTCGTATTGATGGTTTAGTATTTCTGCTGTGGAGCAACACTGAGGCTTAGCTTTGAAGAGTCAATAAACAACCTTCATTCTTCAGGGATATGTTGAAATCCTAGCTCATTTATTAATCATCTATATCTATGTATGCACAAAGAGAATTTTTCATAGCATAGTAACTTGAAAACTGTGCATGCCTTATTCTGAAAAGTGAAATTCTGGTGTCAGGAGCTCATAAATTCCACTGCCTCAGTTGTGATCCCAGTACCTCAGACTGCTGTTTCATGAGATTCATATCCCTTACTAAATCATTAAGCCTGGAGTGATTGATCAGGAGGGGTTTATTTTTAGGTTGTGGCCAGGAAGTGGACAGGATGGGCTATCTTGCTTAGGTTTTAAAGCAGTTTCTTCTAAATGTGAAGATAGCCTGGGAACTGGGAGCTCAGGTCCATGTGCAACAGGTCTTATTGCGGATGGAGCATTATGATACTCAATTTTGGATTTTGTAGACTTAGCAATGAATGTAATCGCTTTTTAGAGAGCACCATATTTTATGTTTTGGCGGTCACATCACTCTCTCACAACCCCCAGAATGTCTGGAGGACCACACCTGTCGTTGGTTTACGGGTCTCACCGACCTGACCGGGAGAATTATCAAAATAAATTCACCGACCATATCCTCTGATTACCAATCAGAGGACGTATACATGACATGACAGGTCAGCATGTTGTGGGTTAAGGTTTTATGGAGAAATTAGAGAAATGGAAAGGTTGGAAAAATAAAGACTCCCTAGCCCTCAGGAACCCTAATAGCATCGGGGTCGGAAGAGAACAAGAGTTGAGCAAGGTAAGGTCAGATAGAAAAGTTACAGTGAGGAGCAAAACACCAGTAAGTGGAAGTAATGTTCTGCTCAGCTTGGGTACCTTGTGGTCGCTATTCACATATCCCCTGGACGGAGACCCCTGAGTACTACTACAGAATTGGGATATATTCTTCACCACTCTGTCCTCTATGTGATCTGCAAGAGGAAATGGATCAAAACCACCTTCAAATATGCCCGGCCACTTCTAATGCCCCATCCATCAGTGAAAAATATTGGAGAGCAAGAGGATTAATGACTTCATTGTCAGAAATCCAGCATTAGCTAACAACAACAACATTTTGGATTTTGTCCATTCTGAATGTCCCTCAACGTTTGTTAGGCAGAAATAGCAGTCTTCTGCATGGTTAGTTGGTTCGCACCAAACAATTATCAAGAGGCATAGTACAAGTTACGACACCACTCATCCACTTAATAAGATTGGAATAACATTCTAAAGGAAGAACAAATTCTTACTTTAGAATCTTGTTGCTTCACTGTTAATAGCTTCAATTTTCTTAATTGGAATAACATGTTATACTGCACACACGAGGAACCCAATCTTTGTCTTCATCACCAACATGACACCCAAAGTAACTGAAATATGCACATTTCACAGTTTCTGTCAAATATTGACGCTAGTATACTGCCTACACACACAACGGAAATTGTTTGGTGAATTTACGCAAGCACGACAAGATTTCTTCATTCCACAAAAAAAATAAAATTACAACTTACAAAAACCACTTCAAACTGACACTTTTCCAAGCGACAACATTTGAACTGAGCCTAAAATATTACACTCCACCAAGAAACCATCTTTGTCATCCTGCTGGTCTGGTGCAGAGAGCAATAAAGCAATAAATCACACACTCCTCTCCCCTTAGCAAGTCAGACATACAGTAAAGTAAGTTGTTCTTATCCACTATGAACCCTAAACATTGTAAAAGATGAGAACTACTTGTGAAAGCTTGTTTAGAGAATATCTGGAGTATTTATAGTTCCATTGTTTGCTTACTTGGATTTTTGACAGTTTTTACTGTTTTTAAATATATTTTAATAATTTGCTAGAAAATGGAGGATGATGGAACATTTGTAGCCTGGTATTCATTAATTAGTCATAAAACTTGACCTAAACCTATTTTCAGCTAAGTGGCAAAAACCTTGTTACATAGTGTTATTAACATTCATGAAGAAAACCTGTTTTATTGATTTATTCATCCTTAGATCAAATACATGATATTGGATATATCAAAATATACAAAATATTAATATCATTTCTTAAGAATTTTAACAAGTATAATAAATTACACACCAGAAGGGGTTCACGGAAAAGTATTTACAAACTCTTCAACTGAGTAAAAACAATGTTGCAATAGCAGATGTTTCACCTTGCGCTTAAATGCAGTTTCTGAGGTGGTAAGTTTAATATTATTATATTATTAAAAGCACCCTGCTTTTAACAGATGAGGCTCTGGGGACCGAATCACAGCGGTATAACTTTCATCTAAAATGGAGGAAATGTCACATATGTGCTGGCCTATCACAGCACAACAGCGTCCCTCAGAGGCACATGAGGGGAAGGTCGGTGAATCTAAATACCACCTATTTAGTCCTCCCGGCTAGGTCCGATGGACCCATTAACCAACGATAGGTGTGGTCCCCCTTGCAAAATGGGGGTTTAAGTCGGGTGATGTAACTGCCACATTGTAAAACTGGTGCCCGTTAAGAAAAGTTACATGAAAGCCACAAAGATAAATGGATTACACTACTTTCCAACCCAGATATAATCCCCCAGAGACCAAGGAAAACAGCGGTTGCAGCCTTCCGACTATTGACAAATCACGACTGCTTAGCAAGTCATCTCTACAGAATAGGTATCTCAGCCTCACCAATATGTGTCCTGTGTAACGATCCAGCAGAAATGAACGAAGACCTGTGAAGCATTAAGATCAGAAGAAACTACAGGTCAAAAGTATTGGAAAGCATGAATGCTAATGGCTTCATTGTCAGATGCAAGGCACTAGAAAACAAAACAACAATTTTGAGAGGTAGAACTGGAACTTAAAAATTCAATGCCACAACTGGGATTTGAACCACAGACCTTCCGCTTACCAGGCGGCTGCTCTACCACTGAGCTATTGTGACAAACTGCCACTCCAAATTTTAGTAAGCTATTGAAAAGAGCAAAGTATAGATTCCTCAAAGTGTTCAAATTTGCAATATTTTTTATAATTCTGAACATAAAACAAAGCTGGCTTAGCTTAGATGCCAGTTTTTCAACATGCGTGTTCCATTTCAAGTCCTCGTCAATCCATACACCCAAGAATTTAGTAGTAGGTGTATAATGCACCAATTCATTATCTAATTTTATTTGTGGCTTATATACACTAGTATTCTGAATATGGCTGAAGGAAATGGCTACAGATCTAATTACTCTCACAAACTGATGGTGTTCGAGTAGCCAGAAATGCAGAAGCACTTATTTTTAAATAGTGAATATCATCAAATAGAATGATTACGATTCTTTTTGCTCCTTCAGAATGGTTGCTTGTTAGTTTAGTTTTTTGGTGAGATACTCTATATGCAGTTATTAGCAGAGATGCTTGTTGATAATGCATACGTTTAAGATGCTTTGTCAACTAAATTCTGTTTTATATGGTGAGATTTTTTGAAGATTACACTACCAATTTTATTTAGTTATAACCATAACCATAATTGACAAATTCTAGATATGTTAGAATGTTCTCTTGTTCATTCTTTTAATCTCTGTTTAGTTGTATTTTTAGTTATAGATTTATCATTTGAATAATCAATCTGCAAAGGCTATTTGGAGTGTTCTTTTAATTGTTTTAAGTGATTAATTATTTCAAAACCCTGTGAGATGTCACATAATTACTACTGAAGCTATGTGAGAAGTTACGCTATGCATCATATAAGTAACATATTATTATCTTTGTACATTCTTGTGGAATTACATATCCAATTGGGAACGAAGGCTATTTATTTTTTTGAAATTGGCTGCTCAAAGAACAAAAGATCATTAGACTTTTTTGTTTGTAATGCTTCTATGAAGCACCTATTATAAGGAATGTAATAAGTTTCCTTTCATCTGGTACATTTACATTCAAATTATTTTCTCGTCCCTGTGTTCTACTAATTACTGATGATATTCTTAAATTTCAGTTTTCACAACTTGAACATTTCCAGTTTTACATCAGACTTATTCTTCAAAGAAGACTTAGGACATGATACGAGCGCAAATATGATTAAGGGTGGCCCTGAAAGTGAAAGTGACAGAAAATGCCAAAGTCAAAAAAATGATATTACAGATAATATATGTTCAATAGAAACAAGTGTTCGCTCAGAATCTCTTGAAGATGGGGAAAATGGAAAGTACAGCTCAATCATGAGTTATGAGAGCACAAAGACACAGGATCGTGGCATTTCTGAGAAGAGGTTTAAATATTCATCTAATTTAAAAAATCAGAGATTGATTAATGAGAGTAAAGAAGCAAACAAGTGTGATGAATGTGGGAAGAGTTTTAATAATTTATCATCTGTTAAAAGACACAAATTGATTCATGAGGGTGTAAAACCACAAAAGTGTGTCGTTTGTGAGAAAACTTTTAGTTACTTGAAAAATTTGAAAATACACAAATTGGTTCATGAGGGCATCAAACCATACAAGTGTGACCTTTGTGAGAAAACTTTCAGTTATTTGAAAAATTTGAAAACACACAAATTGGTCCATGAGGGCATAAAACCATACAAGTGTGACCTTTGTGAGAAAGATTTTAGTTATTTTAAAAATTTAAAAACACACAAATTAGTTCATGAAGGCATAAAGCCACACAAATGTCATATTTGTAACAAGGCATTTGCTGAGTTATCAAGGTTAAAAACACACAAATTGATTCATGAAGGCATAAAGCCATACAACTGTAACGTTTGTAACAAGGCGTTTGGTAATGTACAAAATAAGAAAAGACACCAATTGACTCATGAGGGCATAAAGCCATACAAATGTGAGATTTGCAGTAAGGACTTTTCTCATTTGCAAAATCTGAAAACACACAAATTGATTCATGAGGACTTAAAGACACATAAGTGTGAGATTTGTAACAAGGCTCTTACTGATTTACAAAATTTGAAAAAACACAAATGCATTCATGAGGACATAAGGCGATTCAAGTGTAACATTTGTGACAAAAGTTTCAAGCGATCACAGCATTTGAAAGCACACAAATTGATTCATGAGGACTTAAAGGCACACAAGTGTAATATTTGTAATAAGGCATTTACTCGATTGGAACATCTGATGGTACACACATTGATTCATGAAGGTATAAAACCACACAAGTGTGACATTTGTGACAAGGCTTTTTCTCAGTCACATCATTTGAAAAGGCACAAATCTATTCATAAGGACAATAATATGAGTATGTGACATCTGTGACAAAATTCCTATTTATTTATCAGTATTGAAAATACACAAATTGATTGATGAGGATAAAAATTGAAAGTAGTATAATGTTTGACAGTAGAGTTCCCCCAGTTCTCGAAGTTCAGGACATTTTAAGTGATGCAGACTCAAAAAGCTTATCGAGAATTGTAGTTTGCAGCATTTCACTTTTCCCAGCTTTTGAAAGAGTATTCAATTCATTAATGTATGATGGTAATTCAAATATAAAGGGTAATTGTTGCATATCACGGAGGAAGCAGTTCAGAGCAGGGCAGTGGAGTGGGGGCGTTGAAGGTTGGTGTGTTAGGGAGGGGGAACTAGCTTTGTTGGCTGCTTTGCTAGGTTCTGGCGTCTGTATAGCCATGAGTGAGCAAGAGGTTCCTTCGTCTGTTGCGCAACACATTATTAAGTTTTTAACCAATGAAGGGGCTAAACCTTCTGAGATTTTAACTAGTTTAAGGGCGCAGTTTGGGGACACTACACTGTCACAGAATCAAGAGTTTACTTGGGCCAGACAATTTAAGGGTGGCCGAGAATTTGTGGGAAACGAAAGTCATGCTCGACGCCCAAGGTCAAATCTCACAGATGACAACATCTGTGCTGTTCAAGAGCTCCACTGTTGAAGAAATCGCAACAGAAGTTGGTTGATTTTCTTCATGATCAACGTACAGTGTCTGCAGCTTACTATTGCCAATTGTTAACCTCTTGAGCGACAGCCATTTAAAAGCTCTGCAGGCCGAGAACGGATACCCAATATCCAGCGCAGGGCATTTAAATTGTTAAATGCGCTAAAAGTGCTTCCTAAATACACAGCTGTATTTTGCGTAAATTTTAAGTTATTTTAATGAAACAAAAACTGGTATAAAACTCATTATATGCAGTATACATGTACATCATCAGCAATGATGAGTTGCATTTACAAATCGTTGAAATGGCACTATTTGTTTCACTGTGGTAAAAAGTTAACTTTGCTTTGTCGAACGCATCTAATATAATTTCTCGGAAAGAAACAGTAGTGGACCCATTGTATGTGTGAGCTATGCGTCAGCAAATCACAGCACAATGTGAAATAGAACACTAATGTATGCGTGGTTTATGAGTCATCAGAATAAAGCAGGTTTGCAATTTTTCTATTACACGTGTTTCGTAACTTGGATATAGCTTACAGGCTCCGTTTGTTTCTTTCTTGAAATGCATACGTATACTTTCCTGCTTGTAGCTGAAGTGAGAAGCTATTGAGTGTTACATCTCAGAGCTAAAACATGGCATCAACAAGCAGTGTTGCACAAAGGTTAGCGAGTGGTGGAAGTGTAAGGGCTTCTGAAATTACACACGATTATGTGGAGGACTTCTTGCTGTGTGACAGCGATTTGGATATTGATGGCGAATTTTCCGAATTTGAGGGGTGTGTGGAGGATATAGGTACAAGTAGCAATGAGGAAGAACGTGACCAACTTCCTTCAGGTGTTCGTGAAGAGTCAGCATTGTGGAGTGCTGAAAACAATTCCAATACAAACAGGCACATCTTCACGAGCACAGGGTCTGGTGTTCAATCCCAGGCTCAGCTGACTTCTGACAGCCAACCAATTGACATTTTTACAAAGTTTTTTACTACCGGCTTAGTGTCTCTCATTGTTTCGGAAACAAATGTATATGCGTGTAAGGTGAAGGAAGACCTGCTCTCTAAAGGTAAATTAGGGCCTAAGAGCAGAATTCAAAGGTGGACAGAAGTAACACTCAATGAGATTTACAGGCTAATTGGTCTAATTATACTTATGGGTGTTATTCGTAAACCTGCATTATACATGTATTGGTCCACAGATGACATGCTAGCTACTCCTTTTTTTGGAAAATGCATGTCAAATAACAGGTTTACGTCAATTTTGCGGTTCCTTCATTTCACCTGCACAGATAATGTAAATGACAAACTCCACAAAATTAGGCTTGTTTTCGATTATATTATTTCAAAATTTAAAGAAAATTATGTGCCTGGTGAAAAGGTCACTGTTGATGAAAGCCTAATGCTTTGGAAGGGCCGCTTAGGTTGGAAGCAATACATCAAAACAAAAAGGGCTAGATTTGGCATAAAGAGTTTTGATGTTTGTGAAAGTAAAACGGGATATCTTTACAATAGCTGCATTTACACTGGTCAAGGGACTGACAATACTGGAGACAAAGATTTCGGCTTATCTGGCTCCATAGTAATGCACCTAATGGAACCTGTGCTTGATCAGGGTAGGACTGTGTACTTAGATAACTGGTACAGCTCTCCTAAATTATTCATGGCCTTACACAAAAGAAAGACTAATGCAATTGGAACAGTACGTTCAAATCGTATTGGTTTGCCAAAAGATGTGAATACGAAGGCTCTAAGGAGAGGGGAAATGGAGGTGCGTCAGCTCCCACCTTTGACCTACCTTGCCTGGCAGGACAGGAGGGTAGTTACGGCATTATCCAATTGCAGCTCTAAGATTTTGATGATTGACACTGGAAAAACAGATGCCCATACCAAAATGTGCATTTTCAAGCCTGACATTATTCAGGAATACAATATGCACATGGGCGGTGTCGATCTAGTAGATCAGGTATTGCAAGCATATCCCTCTTTACGAAAAACAGTGAAATGGTATAAAAAGGTATTTTTGCACCAGCTGGATATAATCATATACAATTGTTTGGTAATTTGGAGAGCTCTAAACCCACACAAGACAATGACCTACCTGGACTATCAATAGCTCGCAGCCTAATTGAACAATACCAGGTTGAGAGGCCTCTTCATACTGGGGGTAGAAAATCCAAAACCCCTGCACCCCTCAGACTTCAAGGAAAACATTATCCTAAAAGGATACCGTCAACAGCAAAGAAGTCCCGCCCATCTCGAAGGTGTTTCGTGTGCCGCAAGAAGGGAATCCATAAGGAAACTGGGATGATCTGTGGCGAATATGGGGATGTGCCCTTGTGTGTTTATCCCTGTTTTGAGGCATATCACTGCAGAAGGAGCATATAAAGGTAAGCCAGTAAAGCATATAGAATTTAATTAAATGTTTCATAACGGGGGAAAATTAAAATAAGTTGAGTTAGATAGTGGATAAATAAGAGTTAAATGCACAAACGCACAGGACGTGTATACATGTCCATATCGCTCGTCCGTCATTTTAAATGGACGTGATTTCACGTCCATATCCCTGAAGAGGTTAAGGTCTGTAAAAGTCGCCAATTTGACAATGGACAAAATGGTGGACATGGACTGGGAAACCCTTGAACACCCTCCCTATAGTCCAGACTTGTCCCCCCTCAGACTATTTTTTGTTTGCACCCATGAAAGAATCGCTTGGAGGGAAACATTTCGAAAGCAACGACAACGTCTAGGAGCATTTGTGCATTTGGTTGGCGACGCTCCCTCAAACTGTTTTTGAAGAAGGAATGTTCAAGCTTCCAAAACGTTGGCAAAAATGTGTATAGTGTGAAGGAAGCTATATAGAGAAATGTTGATATAGTCACTTGTGTATATATTTAATCAAATATTTTTAACAAAATTACCCTTTATATTTGAATCACCCTCGTAAACAAGTATAAAAGTTATATGCACTGCGTTTTTGAGAAATTGGAATTATATAACTGCATTCATAAATGTAGAAATGTGTATGGTATATTCTGTATCATGTCTTACTTTCCCAATTTTGTACAATTTCTGTAGTCTATATTTGAAGCTAGAATGCGAAGAAAAGAGTAATGAATGGTATTTAGTCTTTGGGGTGCAGTGGGGGAGGGAGGTAAGTAAGTAATTAATCTTCGAAGGTAACAGTGGAACAAAAAAATTCGCTTTGGTTCAAACACAGTGACCTAATTACGATAGCAAATACCACTTTCTGCTATTACCAATAGGTTTTTCAGAGACAATTTTATGTATATACAACTGCACAGCTTTTGTTGTTGTGGCAATTACCACATCTGGTTTGTTTTATTGACACTACATAAGGAAGTGGTTGGTGTAGGTGAAGTGGAGTCGCAGTGGTGACATGAGTAGCTAGCGGGGTGTGTGTGAATGATATTGTTAGTGCTTCTTGTGCTCAGTGATGTGGAGGATATATAAAATTCACCAAATCTTCTCTGGTATGTATGTGCTAGGTTTACAACTAGGTCCCAAGGACATCCCATTTCAGCTCATGTCATGATGAGGGTAACACAGAAATGTTGCTTGCATTGTTCCCGTTATTTAACCTCTTGAGCGCTATGGACATAAATCACGTCCATTTAAAATGACGGGTAAGTGCTATGGGCGTGTATGTATACACTTCCTGTACCTTTGTGCATTTAACCCTTATTTATCCCTTATCTAACTCGACTTATTTTAATTTTCCCTTTATGAAACATTTAAGTAAAGTCTATATACTTTACTGACTTACCTTTATATGTTCCTTCTGCAGTGATATGCCTCAAAACAGGGATAAACACACAAGGGCACATCTCCACATTCACGAGCTCCCTTCTTGCAGCACATGAAACACTTTCGAGATGGGCGGGACTTCTTTGCTGTTGGCAGTATCGTTTTAGGATGTTTTCCTTGAAGTCTGAGGGGTGCAGGGGTTCTGGATTTTCTACCCCAGTATGAAGAGGCCTGTCAACGTGGTATTGTTCAGTTAGGGTGCGAGCTATTGATAGTCGGAAGTCCAGGTAGGTCATTGTCTTGTGTGGGTTTAGAGCTCTCCAAATTACCAAACAATTGTGTATGGTTATATCCAGTTGGTGCAAAAATACTTTTTTATACCACTTCTCACTTCAGCTACAAGCAGGAAAGTATATGTATGTATTTCAAGAAAGAAACATACGGAGCCTGCTAACCAAGTTATGAAACACGCGTAAGGAAAAGTTGCAAAGACGCTTTATTCTGATGACTCACAGACCACGCATACACTAGTGCTTTATGTCACACTATGCTTTGTTTTGCTGATGCACAGGCTACACATACAATGGGTCTGCTACTGTTTCTTTCAGAGAACTTATATTAGATGCATTCGATAGAGCAAAGTTAACTTTTCACCACAGTGAAACAAATAGTGCCATTTCAGCGATTTGTAACTGCAGCTCTACTTTGCTGATGATGTACATGTATACTGCATATAATGAGTTTTATACCAGTTTTTGTTTCATTAAAATAACTTAATATTTACACAAAATACAGCTGTGTATATACAAAGCACTTTGAGTGCATTTAACAATTTAAATGCCCTGTGCTGGATATTGGTTAACAGTTCTCGGCCCGCGGAGGCTTTAAATGGCCAGTGCTCAAGAGGTTAAGATGCTGGTTGCATGGAACTTGCCCATCTATGCCATTTGGCACACCACAGCTGTGGAGGGAACCTAGACACCACATTACAGGTTGCTACTTTTGTTTAAATTTCAAATTTGAAATCTGCAATGTGCCCAGCTCCACATTGTGATTTTCTCCCAGATTCCAAACCAGAGTGGAAAGGACCAAATACCAATTTATCATTCCATAAATGGCAGGGTAGTATATCTCAATGACAGAGGTTTTGGTATATTGTAATGACAGATGAACTTGTTACAGTTACAGTTGATTCATAGTTCAGAAAAATGGTACATGTTATATGTTCCTCAAAAAGTAGTCTCAAAGCTGTTCTCTTATCTACCAGAAACAAGTAACCTTCAATACCATTCAGTTAAGTTAATGAAAACATGAGACTACTTCTGGAATATACTGGCTGTTTGATCTATGTTGATCTCAAAGTTGTGGACTACTCCTTGGAATACATAAAATACTACAGTTCTTTGTATCACTGAAGCAAGGAAACACCATTAGGTAGTCAAACAGTGGTCTTGAGAGAAAGTTCCAGTTCTGGTGAAGCATCTGAAATTGCCCTTTATGAAGAACTTTGTGAAATTGATGGACAAATATGGTTAGGGTTTTCAGTATTTAAATTTCTGCCATCAGTAATGCAAGACTTATGGTATTTTCATTAGACCTTAAAATCGTGACAATGTATATTGGGGCGTACCTTGAAAATAATATGTTAGTGTAGGTTTTTGTGTGTGAATTTGGGAGGGTGTTTACTGAGCGGTACTGTGGGATTTGGTTGGATGTGGAAGACAGGGGGAACGAGGTGAGTAGCAAGGTCTTGGTGGACAGGGCCTCAGGACACAAAGGATGTGCAGCAGGTCAGTAATTTGTATTCCTACTTATATTACCTTTTTATTGATTACTCAATATGAATACATATATTTAACTGTAAAACAACTTACATTCACATTGTGAGATCCCGCTGCCTGTTCAGTGCTGTATTTCACCACCTGACTTACGTCCCAAGTTGTGGTGTACGGCATTTAGTATAGTGGAGCCCTACTCACGACAAGGTTGTCTTTGAAACATTGTTGATAGATACTGAGAGGAGCTTGGTACAGTTTCTGTGAGAGTTGCGTCATGTCTTCGACTGTTACAAGGTTATTTAGTGCAACATGTTTCAGAAATTACAGTTGCTTCTTTGTTATTTAGACTTTTTTCTGTCTCATCTTGGAACATTGTAAACAATGCTATCAAGATACAGTTGCCATGAAAAGATGATTTAAGTGACAATGGTCACCAAGCCCTTTGGCAAATTACTCTTGGATACTCCTACAGGAAGTTTCACTATCCAGCCTCAAACGGAAAGTTCTCAGGAAAAATTTGACATGTCCTGTCCAAGTTAAGCAATCTCAGAATGACACAAACATTCATAGACATCGTAATGGCTTGTAATTTTTAACTGCTTTAAGCCAGGAAGCGTACAATGCTAAGCATTATGAATAGTATAGAGTTATAATAATAATTTTGTTTTACGTATACATTTGCACAGAATAGTTGTGGTGCTTGATTTTTTATTGTCAGTATGAAATTAATTTTGTTGTAGGAACAAAAAATCTATATACATAAAAATCAATTGCCGTGCGTTAGTGTCGCAAAAACTTGAAAATAGCTCAGCCGATTTGAATAATTTCTTTTCTGTTTTGTTTGCCTCAATATTGCGATGGTTATGGGGAAAAAATGTTGTTGTTTTCTAGTGCCTTGCATCTGGCAATGAAGCCATTAGCATTCGTGCTTTCCAATACTTTTGAACTGTAGTTTCTTCTGATCTTAATGCTTCACAGGTCTTCAAGTGTTCTTCATTCATTTCTGCTGGATCGTTACACAGGACACATATTGGTGAGGCTGAGATACCTATTCTGTAGAGATGACTTGCTAAGCAGTCATGATTTGTCAATAGTCGGAAGGCTGCAACAGCTGTTTTCCTTGGTCTCTGGGGGATTATATCTGGATTGGAAAGTAGTGTAATCCATTTTTTATCTTTGGCATTTGTTTCTATTTCTTGTAGATATGAAGGACAAAAATTTTTAATGATCAAGCGTTTTATTGAGGAATATGAGAAATTGAATTTAGACTTTTGTTTTATTGTTGTGCCTTTCTTTGCAAGTGAGTCTGCAGCTTCGTTCCCCATGACTCCACAGTGTGCTGGAATCCATTGGAGATGAACAGTCTTATTAACTTTTTGGAGTTGTGTTAACATTTTGTAGCATTCTCTAATTTTTGTTGACTTCTTTGTAGTATTTGAACATATTCCCTGAATTGCAGCTTTAGAATCTGAAAGAATTACTGCCTTGTTAAATTTATTTAAGGGAAGATTTAATAATTGTCGGAGAGCAATGTATATAGCCTCTATTTCTCCATCATAATTTGTTGTGTCTCTGCCAACAGAATGATAAAAGGAAAAATGTGAACACGTAACTCCAGCTCCAGTAAGGTTTTCCTTCGAGGATCCATCAGTATATATGTGCAGCCATTCTTCTGTGGGATACCTAGTATTGATTGTTTCCAGAGCTAGAAGTTTTTGTATTTCTTTTGGTGTGTCTGATTTACTAATTTCCTCTATTAATTCCAAATTGAAGGTAAGTTGCAATAATTCCAATGGATTTTCTCTTATAAGTAGATTTTCTCTGGTGTTAGGAATGTTCAATTTGGATTTAATCTGTGTTACCTTTTCTAGGAAACTACTATGAGTTTTAAGGATTGAAGGTGGGAGGTTCTCTTCTGTCCATTTAGAGTTTGGCAGTCGTAACATTTTCTCGTGTTGGAGCAATGCTTGTTCTTCTATTTTTGTTGTTATTGATGGGGTCCATGTTAAGGCAAGCATGGCATCAATAGGTGTGGATTTAACTGCTCCAGTGATTAGGCGAAGAGCCTGATTTTGTATTTGTTCAAGTTTATTGATGTTAGCATTTGCTGCTGTTATTAAAGCTTCAAAACAGTACAAGAGGTTTGGTTTAATATACATTTTGTATGTTGTGTTAAGGACTCTCCTTGAACAGCCCCATTTAGCACCAGCTAACCTTTTCAGGATTTGCAATTTCTTTTCATCCTTTTCTGAGATGTTTGTTATATGTTTTTTCCAACTTAGCTTTCTGTCAAAAGTGATGCCTAAGTATTTGGCATCATCAACTGCTTTGAGTGGTTTACCATTATAATTTATGCTAATATTAACTGGTTTGTATTTTAGTGTAAATAATTCATAATTTGTTTTTTCCACATTGATAGTCATGAGGTTTTTGGAGCTCCATTCATGTACTTTGTTTAGGGCTGTTTCTATTCTGTCTTTAATTAATTCAGGTTTTTTTGAAGAGCCTGAAGTCCAAATGACTACATCGTCAGCAAATAAAGCAATTTTGGTTTCTAAAGTTTTTATTATTGATGGAAGGTCATTTATATATATGTTAAAGAGTGTTGTGCTCAGAACAGCACCTTGTGGAAGTCCTCGGTGTGTTTGTTTATATTTGGAAATGTATGTATTATATTTTGTGGCACAAAATCTTTGTGAAATAAACTGAGTTATCCACTTAAGCATGTTACTTTTCACACCTATTGATTGCAACTTCTCAACTAATTTATTTCTCCAGACTGAGTCATATGCTGATTTAAAATCAATGAATACTGCCAAGGTATCCTCCTTTCTATTGAAAGCTTCCTTGATGTCTTGGCTTAGTAGGAGTACATTTTCACTTGTACTTTGATTCTGTCTGAAGCCGGTCTGTGAACTTGGGGAAAAAAATAATATTAGGAAAAATCCAAAGGAACAGCTGAAAAACCAAAAATCTCGAAATTGGTAATTTTGTCTGGGAATTGCCACTCCGGATTACTTACAATATAGTATGTCGTTTGTGGTGGAGTTATTGTTTAACATCTATTGCATTTTAAATATTGTATTTCATAAAAAAAAAAGGGCAGTGCCCTTTGAGAATAGATTTCGCTAAATCGAATTTAATTACATTTAGCAAACATTAAATTGTGATGAGCCATTCTGTTAAGATAAATTGACTTTGCAGGCTTAGAAATACAAAAAAAGTAATTTAATTTTGTTTTAGTGAGATTCGAATTAGAGCAGGCTTAGACATAACCACAAAATGTCGTTAGCTAATGCTGGAATTCTGACAATGAAGTCAATAATTCTCTTGCTCTCCAATATTTTTCACACTATTATACTTACCCCTTTTTAGAAAGCACCATATTTTTATGTTTTGGCAGTGACTTGACATTGTTATCTTTAGAAAAAGGGACAGAAATAAATATGGATACACTTTTGAAACAATCTACAAATAAGGAATTGTATCATGTGCAAATAATCAAAGATAGACAACATTCTTCACTGAAACCAGATGAAGACTTTTCAACTGAGGAAAGGAAGTAAAGTTGCAGATTTCCAAAAACCTTGTTTTATGGATAGCTAAAAAGAAAAGTTATATATTTTATCAGCGCATCAGTAACCAAATATTTGTGAATTGAAATTTCCTATTTTGAAATGTGTACCTGAACCAGGAACTTCAATTTTTTTTTTTAAAAAACTTATTTCTGTTCTTCACCACAATTCTTTTTATTTCAGAAGAGAAAGAGCCCATTTCATTGTCTAACTTAACACGCCAGTCGGTTCATCTCATTGGTTTTGTTGATATCTCTTCACTTCAGGATGGGATATCACATTCTCTCTCTGCCCCATAACTAAGTCTTGTACATTATCTAATTATCTATTGACTCAGGGGTCTCCGTCTAGGAGATATGTGAATAGCAACCACAAGGTACCCAAGCTGAGCAGAACATTACTTCCACTTACTGGTGTTTTGCTCCTGATTGTAACTTTTGTATCTGAGCTTACCTTGGTCATCTCTTGTTCTCTTCCGACCCTGATGCTATTAGGGTTCTTGAGGGCTAGGGAGTCTTTATTTTCCCAACCTCTCCATTTCTCTAATTCCTCTATAAAATCTTAACTCCTAACATGCTGACCTGTCATGGCATGTAATACGTCCTCTGATTGGTAATCAGAGGATATGGTCCGGGAATTTATTTTGATAATTCTCCCGGTCAGGTCGGTGAGACCTGTAAACCAACGACAGGTTTGGTCCTCCAGACATTCTGGGGGGTTGTGAGAGCCATGTGACTGCCAAAACATAAAAATATGGTGCTCTCTAAAAAGTGGTTACTATTACTGCTATTGCTCTCATTATATTGGAGAGCAAGAGGATTAATGACTTCATTGTCAGAAATCCAGCATTAGCTAACAACATTATCTATCTACCAATCATAGTATTTCAAGTATTGCTCCTTTCTACATGAATGTTTTCCCTTTTCATAAATGGAAAATCTCTTTTGCATTTCATCTGATAGAGTGATATGGCAAAAGTAACCAAAAAGCCCTAATTATACATGTGGATTATTACAAAACTTTTTCTTCTACTTCAAATAACATAAATTTAACAGAAACACAATGTGGTGATCATTGGCCTTTCCATTGGCATTTCTTTTAAATATAATATTTACGAAGTGTTTCTTTCTATTTATTTCATTATTGATGTTTTCTTACAAGCCATAATTCAGTGTTACATGCAGCAGATGATCAAAACCAATGAAATGATTTGATGCATTTTGTGCAGAACTTACTTTAATGTCATCGTAAATACTCTTGAGTTTCTGCTGAAGTTCCTTTCAAACACCATTGTGCTCCTAAAATTTCTATTTTTGTTTCAACTTCACTGTCTTTATTAAATCCAATTGCAGGGTGTTCAGCAAAATGCTCATTCTGTGAACAATTGTCTTCTTCAATTTCTGTTTTGATAATACAGTCACTGGTCGTTCTAATGGTTTGAATCTTAACTTTCTGTTCAAGGTCTTTGGAAAAAAGCCCTCTCTCTTTCTTCTGAGCAGGAAGGCTCTTATTTAATTTCCAATTTGATATCCATGGTGTTGTATTTGAGCAGTTCTGTTGCTAAACTTCAGTAGCACGTCTGTGGAAAAAGAAACATATTATTAGTTATCCTCCTTTCTCAGAAGTTTGAAAACAATGTTGTTATAATCAATTTAATCTAAAAGGTGAGTCAATTAATAGCACTAAACAGCACTTACATTTATAATTTTTCGGAATGGGTTTTGGAGGTTAACTTTCCTCCATTATCCACCGGACAACAACTGGGTTTCCATGGTGTGGATGGCAATGCTTCTTCTGGTGTTTCCTTTGATGACAGTTCAAGGAACTTGCTGAAAATATCTTTCTGGGGAATGTCGAAATTAAATACTCGGTTTCTATTTTTTTAAAATGAAGATTTGTCCAAATGTGTACAGCTCTTGTTTTGTGTTTGAGACGCTGATCATGTCCCACCTGCAGTACTGCACCTCACCAATGCAGCCTGTAGTGGGTAGAGATTGGGTACGCAGCAGCTGGGTGGTAGGCCTTGGCCCTTCATGGGCTGTCACACCGGGGTTTAGTTTAGACTACCTTTGTTCAAAATCATTTTAGGTGTACAAGATTATCTGAATGGCAAAGTATCCTGTTAATGTTTATGTAGCTTTGTAAGTAGTTTCTAGCCATTCTAGTGACAAAACACTGTTAATTACATTTCATTCTTGATAGCTATTAAATCCATATTTATTGAACTGACAAAAAATGCTGTTCATTGCTAATTATTTAACCAAATAATGGGATGTGGCAAGAAAAGACCAGTAAAAGTTTAAAACAAAGTTTAATGGGTATTTATGAATACACATTATGTTAATCTTATAACTGCAGGGAAGATTTGATTGTTTTTCTCAGTTATTCCTGCTTAATTTTTTTGTGCCTGTAAATGTGTTTCCATTGACATGCTCAATGTTCACAGGCTTCTATGACTACTTGTGAACTGCTGAACACAATTTAATCTAATCAAGTTATTTTCTCCTCTGTGTTCTAATAGTTTTGATATTATTCTTAAATTTCAGTTTTCACAAAGTGAGTGTTTCCAGTTTAACACCAGACTTATTCTTCAAAGAAGACTTAGGAAATGATACAAGTATGAATATGACTAGGAATGGCCCTAAATGTGAAAGTTACAGAAAACGCCAAAGTGAAAAAAGTGATATTAGAAGTATATGTTCAATGGAAACAAATGTTGGCTCAAAAGCATCTGATGATGGGAAAAGTATCAACCTAAGCCCAATCTTGAGTTATGAGTTCACAAAGACACAAAAAGATAACATTTCTGATGAGAGTTTTAAATATTTTTCTGATTTAAAAAACCAGAGATTGATTCATGAGAGTAAAGGAGCAAACAAGTGTGATGATTGTGGTAAGATTTTTAAACATTTGTCATCCCTTAAAAGACACAAATTGATTCATGAGGGTATAAAATCACACAAGTGTGACATTTGTGAGAAAGCTTTTACCCAACTGCAAGATTTGAAGAGACATAAATTAATTCATGAAGGCATAAAGCTCAACAAATGTGATATTTGTGATAAGGCTTTTACTCAGTTGACACATTTGAAATCGCACAAATTGATCCATGAGGGTATAAAGCCACATAACTGTAATATTTGTAACAAGGCCTTTGCTGATCTACAAAATATGAAAAGACACCAATTGACTCATGAGGGCATAAAGCCATACAAATGTGAGATTTGTGACAAGGTTTTTTCTCAGTCACAAAATTTGAAAACACACAAACTGATTCATGAGGTTTTAAAGGGGCATAAGTGTAACATTTGTAACAAGGCTTTTGCTGATTTACAAACTTTGAAAGCACACAAATGCTTTCTTGAGGACATAAAGCGATTCAAGTGTAACATTTGTGGCAAGAGTTTTAAGCGATCACAACATTTGAAAGCACATGAATTGATTCATGAGGACTTAAAGGCACACAAGTGTAATATTTGTAATAAGGCCTTTACTCGAATGGAACATCTGATGGTACACACATTGATTCATGAAGGTATAAAACCACACAAGTGTGACATTTGTAACAAGGCTTTTACTCAGTCACATCATTTGAAAAGACACAAATCAGTTCATGAGGACATGAAGCAGCAGAAGTGACATTTGTGACAAGGCTCTTATTAATTCATCACCATTGTAAATTCACAAATTGCTTAATGAGAGCATTAAGTCATAGAAGTGTAATATTTGAAACAAGGCTTTTACTGAGTTGTCAGGTTTGAAAAGACATTGACTAATGAGGATAAAGATTCAAAGGAGTAAAATGTCTGAGAGTAGAGTTCTCAAAGATCAGAGCACTTTGACTGATGTAGAATGAAAAAAAATACTGGAGAATTGTAGTTGTCAGAAGCATTTCACTTTTCCCAGCTTGCGAAAGTTTAATTGATGCATGAATGTAAATAAACGTGCTTTTTTGAGAAATTGAAATAAGGTAACTGCATTCATAAATTTAGAAATGTGTATAATAGCACCTACTTCTTAGTGGGTTCCATAAAGTCTAAAAAATTAGGAATAGGTAATTCACCTGGTTTAGTGCAGGGGACTTTTCTAAAATACAGGCTACTTGAACTGTTCATTGTTGTAGGCCATGTGTTGTGCACTTACAAACAGTGCTATAACTAGCACTCATTGCCTCCTTTAATCATTTGGTATGACAGTCATAATTACGGTCAGATACAGAAGCTGCAGCAAACTCAAGTTTAAAAGTCATAAAACAATGCTACCCCAATCCATCTATAAATGTAAAACAGATAGGATTAATTCTGGCAGTGTAAACTTTTGATAAAGTTACCATCAAAGGCAAGAGTTTTGGTGATAATTATTTGAAAAAATGGCAATAATAATTAAGTTTGTGGTGTTTTGTGTTGAATATTACACTAAAAATTTGCATTAATTTCACACAAATTTTCAGGTAAAATTAATACACACAGACATTATTGAATTTAAAATTAACAGGTAAGTAATGTTACTGTAACATTATTGTTCAAAATTTCTCCAAATTAAAACATTTATTTTATTATTATCATAAATCAGACATCAGAGCCATTCTCCATCAAACAGCATCACCAAATTGCAATATACAAGTTGTGACACTTTTATTTTTCATAGTTGCCCTTCTGTCTGTTACAACCAAGTTATATGTAGAAAAGTATCTCACTGTGAGCATTTGATACTGGTTACCAGAGACACTGAAGGGACTTTTCACAGAAAAAGTGGTAACATTCATATTTTGCTTTGAGTGGTAAAAGTACTATTATTATATCAGATTTGTTACTATGGCCTAACTGTTCAATAATGTCACAAAGTTCTTTGTGGTTTCAGTTTATTGCGGCGGCTTTGCCAACAAGGAAGTATAACCTTGTGAGATAACCTTTCATTGTAGCCTCACTGATTGCATTGTCAGGCAGCTCTCTCTGCCTCTCGTGTGTATCGTGGAGAAGGTGCACGAGGCCCTCCACGTAGTCGACTACCACCTTTGCTGCCCCAGGAGGGCTCCAAAACATCTGGTCGCACGCTAGATGTAACAGGACCAAACTAGCTGGCGTCAATCCGGTGGTGGCCTGGGTAGATGTGCCGTGCGCCATCAAGAAAAGCGGCACCCTGCTATCCTATAATTTTCGCAAAACTTAAAGGCATATGGAGGCGGGGCATACCTCGGACTCCAGCGAATCCTACGCTTACCCCTCCTACCAGCGCTGCCGAATGTGATGCATGCATCTCACACACTTATATACAGAACCTCTGCCGGTATACGCACTACGCTTGGCAACAGCGCTCTGCTTGAGCATTGGCCAGCGTTCACATGCCTTTAACATTTGCGAGCGGTATAGTCCCTATAGTGTTACTCTAAGTGTTCCTCTTAATCCTACGTGTTTTTCATATAGCGTGCTAATCTCTGGTTCTCGAGGTCGTAGTTTCAAACTAGGTTATTACAACTTGTTGGCAGTCACATGAACTTATCACTCTCTCTCTCTCTGCAGTGCTATTACGCATCTTTGATTCGGGAGTGGGAAAATGCCAGTACGTATCTTACAACGCTGCTGTGACATCACTCCATTCCGGTCACGCGCGATTTGGACCAAAATTGGTTTTGACCTACTTCTCCTTTTTGTGTTACGCTGTTCACAGAGGCATACAGACAAAGAACTTTACCAGGGTGGGGGGTTCAGGGGGTCTCAAAACATTCGGTGAAATTTCGACATCGAATACAATACATACTCTATTTACTATACGTAGTAGAGAAAGTTATAAAATGATGGAATTAGTTGGACTGGACTTTTGCCGTTTTTGTTACAGTAGAAAATAGGCAACTTAATAAAACAAACTACTTGATTCGTGTAGTTAGTACATCAGTACTCCCGTATTCAACATTTTTTAGTTTTCCTAGCAGAAGGAAACTTTTCCTTTAACCATCTGCGGTACTACAGACTTATTGTCCCCATAACTTCTACACCTTTCATTTTAGCCATCTTCTAGTCTGGCAAAAACAGTCATTTCTGATATAATTTAAAATACGAGTGCGTATCCTTCCGTATGCCAATGACACACAAGACGTTCGTTGCTGGTTTTCTATACTCTCTGGTCGTTAATATGTGACTGTCTTCGAGAGTGGAAGTTCTCTGGAACAGCTGTCTTTTCTAAGCGATAATAATTAATTATATTGATCGATGTGTTTTTGTTTAATGCATCTGTTTCTCTTATGTTTCCTTCAATTATTGTTGTTTTCAAACAACGGTGAAAGACCTTTTATGTTAGAAGATATTTCCTGTTTACTGTGAGTAAAATAAACTGTTCTTTTTACTCTGTATATTATTTCCATGTTAGGATGACACATGAATAGTTAACTGAAACAAAACATCAATGCTAGGCAATGGAAACGTAATTCCGTCAGAAGCACTTTTGCAGAGTAAGCAAAAAACTAATTTAAAAAGTTCGTAGAAAATATTGCAGTTAACCTCCAAGAAATGAACTCTTATGCAGGGTTTTGGTTCAAAAATTTAAAGTACTGGTACTCAACTAATCTTGCCTGATTGCCTCGAAGGGATGTTGTCCTGCTGTCACTTTGCTTTTATGACAGGAGATTTCTGATCGCACCCCAGTTGAGAGCCCGAATGGTGCATAATATGGCATTGGATCAAATTCAGAAAGAGATCAGTTAGATCAAGGAGTTAAATTAAATGTTTGGGCAGGGCAGGGGTTCTTTGGAGATTGATGGTATAGAGCACATAGTTTTCTAATAATAGATATATGAAAGTAATTAATCTATTAGTTGGAATAATTGACATGACAAATATGCAATACATTATTTTAAATATTCTTTGGCACAAAATCTTACACTTGGTTTGCCCAAACGGTCAACAATAATTTTAATTCAGTTGGGTAAAGTTAACTCAATTTTCTTTTGATTCTCTTACATATAGTGCATGTCAAAGACAAATCTTTTATATTGTTGTCTCCCCTCTATTAGGTATTATAACATTATTTTATCAGTAAATGATTACAATTTTACCCAAACAAGTAAACACTGATGGTGTAAGAGCAATGGGTATTGCATGTTTGAAAACTTCTGCCTTTCTATCTCACTGTCCCGCTACCCATCAAATTTACATCGCCTGGTGAAGTCCAGTCTATTTGGTGTACATTGGTATCCAAGAAAGCTCCTGGCCATGACTACTTACCCAATATCGTGCTGAAAAATCTCTCACGAAAAGCACATTCTTTCCTTGCTTCTGCCTTTAATGCTCTTTTATGTTTAGGCCATTTCCCTTCTCTATGGAAACATGCAGATATTTTTCTCCATAAGCCCGGTAAACCTCCTGATCTTCCTTTTGGATACAACCCAATCAGCTTACTGCCTTCACTATCCAAAGTCTTTGAAATACTGCTTCATAAACATATCCATAAATACCTAACTGATACCTCTGCCGTACCTGCATTTCAATTTGGATTTCGGATTCTCCATTCTACTACCCATCAGCTGTTGCGAGTTACCAAATGCATCACACATGATTTTCAGAACAAGCAGCACACCTTGGCTGCCTTTTTGGACATCAAGCAGGCCTTTGATAAAGTGTGGTATCCTGGGTTGTTCCACAAACTGCAAAATCCTGGTCTTCCTATCTATCTCTACAAACTCGTCCATAGCTTTCTCTTGGACCGTACTTTTTCAGTTCGGCTGGGCTCTGAACGATGCACCCATTGGTCTGTTTTGGCCAGAGTACATCAAGGTTGAATACTTGGACCTCTTCTTTTTGCTCTCTATACCGCTGACATTCTTGTTTGACCTTCTGCTCATATTGCTGTATATGCAGATGATACTGTATCAGATGAGAATCTATTGACCGCCACCAACAACATTCAATCAGTCTTAAATACCCTCACCTCCTGGTTCTGTGATTGGCATCTCATGCTTAACCAGTCTAAATACGAAGCTAAAACCTTCACTCTCTGTCGATCTTGACTGTATCACCAGTCCTCACTATAGACGGTGTAGCAATACCCTAGAAACGCCCAGATGACACTGTGAAATACCTGGGAGTGAATTTTGATTGATGTTTGACCTGGAGAACACATATCAATGCTAAACTTAATCTTGCCTATGCCAGACTATCAAAACTGTATCCATTGATCAATAGGAACTCGTCCATCCAAAGTGACACCATTATTTTACTCTACACTGCATTGATCCGACCTTTGTTGACCTGTCCGCTCTGAGGTGGAGTTGCATCTGGTGTATGCAAGCAGCTTCAGTCACTCCAAAACAAAGTGTTACTTATTACCTTGAATGCTCCATGGTTCATGTGCATTGCACAGCTTAACAGAGAACTTGGTGTCCTTACCCTTGAAGAGTTCATCCGTCATCAAGCTCAGACCCTCTTTACCAAGTTACCATCAGTTCCTGGTGCAGTCTACTATTCCCAAGGCTGTCAGACTACAGTTCCCACCAGAATCCACAGTTGCCTACCGCAAGACCTGCTCTTGCCTTCTAACAACAACCAGATGGCAGTTTAACCTTAGCTTGGATTCTTGCCACCACGATCAGTACATCACAGACGGGTCTGATTGGGGCTGACCTCATCTTGTCCTTTCTATGTAACCGTTATTTTCTTTATTTGTAATTTTATCTTGTTTTTTGTCATTTTATTCCTCTGTTCTGCCTGGTTTGTAAAGTGGGACATCACCTTAGAAGGGAGAAAGTCATCCCTATTCATGCATCCCAGGCAATCATGCCTAGATTCACACCAGCTCACGCAATACAACACAATGTCATAGGCAACTTCACGTTAACACATCTGCGCTTTGTTGTCATTATGATTGACATTACATCAACACGGACAAAGGGGCAAAAAATTCTGCAGTTCATTTAAGAAAGTTCAAGATGATCTTCATATTACATTAGTGTAACGTCTTATATCAACTAGCAATGTGTACCAATTGCTCAGAAATTACTGAAGAAAGCAACTTCAAAACAGACATTGGTATTTGAAAGATCACTACAGGGAAAGAAGTGCAAATCATATTTGTGGTACTTTTTGTAATTTGTCTTGAACATTTTATATATAAAGTATTGTGACTTTGGTGGGTGTAAAAAGTAAAGACAACAGATGTAGTCTAGATAAAGAAACACTTTTATTTCCGTAAACAGTAACTTTGTACACTCGTTGCAACAAGAAGAAAGTCTTTTCCGATTCTCCAACAGCACGGCTCCAAACTAGTAACACAACAACTGTCCCTTCTTTGTCGGCACGACTCCTCAACACTTCACATGCGTCTGTCCTCTCCGTCGGCACGACCACTCAATGGTTCACATACGTCTGACTGTCTCTTCTGTCGCACTTTACCGCTATTTATATCTCCCAGGCACTATTCTGGAAAGTTCAGTTATTGCGGTGAAATACAAAGCAGAAGTTTCCCGAAGTCTATCCTTTTCTCTCTTTCAGGAAGCACCCCAACAATGCGGCCATTCTCTGTCTCTTTCCTTCGGCTCCTTTGTGGTAGTGCCGACAATAATGCGATGGGTGACACTACTGTTGTCGGCAATTAGATGCGGCGGGCGCGGTGACGGTATATTTTGTTGATTTGTTGTAGGTGTTGATTTTCTTCTCAGACTAATGAAATTGAATATTCAGATGAAGGAAAACTGTTTGATTGGAGATATAACTTAACAGGAACTGGGTTTTGTTCTTCTGAGTAATGTGGAACTTGCTGTTCTTCTTTGAATGTTTATTACAACATGAAAACATCTGCTAATGTCCAACATTACTGTTAGAATAAATCGTTCTGTGAAATATAATGCTATTTCAGCTGTATAGAAACAAAACTCACGGAAATACTTCGTGTTACTAATGTGTTCCTTTTCCCACAGACCTGCTACTGAAGTTTATCAACAGAGCTGTTAAAATACATCATGGATATCAAATTAGAAATTAAAGAAGAGCCTTCCTGCTTAGAAGATGAGAGAGAGTTTTTTTACAAAGATCTTGAAAAGAAAATTAAGATTGAAGCTGATACAAGTAGCAGTGACTGCAATATCAAAACAAAAGTTGAAGAGGATGAGGTTCCCAAATTTTGTTCACAGAATGAGCCATTTTCTGAACATCCTGTAATTGGATTTCACAAAGACAGTGATATTGAAACAAAAATTCAAATTTTAGGACCACAATGGTGTTTGGAAGGAACTTCAGCAGAAACTCAGAGTATCTATGATGACATTAAGGTAAGTTCTGCACAAAAATTGCATCCGGTCTTTTCATTGGTTTTAATCATCTCCTACATGCAACATTCAATTGTATAAGAAAGTATCAGTAGTGAAATAAATGGAAAGAAAATCTTCATAAATATTGAGTTTTAAATGTCAATCTAAAGGCCAAATATCACCATGTTGTGTATCTGTTGAACTTAAATCGAATAGCAAGTTAGAAGAAAGAGTTTTGTAATAATTTATATATATATTTGGAGCCTTTCTGTTGCTTTTGCCGTAGCACTTTATCAGATGGAAGTCAAGAGAGAGATTTTCTATTTCTGAAAATGCAAAATATTCATGTAGAAAGGAGCAATACTTGAAATACTATAATTGGTAGATAGATAATGTACAAGACTTAAGTTATGGGACACAGAGAGAACTTGATGTCCCATTATGAAAGAATGCATAACAACGAGAAAAGATATCAACAAACCAATAACATAAAGGGACTACAATTCTGCTGAAACAAGAAAGCTACTTTAAGTACACAAATACGTGTAGTGACTGTAAGCACATGACCACAGAGAATGCTCTGATTTGTTCCTGACCTAAGTTCTGAGGAAAAAAACTAAATAGATCGTTTTTTTAAAGTTACTGCTGTTGTTTTACATTAGCAGCTTCCTTAGGCCAGATTTACTATAGCACGTTAAGGTAGACAATTACCAAGTGGTCTGTGGTTCATATCTAAGGTTGATCCGCACGAAACTGAACCCAGGTGGCCGGTGCACAGTTATAATGTATCCTTCCGCCATTCGTGCCAGAAATACTGTCACAACCATGTAGTGAGTGCATGCGATACGTAACAGAAAGGAAACGATCCCTTATTCTGTCAATTTAAAGAGTGACTAACATGTAACTAGAGACGATAAGATTGATAGTCACAACAAAATAAACGCTGCACATGTCATAATTATTGCTTTTCTTTGCGAGCACTGTTTATACTGGTACTCGAAAAACCGGTGAATTCAGAAGTTAATTTCGCTACTTCTTTGACTGGAACAGTTGGATATTTTTCACACAACTTATAATACACGTTAAACAGTATTGTTTTGTTGTTGTAGTGTTTAACGCCCGCTTTTACTACTACGACACCGCAGGCGGTGACACTGATGATACTTGGAATGAAGATGGAGCACCGGTGGAATGAGATGGCGGGGGAAACCGGAGCACCCGGAGAAAACCCGCCCTGACGCCGCTTCGTCCACCACGAATACCACATGCCGGTCCCTGGGATCGAACCCGGGCTGCCTAGGTGGTAGGCGAGCGCGCTAACCGCTCGGCCACGGTGCCGCCGTATATTGTTTTGTCACCACTAGTCAATGGTTTTCCCGCGTTATGCTTTGCATAAGTCGACAAAGACGCAAGAGCAAATTCACCGCGGCCGTCCGCCATGATTCTAAATAGAAACTGCTGGCTGTAAACAATGCTCGGATATCTGGTAATTCCATGAGTTGCATGTTGGAACTTGTAGCTCTGTTTATCAGTATACATAAGCGTTAATTAACCTCTTAGGTATTTGTGTAGAATATTACATTATTTAAGGATAAATTCATTCTAAAACTCAGATTACTAGGATGGGACTACTTCCCTGCACGCATTGCTACCATGTTGTACCACGGTGCACTGGTCACATGGGTTTGTTTTGACGCGGACAAACCTAAGACTGAACTTAGTTTAAGTTTATTGGCATAAATAAATAATAATTTAAGGAGATATTCATCTTATTAATCCTTTGGCTGCCAAGATCTAATGAGATCTGGTGCTAATTGCCTTTGAATAGTGCCATGATCCAATCCAATCCAATTCCACCAAGGTTGGTTTTTCATGTTCAAATAATTTACAGATGGCATATGTGTCCACCTCTAATCTGCAGTATGTAAACTGTGTTGGTATCACTGTTAAACTGCATTTCCTGTACAATTAATTTTTCTTTCTGAGGTCACACATTGGGCATTTTAGCGTGCTAGAAGAAGAGAGTGGTAAATACGTGTTGTAGGTTGTTGCGTGCAGAGTTGAATTATTTATTCTATAAGCAGTCATTTCTCCTGGCATTTGCTTAATGAACATTACAGAATGGCATACTGGAATAAGAAATCTTTGACACAAGACAAAATTGCGGCAGCATTGCTGGAAAGCGACAGCTGTAGTGATATTTCTCAATTGTCATAATGAAACAAGTAGTGATGCGGACAATGACATAAACAAAATAAACAATCGTGTGTTCTATGCAGTCTCCAGCAGAAAATGCCATAGATCAGGATGAAGATGAACTGGATACTAACTGGCAAGGTGTAAGTAACCGTGAACATGAAGCTTTTTGGAACATGAGTGGTCAATGGCATTCGCCAAGAATGTGCAGTGATATGATTAACCATACTCATTTAAACAATTTTAAACATAGAAGTTTCAAAATGTTTAATTTTATAAACAATATAATGATAAATTGACAGGCAAAAGCAAAATTGGTATGTGATAATAACTATGGTGTCAAAAATAAAGTGAAAGTGGAAAATTAAAATTTAAAAATGCAAATTTTTTTTAAAAATATGTGTACTAGAGTAATGTTCTCAAAAATGTGTATAAATGTAAAACAACATTTCAGAAGTGACTGCAAAAAATCTCAACTCAACAGATTCAAAATTGAGGTGAGTGGAAAGCTTTGTATAAAGCCTTTACTTTTCCCCATATTTAGGGCTGGCAGTTTAAGCAGTAATATAGCATTTAGCTTGGTGCTGTGGATTGCTTGATGTTTTCATTTGCCTGGAAGCTTGGCTTGTTTTAAGCCACTATGTAGTTAGTTTTAGTAAAACTTGTGATATCTTACAAATTGTTAAAATGCTGAACCTTTAAGGTCAAGTTTTCTTAGTGACGTGCTGCAGGTCTGTAAATATATTCATGATTTTGTGCTGTTTGAAACACACTGCATTTTATCATTTACTGTATTGTTGGAACATTCGCAGTGAAAATAAACTATATTGTTTAAAATGAGTGACAATGTGTTCCACTAATTTATACAATGTTAGTGTATGTTTCACAACAGAGCTCAGGATACAACTGTCCTGACAGTGTTTATTTCACAGTACACAGTTAATTTGTTACAGAATAATGACACAATTTCATCAACAATAACAGAAGTAAGTTTTAAGTTCAAAAACATTGAATTTTCTTGTCCAGGTGTAGATTTCCAGAATGTTTAATTTCAGATAAGAAACTAGTTAGAGACAAAGCTTCGCTTATATTTTAGTGTCTAAATAATTTTTTTAAGATTTGTGTTGCTTCACTGTTAACAACCTCAGTTTTTCATTGTAGTTAAATTCAGCTCTCAAATCTTCAATTACTGACCTGATAAAAAATAAAATAATTTTGCTTAACTATTCATAAAACAAGACTTTTGGAAATCCACAGCTTTACACCTTTCACCTTTTTCTTTTTGATTAACGTCGTCCAACGTACTATCATATCGGATGGTGACTCAATGAAATGGGTGAAATGATGCTCAAATGAACCTACGGTCTATGGAACATTAAGTTACCTGACATTCATCTTCTCAGGATAAGGGAAAACCTCGGTAAAAACCTTATCCGGATAACTCACCCTAAGTGACATTCAAACTCAAGACCTCTTGAACGTGAGGCAGACATGCAAACCATCACGCTACAGAGATGGGTTTTACACATTCCATTTTAAAAGTCTTTATCTACTTTCATTTAAGAATGTTGTTTATCTTTATTTAATTATTTTCATGAGGCAATTCCTTATTTGTGTTGTTAGCTAATGCTGGATTTCTGACAGTGAAGTTATTAATCCTCTTGCTCTCCAATATTTTTCACTGGTGGATGGGACACTAGAAGTGGCTGGGCATATTTGAAGGTGGTCTCAATCCATTTCCTCTTGCAGATCACATAGAGGACAGAGTGGTGAAGAATATATCCCAATTCTGTTTAAATGTTTTGCCAGATAATCATGTCCTGTAATCAACCTGAAGGTTGCAACTACTGTTTTTCGAGGATACTCAAGAATTACTGTTTGAATGTTTGGTAGTTCCCATCTTTTATTCTTTGATTTTTCATAGTAATATTTTGCAATAATTTTTTTTAATTCAGAGTTGACTAATCTTTTAGCTGCATAAAATGGTAGATTAACTATAGATTTTTGTACACCGCTGGTACCTTTTTTTGCAAGAATATCAGCTTTCTCATTACCACTCAGTCCACAGTGAGCTGGTATCCATTGGAAGACTAGGTGTTTTTGAAGTGCTGTTAGATGGGTAAGGATTTTCCAACATTCTATAATTGTTTGGTTTTTTGGTGACAACTTGGAAGTAATTGCTATAATTGCTGCCCTGGAATCTGAGAGAATAACTGCTTGCTGAAAATGTGAAATTCTGTAGGGCCATTCGAATTGCTTCAATTTCTCCATCAAAGTTTGTAGTTCCATAACTTAAAGATTTGTAATAGGAAAAGAGGTGACATGTGACTCCAGCACCTGCTCCATCTTGGTTTGATATTAATGATCCATCAGTATAAATATGGAGCCATTCGTGTTCTGGAAATCTAGTATGGATTGTCTCTAATGCCAATAATTTTAGAACACTAGTTGGCGTATCACTTTTCTTAACTTCTTCTGTCAGGTGTAAATAATATGTGATGTCTAATGTATGTGTCGGATTGGCTTTAGATATGAAGTTTTCCTTTGAATTAGGAAGGTGTACATTCTTCTTGATGTCTTGAATTTTGGAAAGAAAGCTCTCCTGAGTCTTTAGTGTATGTGTAAAATTTCTCTTGTGCCATGTATTGATCAACTTTTCGTGTTGAATAAGAACCGCTTTTTCTATTTCATATTTAATGGGGTATTGGTTGGTTAGTACAGTGTTGTCAAGGTCACAGGTTCTTCGGGGCTCAACTGTGCAACAGCTACATGCAGAGGGCAAAACATGACATAATACATATCAACACTAGAAGCTGTTTACTTGCAAGTTGGTCACGTCCACGAATAAAACCTTTCTTGGAGTGCGTACACCGTATGAATTTTTTCCTTCAGAATTGCCTACAAGGATACATAGCACAGATACAAGTTGGATCTGCGAAGGGGAACAGTACACCTCACGCGTAAATAGAAAACTACTTGACGTAGTTATTAAATTTGATTAAAATAGTTGCAACCTTCTGATGATTAGGCTGCATTAGAGTTACAATTAAACCTACCTTAGCCCTTGGGTTAGCACTCTCAAACTGGAAAGTACACCACTTAAGCACTTACATGCCTCTTAAAGATATATGTTTTTATTACTTTTCAATCCCAGATGTAAAACTGTCAATCTATTTTGAATGAATGAATAAATAAATTAGAGAATAATTACATGATATTAATAATAGTGCTTTTAATATGAACTTGTATTAGATATAATCTATATTTATATAAAAAGTAAATAGCAGCTTTCAAATCCTGTTATACCTTCCTTAACTGAATATTTTTAGCTATTTTGATTAAACATAATAACAGAATATTTACTTGTATTATCTTCAAATAAGTGAAATAAAACGAAGCATTATTAGTAACAGGGATTGGTGATTTCCTCCAAAATTAAAAGAAAGGACTTACATGCAAGTTGTTTGAAAACTACTGTCTTTAAAGATACGTATTAGTGTTAAGCGTTTGCATAATGAATTTAAGACAATCTTACTGAAAACCTAAGTAAAATACCACATGTTACACATTTGTAGGATCAGTCACTTGGCACAATTTTCAATTCACACACTTTTCAAAATTTGGATTACAAAAACAGATTCTAAGACTGGATGCCAAATTGCTATCCGAGAGTCTGTTTCTGTGGCGAGTTTTCAGGAGCTGCATTATAGAGAAACCCTGTTCACAAAGGTAGGTACTGTCAGACATTGCCATACTTTTTGCTGTGTTGGGAATGAAATTTGGGAAATGCTTATTGTGAAGTTTCCGTTAAAATTCGATTAGTGTGTCTGAGCATGAATTGTCAAATTTCTCATGAAGGCGACTCACACTGTACTTCTATCAGCTCCAGCTGAACTGCTGTATTATTTACTTTATGTTCATAATGACTTTGTATGTTGTATTTTTTAATGCAAGATACCAGTTGCATATTAGGTACTGAATACTACTACCACAACTTTGCAGAGGAATTGTTTTCCCATTCGAAACATGCTAATCCAAATGACTCATGTCTGTGCTCTCAGACGCAGCCATTGCTCTGCCTGCATCATATGGAAAACTGCACTGAACTGGTTTCTAACGTACTGGCCCTCTATGCCCAGGGCACAGCAACTTGCTCTCTCTGTGGCATTGCCACTCGGGGCCACGGTTGACACCACTGGGTTAGTGTTTCCATAGCTGCTATTGGTGTGGTTTTGATAGCACCTGTAATTAATCTCAAACTTTGGTTTTGAAAGATTTGAATTTTTTTTGTCTTTGCTGTTACAAGAACTTCACTGCAATAAGTAAATAATGGCTTTATATATACATTGTATGTTGTGTTAAGAGTTGCTCTGGAACATCCCCACTTCATTCCTGTTAGACGTTTCAACAGTGAAAGGCGCCTCTCTGCTCTTTGTATTACATTTTCTATTTGTTTGGTCCATGTAAGTTTGGTATCAAATGTAACTCCTAAATACTTTGCTTCCTTTGTTTCTGGTAATTGTTGACCCTTAAAATTTAGTTTTATTGTTAGTGAAAAGATTTGGTAGTTTGATTTTGTTGTATTAACAGTCATTAAATTTTCTTTGGTCCACCTTTGTAAGTTGGTTAAGGATTGTTGCATGGTTTTTTCTAGTTCTGTACTTTTGTTTTTTGGTTTTGAAGTCCACATTACTAAGTCATCAGCAAATAGTGCACACTTCACACTTGATTCTTGTATTTGTTGTGGCAGATCGTTAATAAATATATTAAAAAGTGCTGAGCACTGCGTCTTGTGGTAAGCCATGGTGTACTTGTTTGTATTTAAATATATTTCTTCCATGTCTGGTTGCAATAAAGCGTTGTGTTAGGAAATGACATAGCCATGAAAACATTGGACCTTGTATCCCTATTTTTTTTACTTTCTTTAGTAGTTTTGTTCTGCATATAGAATTAATTATATGCACTTTGGAAATCAATAAAACTGATAAATTATCTTCTTTTCTATTGATGGAGTCTTTGATTTCTTGACTGAGAAGTAAGACTTGTTCATTTGTAGAGTGGAACTCTCTGAATCCAGCTTGACATGGGGATATTAAATTTTGTGATTCTAGAAACCAATTTAACCTGTCTGACACCATTCTTTCCATCACTTTTGCTATTATGCTAGTAAGAGCTATTGGTCTATAATTTTTTATTTCTGTTGTTGTTTTGTCTTTCTTCAAGAGTGGGACAGTTATTGCTTTTCGCCATTCAGCAGGTACAGTGGTTTTCCAGGATAGATTGTAGAGTTTCAGTAGTTGTTTTGCTGTTTTTCCAAGGTTTTTTATGAACTCTGGATGTATGTAATCTGGTCCTATTTCTTGTTACTTTATGTGAATTAGCATAATATTTATTGAATGTTTTGGCTATGACTGCATCATTTACTAATATTTTATTGTTGTGTATGATAGGTGTGCTGTTGTTTTCTTTCCTGTCCTTGACATTTTTTATGAACTTATGAGATTTGTTACCATCTGTCCTATAATCCATTTTTTCTAAGAAATTATTAAAGTGATTCTTTTTAGCAGTATTCATTTCTTTTTTTAGTGAGGCACAATTCTTCCGCCATATTTGTGTATCTGATGTTTTTTGTTTGTTCAGCTGTATTTCTAGCTATATCCCTTTGCTTTTCAGTTCTTCTAACTGGGGCTCCAAAAGGGTTTGAAATTTTTAATTCTTCCACGAGGAATATGTTTTTTTGCGGTTACTAGAATGACTTTACAGAAATTTTTGTTCATATGATCTGGTTGTCATGTAGCTGTGAGTTTGTTTGTTCTTTAAATTGATGTTCTAATTCAGTTTTATATTTGTTCCAATCTGCTTTTTTGAAGTTCCAATACAGATTCGTGAGACCTTGACTGTTATTTGTATTATCTAGTTTTATATCAGCAATTACTGTTCTGTGACCAGAACTTGTATCTTCTATAATTTGTTTTTTAATTTTTGAAACAATATCTGTTGTAGCTAACAAGAGGTCTGAGTTACTGCCTGCTCCAGAGTAATGTATGAAGGTTGTGGGATATTCTTTACTATAAATCAGTTCAAAAGTTGTGGTATTCAAAAATGTTTCCTCTATCTTCCCTGTAGAATCCACTTTTTCATAACCCCAGCTTTTGGAATGGGCATTGAAATCCCCAATTATGTTTGTTTTATTTAATTGGTCAATAAGAGTGATCTGGTTCATTCCTGGGAGGATTGTAAATACTGTATAAATGTAAATGTGTTTTGTTATCCCAAAAATTTAGCTTTATTAATTCAGTTTTATCTGTGTTATCCATTTCTTTAACAATTTCAAAGGAGGTTTTAATATCCTTTTTGACTCCAACTAATATTCCACCACTAATCTGTCTATTTTTGGGTAGTACATGTAGTAGAAAACCAGTAAAATTGAAGTTTAAGTTGGTCATTTGTTAGTTTTGCTTCTTGTATGAAAAATCTGTTATGGTCAAATACAATTTTATTCAGTTCTACTCTTTTTGTTTGTGTGAGACCACCCGCATTCCATTCTAGAAGTCTGATGTTAGATCTTCTATTAATATAATGTTTTGGTTCTCGAGAAGTAGTCCCCGCCCGGAGATCCGAATGGGGGACTATTTTAACTCTGGAACATTTTACCCCTCGAGTCATATTTCATAAATATTGAAGAGACTTAGCAGTAAATGTAACTGCTTTTCAGAGAGCACCATATTTTTATGTTTTGGCGGTCACATCGCTCTCTCACAACCCCCAGAATGTCTGGAGGACCACACCTGTCGTTGGTTTAAGGGTCTCACCGACCTGACCGGGTGAATTATCAAAATAAATCCACTGACCATATCCTCTGATTAACAATCAGAGGACGTATTACATGCCATGACAGCTCAACATGTTAGGGGTTAAGGTTTTAGAGAGAAATTAGAGAAATGGAGAGGTTGGAAAAATAAAGACTCCCTAGCCCTCAGTAACTCTAATGGCATCGGGGTCGAAAGAGAACAAGAGATGACCAAGGTAAGGTCAGATAGAAAAGTTACAGTGAGGAGCAAAATACCAGTAGGTGGAAGTAATGTTCTGCTCAGCTTGGGTACCTTGTGGTTGCCATTCACATATCCCCTAGATGGAGATCCCTGAGTAAATTCCTTATTGTTCCAAAAGTGTCTCCATATTTATTTCTGTCTTTCTAAAGATAATTTTAAGTCAGATGCAGATCGTGTGATTTACTTGTGAAATGTTTTGTTACAGAATGGAGCAAATAACCTTTATTCCATGAAATCACCAAGGTAAGTTCTCTTGTTTATTCGTCTTTTGACTTTCACTTTCTTTTAAATAATCTCCATATTCCTTCTTAGTGTTACGTATGGAATTGCATTCCATACATAATCAGAATGGTAATTTTTTTCAACAAACTTCTGGCTTGACAATAGGTAGTCCACTTTTGCCATTTCTTGCTAATCTTTTCATGAGCTTTTTTGAAACTCAAATTATAAAATCAGTCCCTCTAATTTTTAAAATATGGTATAGATATGTGGATGACGTTTTTGCTGTTGTCCCTAAAAACAGATAAATGATGCTTTAAAACTTTTAAATTTACAAGATAAAGCTATACAATTCACTTTGGAAACTGAAAATAATGGATGCCTTCCGTTCCTGGACTTAAAAATTAAAAGACATAATCATAAATTGAATTTTGGTATTTATAGAAAATCTACTCACACTGATAATTACATAAAAAATAAATGTTTTAATCCTTTTGCACATAAATTTCCTGTTTTCAATAGTTTAATTTATAGGTTAGTAAATATGCCCTTTAATACAGAGGAATTTGACACAGAATATAAACACATTATTAACACAGCAGTAATTAATGGTTTTAATACAGATTTTATACATAAAAAGATAGAAACATTTAAGTATCAAAAAGTTTAAGAGGTAGAACTGGAACTTAAAAATTCAATGCCACAACTGGGATTTGAACCACAGACCTTCCGCTTGCCGGGCGGACGCTCTACCACTGAGCTATTGTGACAAACTGCCAGAATGACATTAAATTCTCAAGCCAGTTCGTATTTCTCCTGGTAAACCACAAAGGCAGTCTCACATCAGAAACAATTACCCCAATGGTGACTTACTATTGTAAGTACTTTATATCCCAGGATTAAATAACCTTCACATGGTAATTATTATTTATTTATGCCAACAAACTTACTGTTGGTGTTTTTAAACACACAAGCCGTGTGTGGGCAAAGTTTAAGAGGTAGAACTGGAACTTAAAAATTCAATGCCACAACTGGGATTTGAACCACAGACCTTCCGCTTGCCGGGCGGACGCTCTACCACTGAGCTATTGTGACAAACTGCCAGAATGACATTAAATTCTCAAGCCAGTTCGTATTTCTCCTGGTAAACCACAAAGGCAGTCTCACGTCAGAAACAATTATAGGTTGCGCGTTCGTTCTTGACGAATGACCTTGAGCAGAAATCCAATGAGTGAGCCTACCCTTAATAAACAGGTCAGCAAATGTTTATGCTACGATAACAGACACCTCTGTTTTCCTCTGTCACGTGTGTGTATACAGTCGACTGCAGAAGTTTTGTGCGGTACGGATGTATGTATGCATGCAACGAAAATAGCAATTCAGACGAGGGAGAGATGTCGGGAATAGAATAAATGCAAGAAAGTTAAGTGGAAACAGTTATAGAGGTATAGTGTATAATACGTGTGGCTGATATTACTGCAAGTGTCATAAATTGATTTGTAGTGTTGTACTACTTCAGCTCAGAAGCATGCGCGTCATCTCACTGCAGACTGTACCTCCTCTCTCTCGTTCCCGCAAAAGCAGAGTAGAGACTCGCATTCAACCTTTCATATAAAATTTTCATTCGTCAAGAAGTAACGCGCGACCTATACCCCAATGGTGACTTACTATTGCAAGTACTTTATATCCCAGGATTAAATAACCTTCACATGGTAATTATTATTTATTTATGCCAGCAAACTTACTGTTGGTGTTTTTAAACACACAAGCCGTGTGTGGGCAAAGTTTAAGAGGTAGAACTGGAACTTAAAAATTCAATGCCACAACTGGGATTAGAACCACAGACCTTCCGCTTGCCGGGCGGACGCTCTACCACTGAGCTATTGTGACAAACTGCCAGAATGACATTAAATTCTCAAGCCAGTTCGTATTTCTCCTGGTAAACCTCAAAGGCAGTCTCACATCAGAAACAATTACCCCAATGGTGACTTACTATTGCAAGTACTTTATATCCCAGGATTAAATAACCTTCACATGGTAATTATTATTTATTTATGCCAACAAACTTACTGTTGGTGTTTTTAAACACACAAGCCGTGTGTGGGCAAAGTTTAAGAGGTAGAACTGGAACTTAAAAATTCAATGCCACAACTGGGATTTGAACCACAGACCTCATGAAAATACCCATAAAAATCGTCACCTTCTGTTTAGATATGGAACTGTTCCCTGAACATAAGGAGTATAACACAGTTCTTTGTTCAAGTTGTATCAGTGACTATAACCAGACACATTGTCATGTTCCCTGTTAGTGTTAGATATGGAACTATTCTTAGCCTCTTTCGTATCGATCTCTTGCCCGTCACTGGTTGCCGATAGCTGTATGTCCATATCAGGGATCTTGTTTATCCGCTGCATTCTGGATTCCATTTTTACTTCCACTTCTGCCATGCTGGCCATTAACTGTTCCTTCATTTCTTCCTTCTTACTTTTGTGGCTTTCATAGCACTTCTGGCAGCAATTTAACAGTACAGTAAACTCTCGGTTTAACGGACTTGTGTTGAACGGACTTCGGATTTAACAGACGAAATTTGGTGTTGGTTATAAAATAAATTTAAATGAAATTTAGAAGATCTGCGATGATTAAATTGTGGCATTCTGATGTTTGTCTGATCGAGAAGGCTAGTTCACGCATCTTCGGCTATATTCGTGAAAGTTCGTGTATGTGTCATGCGCTCAAGAGCTCACATGACTCTAAGCTTCAGTCTGAATTGGGCATTCTCTGGCGAATGTAATACTCGTGTTCATTACAGGTCTTCTCATCATTGTTGCTTGTAAAAGAGGTTACAAGAAGAAGTTTCTTGAAGAGGTTATGGTCATCTTGGAGCTAAATGGCATGCGAGGAGCTAGGACACTGGAAAATTTACGGGCTTATAATATCAAATCTGCCATTTTTAACTTTTCTGCAGCTTGCAAAGAGATGAATATAACAACATTAGCTAATGGGTGGAGAGTTACTGAAAGGAATTGAAGCCGAATATGATTTCAGTGGCTTTGAAACATCCGATTTTTGTAATACATTGATGAAGGCAGAAAATAATTAAAGTGAACACGACTTAGAAGGGTGACTGGACATGGATGAGGGTGACCCAGGTTACCAGATTCTGAATCATGAAGTGATCGCTGCAAATGTTCTCCAAGAGGATGAAGATGACAGTAATGATGAATCTTTGAAGTGTGTGCCTAAATTATCTGTAATAAGAGACCACATGGATGGTGTGATTTCTTACATGGAAACATCTTCAGACCCACAAGTGCTAACCTATTATGAACATTTCAGACAGTTTTGGTCCTTAATCATAAAGAAGCAATATTCAAGAGGAAGCAAATGGATATTGACACTTTTTTCAAATCCATAACTTCACAGGGAACAACTTCTAACCAAGAGTAAATCATGTAAATGCAATTTAACAGACTTTGGACAACTTTTGGCCCCTTTAGGTTCGCTAAACCGAGAGTTTACTCTATTCACTGTTCTCAATTGTTTATTTTTTCTAATTTCTTTATGGTTATGGCCCCACACAAATTCACTGCCGTGTAGTGAGTATCTTACAGGTACACACTGACAATAAAAGTAACGAAAATAGAGTTTCCTGCCTTTGTATCTATGTCACCCATGTACATTCATTACCAGAAGTCACCTCAATTAGTCTTATACATGTTGCAAAGTACACAATTCCAACATTGTGCAAATTATTGGCTACTACCACTGGTACTTTCCTTTCTCATGTGTTAGTGTCCTGCGTTACAGACTCCTTAAGTTTGTATACAGCAACATTACCAAAATCTTAACTCTAATGCTCTGTTTAAAAGCTATTGAGGACTTACCCAAACTGTTGATATTACAAATGGAGATCATAATAAATGAGCATTGTTTTAAAAACAGCTTCACTTATTTATCCACTGGGCATAATTCATTACATGCTTTTTATGCTGTTTGAACATGAAAATCTGTGGCACCTTACACCAGTGAAAATTTTTCTTGAGGTAATTCTATATCTGATCATGTAGATAAGGAGGGTATACATTTACATTGTTTTCCATTTGAAGCACTTTCTCTTCCCTGTATTCTAGTAATTACTAATGATATTCTTAAATTTTAGTTTACATGAAGAGGGTGTTTCTATTTATACATCAGATTTATTCTACAAAGAAGACTTAGGAAGTGATACAAGTGTGAATATTATTAAGAGTGCTCCTGAGTGTGAAAGTGACAGAAAATACCAAAGTCAAGAAAGTGATGTAATAGATATATCTTCAATAGAAACATGTGTTCACTCAAAAGCTCTTGAAGATGGGAAAATTGTAAACTGCAGCTCAATCTTGAGTTATGAGAACACAAACACACAGGAACATGACATTTCTGAGAAGAGGTTTAAACATTTGTCCAATTTAAAAAATCATAGATCGATTAATGAGAGTAAAGAAACAAACAAGTGTAAAGAATGTGGGAAGATTTTTAGTCATTTGTCATCTCTTAAAAGACACAAATTGATTCATGAGGGTATAAAACCACACAAGTGTAACATTTGTGACAAAGCTTTTACTTATTTGCAAGATTTAAAAACTCACAAATTGATTCATGAAGGTATAAAGCCACACAAATGTAATGTTTGTAACAAGGCTTTCGTTCATTTACAAAATTTGAAAAGACACAAATTGATTCATGATGGCATAAAGCCTAACAAATGTGATACTTGTGACAAGGCTTTTATTCAATTACAACATTTAAAAACACACAAATTGATTCATGAGGGCATAAAGCCACACAAGTGTAACATTTGTAATAGGGGCTTTTCTGATATTCAAAATTTCAAAAGACACAAATTGATTCATGAGGGCATAAAGTCAAACAAATGTGACTTTTGTGGCAAGGTCTTTACTCAGTTGCAACATTTGAAAACGCACAAATTGATTCATGATGGTGTAAAGTCGCACAAGTGTAACATTTGTGACAAGGCTTTTGCTAATTTGCAACATTTGAAAAGGCATAAATTGATTCATGAGGGTACAAAGCCATACAAATGTGAGATTTGTGACAAAGTTTTTTCTCAGTTACAAAATTTGAAAACACACAAATCCATTCATGAGGGCATAAAACCACACAAGTGTAACATTTGTTACAAGGCTTTTAATCGATTACAAAATTTAAAAACACACCAATTGATTCATGAAGAGTTAAAGGCACACCAGTGTACCATTTGTAATAAGTCATTTACTCGAATGGAGCATTTGATAGCACACACGTTGATTCATGAGGGCATAAAGCCACACAAATGTGATATATGTGACAAAGCTTTTACTCAGTCACATCATTTGAAAAGACACAAATTAATTCATGAACTGAAGAAGTGTGACATTTGTGACAAGAGTTTTAATGACTTATCGAAATTGAGAATACACAAATTGATTCATGAGGGCCTAAGCCCACATAAGTGTAACATTTGTAACAAGGATTTTACTCAGTTGTCAAGTTTGAAGAGACATAGTTTGATACATGAGGATAAAAAGTCACAGTAGTTTAATGATTGAGTTTAGATTTCTCAAAGCTTGGAACACTTTAATTGGTTCACAATGGAAAAAGCTGCAAGGGAATAGTCAGCAGCATTTCACTTTAAGTTTTTGAAAGAGTTGATTTGATTCATTGGTGCAAATAAATGTAAAAGTTGTATTCAGTGTTTTAAGAGGTATTGAAGTTAACTGGATTCATATATGTGGAAAGTTGCATTCTATGTTTTGTGTCACATTACTTTCCCAATTTTCCACATTTTCTGTAGTCTATATTTGATACCAGAATGAGAAAAAAAAGTGCAATGAATGGGGAGGGGGACATTACCAATGCTTCGAAGGAAACAGCGTAACAATCAAATTTACTGTGGTGAAATCGCCAACCGGTTGTGGGAAACCTTGAACAGACTGTGCAGAGTGCTGATTTGAGTTCCCGGATTTCGCCCTTGGTCTTTTCCGTTCACGTGTAAGGCCGGTGTTCTTCCGTCAGACGAGTGAGGGGGCTTTGCAGTGTTTGGAAAGCCTCTCACGAACAGGGGATAATAGCTCCAGAGACCCAGAAAGATGCGCACTGTCGTTTATCCTTTGTAGAAGGCCCATCCCTCACGCCTGAGCGTTCTCCAGATCCATGGCCATCTCAGTTGGTGACACTATCGCCCAAGTAATAAACCTTGCAGAAGAGCTGCCTCTTCACGTTCAAATCCGTTGGAAGTCTGTAATATTCGTACCTTGCTCAGGTTCTCCAGATGATCCTCGAAAGTGCTGCCAACAGCAGTGTCATACTGGTGTATTGCAGGAAGACGTCATAAGATAGCCCCTTATTACCGACTAATAGGCCCTGGAAGCTGGTTGTCTCGTTGAAGTAGCCAAAGGGCATAACCGTGAACTGCCAAAGCGGTCTCCTTGTCTCTGGGATCTAGAGCCACCCATCAGTACCCCGTTTTCAAGTCCAAAGGTGAGAACCACTGGACACCAGCAGGAGTGTGAAGCGTGCCATAAATCTGCCGTAAAGGAAAGCAGTCCTTTAGAATGACAGCACTCAGTTTCCTATAGTCCTCGCAGCCGTTCTTCACCAATCTTCAGGGCGACACCAAGTGCTATCGGACTCTTGGATGATCCCCCTGGTTCTCAGTCATAAAGCATGTACCGAACGTCTTCTTGCTTTTCCAAAGCAACACGTCTTGGAGGTTGATAGGTTAGGGTCTTCGGTGCCGATATGCTGGGGTACCCGTTGGCGCGGCCGTAATCCATGTTCACTTGGCTGAAGACCGACTGGCAACTTCAAGTAGATGTCAGACCCTCCCCAGTTATGTTGTTGTTTAATGGCCAGCTGCCCTCTTCAGTAACTTTCGAAGCAGCTCCAGGACTTGCGGTGGTACTGGCTCCACGGGTCTGTTGCACGTCACTCAAAAGTGGCTCGCACTTCAACACCTCCGTTCTGGCGTGAATTTCCCGATAACTGTCGATGAATCCAGTAACCTCACAGGCATTTTTCCGGCATGGCAAGAATGTTCTGGCAACACATAATCCGTCCAAAGGCGCCTTCTTATCCAGCACCAGGTTCTTTGACCGTTGATCTTCAAGACACTCCCACCAACCTCGACCGTTGTGTCGTGACTCCTGAGAGCGTTCAGTCCAGTGCACCTCAGCCACCCTTGCGATCAACAACCACAGACTTACAACACCCGCACCAAGGTTGACTTTTATAGAGTAGTATCGCCCGATGAATGCTGTCACTCTGGTAGGGGCGATTGGATTTCGTTCACAATCGCTTCCCCAGGTTGTACCAGTGTCTACGAGTATCTGATACGGTCTCCTTTGCACCAATCTGTCGGTGGCGAAGCTGATATTTAAATCTTCGATTAGAAAACTTGATCGTGATTTCTTATATTGAGTTTAGCAAGTTTGCTACTTAAAAACTACATTTTTATTTCCAGGTGTAGCTTGGTATATCCGATTAGTGTGGCTGGCTCAGTTGGTTAGGCATTGACTTACTGATACCACAGCCTAGACTAGCGATCTTAAGTGTGTTTGAAACCAAAAGCACCATGTCAGTAGGTTTACTGGCATTTGAAAGAACTCCTGTAGGCTGAAATTCCTGCGCACTAGAGGCATCCTTAATTATTGTTTTTCTTATTTCCAAATTATACTTCTGGCTTTAAACTTATTTTCCAATGCCGCAAGTTAGCATATCATTTCAACTGAGAAATCCTTAGTCTATTTAGCTCATGACATAACCACCATTAAACTACCTTCATGTAATATCACAGTGAAATATAACTTAGCCTTGCCGATTACAAATGAGACAGTCCTGGCCTTGAGGCACATACAACATAAGTCGCTGCTCTGTGTGGGTAGATAATTCCATCAGCTCAGCTTTTCCATTTACATAGCCGAAAACTGAACAGTTCTACAAAACGATTGAAGCTACCGAAACGAAACTTGGCATTTTATATTTCTTACATCCGCAACTACTAACCAGGTTATTCTGGCCGAATCACTACCTTCCAACCTGGTCACTACGTTCAGTGAATTTGTCAAAGTGCTACGAGTGCTGCTAACAATGCAAATGTCTACCGCAAAAGTATAACGCTTTTTCTCTACTCCAGAGAAAGACTGTCAGAGAACCGTTTGTCAGCACTGGTAATGCTTTTAGAGCGGGAATTTGTGATGATGTTTAGTGATTTTAGCTCAAACGTTAACGACGTATTTTCATGTTCAAACTTGAGAACCGAGTTCCCCTTTGAATAGATAGTGATGGCTATTCTACATTTTATTTTAATTTGTGAACCAACAAACGTTTGATCCACTAGCGGCTACTGTTGAAGAGCCGAATTTGCCCGACGTAGTGAGCGAGTGCTGAAAGTGAACGAGCATTAGCGAGGTTGCACCACACAGAACTACCACAAGAGAAGATAAATATAAAGCGAATGCGCGCATTTCCAATAAGGAGGAGATTTTGATGCGTGTTGTAGTCCATTGTAACGGACTAGTGTATATATGTACATACGTACTAACACAGCCTGTGTAACATTCAACCTTCACTGCAGCCGAAGTCCACAACTACTACATACGGCTTTGTGATGAACTGCACATCTTCAGCGTCAATAATCCTAAACCAAGGATGTTAAGGCGCGCGGGCTCGCGCTGTACGTAACAGCAGCATGCGTGGCTTTGGACAGTTAATCTGGGCTCTGCAACTTGCATGCCAGTTCCACAGAAGCACAGCATTTCACATATTGGATGCACTTTACAAGTTTATTGGAAGATTTTCAGATTTGGAAGCTCTCAAACCTAAACTGGGTCTCTTTTCCTTGTCATATTATGTTGATCTCGAGAATGTTCCAGTTCAACGTCAACCGGAACTTAATGGTTTGTGCTCTGATTCACATCTATAAAAGGATATAGTGATAATATTGTCAGTTTTATCAAGGCCTTGACCCACAATTATACCCAGAATTTCGTGAATTTCTTGCATAAATTATGTGAATGTTTGGCAATACATCTGCAAACAATTTTTTTTCTTTAATGGATTTGAAGTACCTGTAAGAGCAAAGTTGTCTAATGATAACCTTACTGCTGCTGGGAAACTTGCTTTTGTAATAATACTTCCCCAAATATTAAGATGTTTGCGGAACAGCTTAAATTCAGCATAATAAATACCTAATTAACTTCAAAGTGTGACCACAAGAAGAGGTTTTAACTTGTAGGTATTTGTATTTTATGTTACCGGGGAGCTTGCTTCGTTTTGAACCTTAAAATTAAAAGTTATATAAATATTCCTCTTTTGTGGTTTTAACGTTTTGCTTTTGAAATATTAGTTTCTTTTTTAATAATTACGTCATTATTCTAATTGAAGCCGGAATGCCGTAGCGCAGCTGGTAGAGCACCTGCCTGCTGTGCGAGGTGTCCCGGGTTCAATTCCCGGCAGGAGGGTAGAAATTTTCCTCCAGTCAGGATTATTCCTCATCCTTCCCTGAGTCTGGAAGAAGAATGACGGCGCAAGGTTGAGTGGTTAGACCGCTCGCCTACCACGTAGGCGGGACCCGCATGTGCTATTTGTGGTGGACGAAGCGGCGTCTGTGTGAGTTTTCTCCATGGTTATCCGGTTTCCCCCGCCATTAATTCCAATTGCTCCATTATCACCCTTCCAGTCATCCATTTCGCCTGCATTTCATATCATCCTCCTCCTCACTATCATACCTGGTGCTTGGCTGACCACCTGCTCCCAGATGTTCACTCTGTCTGGACCAGAGGTCCCTGTGCTACCCGACAGGCGTCTGACCCAAGGTACTGTCTTGTAAGTCCTACATAAGGGAAGGGCAATCACTTCCTCACTCTCATACTTGCAGGTGTTCACTCTGGTACATAGATTCCTGTGTTCCCTGACAGACGTCTGACTCTAGACACTACCTTATAAGTCCTGCATAAGGGGAGGGTAATCACTTCCTCACTCTCATACTTGCAGGTGTTCACTCTGATACATAGGTTCCTGTGTTCCCTGACAGACGTCTGACTCTAGACACTACCTTATAAGTCCTGCATAAGGGGAGGGTAATCACTTCCTCACTCTCATACTTGCAGGTGTTCACTCTGATACATAGATTCCTGTGTTCCCTGACAGACGTCTGACTCTAGACACTACCTTATAAGTCCTGCATAAGGGGAGGGTAATCACTTCCTCACTCTCATACTTGCAGGTGTTCACTCTGATACATAGGTTCCTGTGTTCCCTGACAGACGTCTGACTCTAGACACTGACTTGTAAGTCCTACATAAGGGAGGGGCAATCACTTCCTCACTCTCATACTTGCAGGTGTTCACTCTGGTACATAGGTTCCTGTGTTCCCTGACAGACGTCTGACTCTAGACACTACCTTATAAGTCCTACATAAGGGGAGGGTAATCACTTCCTCACTCTCATACTTGCAGGTGTTCACTCTGATACATAGGTTCCTGTGTTCCCTGACAGACGTCTGACTCTACACACTGACTTGTAAGTCCTACATAAGGGGAGGGTAATCACTTCCTCACTCTCATTCTTGCAGGTGTTCACTCTGTCTGGTACATAGGTTCCTGTGTTCCCTGACAGACATCTGACTCTAGACACTGACTTGTAAGTCCTACATAAGGGGAGGGTAATCACTTCCTCACTCTCATACTTGCAAGTGTTCACCCTGTCTGGTACACAGGTTCCTGTGTTCCCTGACAGGCGTCTGACTCTAGACACTGACTTGTAAGTCATAAGTAAGGGGAGGGTAATCACTTCCTCACTCTCATACTTGCAGGTGTTCACTCTGGTACATAGGTTCCTGTGTTCCCTGACAGATGTCTCACTCTAGACACTGTCTTGTAAGTCCTACATAAGGGGAAGGTATTCACTTCCTCACACTCATACTTGCAGGTGTTCACTCTGTCTGGTACACAGATTCCTGTGTTCCCTGACAGGCGTCTGACTCTAGACACTGACTTGTAAGTCCTACATAAGGAGAGGGTAATTACTTCCTCACTCTCATTCTTGCAGGTGTTCACTCTGATACATAGGTTCCTGTGTTCCCTGACAGACGTCTGACTCTAGACACTGTCTTGTAAGTCCTACATAAGGGGAGGGTAATCACTTCCTCACTCTCATACTTGCAGGTGTTCACTCTGTCTGGTACATAGGTTCCTGTGTTCCCTGACAGACGTCTGACTCTAGACACTATCTTGTAAGTCCTACATAAGGGGAGGGTAATCACTTCCTCACTCTCATACTTGCAGGTGTTCACTGTGTCTGGTACATAGGTTCCTGTGTTCCCTGACAGACGTCTGACTCTAGACACTATCTTGTAAGTCCTACATAAGGGGAGGGTAATCACTTCCTCACTCTCATACTTGCAGGTGTTCACTGTGTCTGGTACATAGGTTCCTCTGTTCCCCGACAGGCGTCTGACCCGGGGCACTGGCTTTTAAGTCCTACATAAGGTGAGTGTAATCAGGGAAAGAAAATGCTTTTAAACCAAACCAAAAGAAGCGCAATAATAAAAAGAGTTGATTTCATTTTCCCTTCGAACTTAGTGCAAGAATGTTTTGTTTAACGGCGCCAGTCTGTCTCGGAGCACTTCATGCCAAAAAAATTAAAATTATTTTCTTGTTAAACGACGCTGTCAATTGCCAGGATCACATCAGCGTCGCCGGTGTGCCGGAATTTTGTCCCGCAGGAGTTCTTTTACATGCCAGTAAATCTACTGACATGGAGCTGTCATTTTTAAGCACACTTAAAAACCATCGGCCTGGGCCGGGTTTGAACCCGCGACGTTGGGATCCGTAGGCCAGCGTCTAACCGACTGAGCCACCCAGACCGACACACTTCATGCCAAGATCACGATATTGCGCGTGGGTTCACATCACTTCATGGTTTACGTGCAAACTCCGGGAGCATCGTCAACAAACTTATGTAAGCCTAACACTAAATTCATGCATGAGAGAAATGTTTTAGTGATTCTTCTGGAAGGGCGATAAATTGTAGCGCATTTGACTTACACTAGAAGCTGCAAGACTTTTTATAAGGAAATAACCCTGGTAATTATTATTTATTTATGCCAACAAACTTTCTGTTGGTGTTTTTAAACACGCAAGCCGTGTGTGGGTAATGTGAGAGATGTAGAATTGGAACTGAAAAATTCAATGCCACAGCTGAGATTTGAAACAGACCCTCTGCTTAGCAGGCAGGTGCTCTAACCATTAAGCTACTGTGACAACCTGCCAGAATGACATTGAATTCTCCAACCAATTCGTATTTCCCCCTGTAAACCACAAAAGCAGTCTCACATCAGAGAGAACTACCCCCACTGGCAGCTTACTATGCCAAGTACTTTATGCCCCAAGATTAAATTATCTTCAGATGGTAATTATTATTCATTTATACCAACAAACTTACTGTTGGTGTTTTTAAACACACAAGTCATGTGTGGGCAATGTGTGAGAGGTAGAACTGGAACTTAAAAATTCAATGCTTACACACCTGGTAAGCGTAGAGTCTGTGGTTCAAATCTCAGCTGTGGCATTGAATTTTTCAGTTCCAATTCTACATCTCAAACATTACCCACACACAGCTTGTGTGTTTAAAAACACCAACAGTAAGTTTGTTGGCATAAATAAATAATAATTACCAGGGTTATTTCCTTATAAAAAGTCTTGCAGTTTCTAGCGTAAGTCAAATGCGCTTGTGCGATGCGGTTGTGATTTTAATCTGTATTCTACATACGTTTGAAAATGAAAAATTGGACTGAGGAAGAGATATTGTGGCTCATCGAAGCATATAAAAGTGAAAATTACCACAACAGGCACAAGGGGGTAAACCGCAAAGAGATGCTTGATGATGATAATAATAGTTAAAAAAATAATAATAATAATATTGAGGTTGTATAATAGAGTAATTTTATTACAGATTACGCAGTATTAACAACAATAATAATATTGAGGTTGTATAATACAATAATTTTATTACAGATCATGTAGTATTACGCAATAGTGCAACAATAATAATGAAGTAATTAATAATATTGAGGTTGTATAATACAGTAATGTTATTACAGATTACGCAGTATTAACAACAATATTAATAATAGTACATTGTTTTGGTATTTTGTGATGCGTGGTTGGTAGATTTAGCGACTTGTACAATGTTAAGTTGGCTACAGACATTTCTGCCTTGCAGTGCCATCTTCTTCCGTTGTAGGTCAGTGACATAATAGAACTGTCAGTGAACCATGTGACGACATTCTCCTACAGTTTTACCCTTGGGTGACCGAGCTTTGCTCGGCATTTTTTCCCCCCTTTTGTGAAATCTTGTTTTTTGGGAGAATATACTTATTGAGATAAATTTTAAAAGCAAAGTGTTAACTAAGTAAACATTTTTGTCATTTCCGAGATACAAGAGATATAGAGATACATATAAATATTTCATAACCACCATCATTTCAGCCGTAAAATGTAATATATTGTATTTCTATTTCAAACATATAGATGGGACGAGCTGTAACACAAACTAATATAGCTGACTCAACTTTCTTACTGTATTCTGTTAGCCATGGAAGAAGACTTCAAAATGCTAGCTTCTTTGCTGAAAAGGATTAACAAAGAAATTATGGCCGAAATAAGGTTTAGACTAATTGTGACTGTTACACATAGACTAAGATAGCTAAGTCAACTTTCTTTAGGAGTTCTGAAAGCTCTTGATGAGCATGGCCCATTAACAGAGAAATTGTGGCCAAAATAAGGTTTTGACTAACTGTGACTGTTACACATAAAATCATGTTTTTTCCAGGAATTACACCTATATAGATAAACTTAAAAAGCAAAAGCTTACCTGAATACAAAATTTTATTGAAATTGTTAGTGTTTCCAAGTTCCACAGAATATATATATATATATGGACTCAGGGGTCTCCATCTAGGTGATATGTGAATGGCGACCACAAATTAACCAAGCTGAGCAGAGCATTACTTCCACTTGCTGGTGTCTAGGGGATATGTGGATAGTGACCACAAGGTACCCAAGCTGAGCAGAACATTACTTCCACTTACTGGTGTCTAGGGGATATGTGGATAGTGACCACAAGGTACCCAAGCTGAGCAGAACATTACTTCCACTTACTGGTGTCTAGGGGATATGTGGATAGTGACCACAAGGTACCCAAGCTGAGCAGAACATTACTTCCACTTACTGGTGTCTAGGGGATATGTGGATAGCACCACAAGGTACCCAAGCTGAGCAGAACATTACTTCCACTTACTGGTGTCTAGGGGATATGTGAATAGTGACCACAAGGTACCCAAGCTGAGCAGAACATTACTTCCACTTACTGGTGTCTAGGGGATATGTGGATAGTGACCACAAGGTACCCAAGCTGAGCAGAACATTAATTCCACTTACTGGTGTCTAGGGGATATGTGGATAGTGACCACAAGGTACCCTAGCTGAGCAGAACATTACTTCCACTTACTGGTGTCTAGGGGATATGTGAATAGTGACCACAAGGTACCCAAGCTGAGCAGAACATTACTTCCACTTACTGGTGTCTAGGGGATATGTGAATAGTGACCACAAGGTACCCAAGCTGAGCAGAACATTACTTCCACTTACTGGTGTCTAGGGGATATGTGGATAGTGACCACAAGGTACCCAAGCTGAGCAGAACATTACTTCCACTTACTGGTGTCTAGGGGATATGTGGATAGCGACCACAAGGTACCCAAGCTGAGCAGAACATTACTTCCACTTACTGGTGTCTAGGGGATATGTGGATAGCGACCACAAGGTACCCAAGCTGAGCAGAACATTACTTCCACTTACTGGTGTCTAGGGGATATGTGGATAGTGACCACAAGGTACCCAAGCTGAGCAGAACATTACTTCCACTTACTGGTGTCTAGGGGATATGTGGATAGTGACCACAAGGTACCCAAACTGAGCAGAACATTACTTCCACTTACTGGTGTCTAGGGGATATGTGGATAGTGACCACAAGGTACCCAAGCTGAGCAGAACATTACTTCCACTTACTGGTGTCTAGGGGATATGTGGATAGCACCACAAGGTACCCAAGCTGAGCAGAACATTACTTCCACTTACTGGGTATAGGGGATATATGGATGGAGACCACAAGGTACCCAAGCTGAGCAGAACATTACTTCCACTTACTGGTGTCTAGGGGATATGTGGATAGTGACCACAAGGTACCCAAGCTGAGCAGAACATTACTTCCACTTACTGGTGTCTAGGGGATATGTGGATAGTGACCACAAGGTACCCAAGCTGAGCAGAACATTACTTCCACTTACTGGTGTCTAGGGGATATGTGGATAGTGACCACAAGGTACCCAAGCTGAGCAGAACATTACTTCCACTTACTGGTGTCTAGGGGATATGTGGATAGCACCACAAGGTACCCAAGCTGAGCAGAACATTACTTCCACTTACTGGTGTCTAGGGGATATGTGGATAGTGACCACAAGGTACCCAAGCTGAGTAGAACATTACTTCCACTTACTGGTGTCTAGGGGATATGTGGATAGCACCACAAGGTACCCAAGCTGAGCAGAACATTACTTCCACTTACTGGTATCTAGGGGATATGTGGATGGTGACCACAAGGTACCCAAGCTGAGCAGAACATTACTTCCACTTACTGGTGTCTAGGGGGGATATGTGGATAGTGACCACAAGGTACCCAAGCTGAACAGAACATTACTTCCACTTACTGGTGTCTAGGGGATATGTGGATAGTGACCAAAAGGTACCCAAGCTGAACAGAGCATTACTTCCACTTACTGGTGTCTAGGGGATATGTGGATAGTGACCACAAGGTGCCCAAGCTGAGCAGAACATTACTTCCACTTACTGGTGTCTAGGGGATATGTGGATAGTGACCACAAGGTACCCAGGCTGAGCAGAACATTACTTCTACTTACTGGTGTCTAGGGGATATGTGGATAGTGACCACAAGGTATCTAAGCTAAGCAGAACATTACTTCCACTTACTGGTGTCTAGGGGATATGTGAATAGCGACCACAAGGTACCCAAGCTGGACAGAACATTACTTCCACTTACTGGTGTCTAGGGGATATGTGGATAGTGACCACAAGGTACCCAAGCTGAGCAGAACATTACTTCCACTTACTGGTGTCTAGGGGATATGTGACTAGCGACCACAGGGTACCCAAGCTGGACAGAACATTACTTCCACTTACTGGTGTCTAGGGGATATGTGGATAGCACCACAAGGTACCCAAGCTGAGCAGAACATTACTTCCACTTACTGGTGTCTAGGGGATATGTGGATAGTGACCACAAGGTACCCAAGCTGAGCAGAACATTACTTCCACTTACTGGTGTCTAGGGGATATGTGGATAGTGACCACAAGGTACCCAAGCTGAACAGAACATTACTTCCACTTACTGGTGTCTAGGGGATACGTGGATAGTGACCACATGGTACCCAAGCTGAGCAGAACATTACTTCCACTTACTGGTGTCTAGGGGATATGTGGATAGTGAACACAAGGTACCCAAGCTGAGCAGAACATTACTTCCACTTACTGGTGTCTAGGGGATATGTGGATAGCGACCACAAGGTACCCAAGCTGAGCAGAACATTACTTCCACTTACTGGTGTCTAGGGGATATGTGGATAGCGACCACAAGGTACCCAAGCTGAGCAGAACATTACTTCCACTTACTGGTGTCTAGGGGATATGTGGATAGTGACCACAAGGTACCCAAGCTGAGCAGAACATTACTTCCACTTACTGGTGTCTAGGGGATATGTGGATAGCGACCACAAGGTACCCAAGCTGAGCAGAACATTACTTCCACTTACTGGTGTCTAGGGGATATGTGGATAGCGACCACAAGGTACCCAAGCTGAGCAGAACATTACTTCCACTTACTGGTGTCTAGGGGATATGTGGATAGTGAACACAAGGTACCCAAGCTGAGCAGAACATTACTTCCACTTACTGGTGTCTAGGGGATATGTGGATAGCACCACAAGGTACCCAAGCTGAGCAGAACATTACTTCCACTTACTGGTGTCTAGGGGATATGTGGATAGCGACCACAAGGTACCCAAGCTGAACAGAACATTACTTCCACTTACTGGTGTCTAGGGGATATGTGGATAGTGACCACAAGGTACCCAAGCTGAGCAGAACATTACTTCCACTTACTGGTGTCTAGGGGATATGTGGATAGCACCACAAGGTACCCAAGCTGAGCAGAACATTACTTCCACTTACTGGTGTCTAGGGGATATGTGGATAGCACCACAAGGTACCCAAGCTGAGCAGAACATTACTTCCACTTACTGGTGTCTAGGGGTTATGTGGATAGTGAACACAAGGTACCCAAGCTGAGCAGAACATTACTTCCACTTACTGGTGTCTAGGGGATATGTGGATAGCACCACAAGGTACCCAAGCTGAGCAGAACATTACTTCCACTTACTGGTGTCTAGGGGATATGTGGATAGCGACCACAAGGTACCCAAGCTGAACAGAACATTACTTCCACTTACTGGTGTCTAGGGGATATGTGGATAGTGACCACAAGGTACCCAAGCTGAGCAGAACATTACTTCCACTTACTGGTGTCTAGGGGATATGTGGATAGCACCACAAGGTACCCAAGCTGAGCAGAACATTACTTCCACTTACTGGTGTCTAGGGGATATGTGGATAGCGACCACAAGGTACCCAAGCTGAGCAGAACATTACTTCCACTTACTGGTGTCTAGGGGATATGTGGATAGCGACCACAAGGTACCCAAGCTGAGCAGAACATTACTTCCACTTACTGGTGTTTTGCTCCTCACCTTAACTTTTCTATCTGACCTTACCTTGGTCATCTCTTGTTCTCTTCCGACCCCAATGCTATTAGGGTTCCCATGGGCTAGGGACTCTATTTTTCCAACCTCTCCATTTCCTAATTTCTCTATAAACTCTTAACCCCTAACATGCTGACCTGTCATGGCATGTAATACGTCCTCTGATTGGTAATCAGAGGATATGGTCAGTGAATTTATTTTGACAACTCTCCCAGTCAGGTCAGTGAAACCCGTAAACCAACGACATGTGTGGTCCTCCAGACATTCTAGGGGTTGTGAGAGTGATGTAACCGCCAAAACAATATATGGTGCTCTCTAAAAAGCGGTTACTATTACTGCTATTGCTCTCTTCAATATCAAATCTGACCTCTATGTGATCTGCAAGAGGAAATGGATCAAGACCACCTTCGAATATGCCCAGCCACTTCTAGTGCCTCATCCATCAGTGAAAAATATTGGAGAGCAAGAGGATTAATGACTTCATTGTCAGAAATCCAGCATTAGATAACATTTTTTTGTATATCTCTTACAGTTTACCAGTTATGCAAAAGTCATCCAGAGTAAACTGGACTATAGGGGCTATAGCCAGAAAATTCAAAATATGCATTTCATTTATAATAAAAATATCTTAAACACAGGACATTTTAATCAAAATCGTTGGAGCCATTTTTGAGAAAATCAAAATTTTTGAGAAATTTTCCATGTGAAGAGTAGTTTAGGATGGAGGAACTTTATTCAAAATCTTTGTGTCACATCCTTCAAAAATGTTAAACTTAAATACCAACTATGGTTTTTAACAGACTTTTCATTTTTGAGTTATGCTGTCCACAGACACACACACATACATATAGACCTTTTTCTAAAACTGCTTTTTTGGATTCAGGGGTCTCAAAACATATTTCCAGTGAAATCTCGACATCGATTTTTTGGTTGGAATACAATACTTCCTCTACTTACTATACATAGTAGAGAAGTTAAAATTACGAGGAAACCATATGATGAAAGCAATAATGGTGGCTATCCACTGTTTATCCTATAGTGATAATTGATCAAATAGCATTGTAGACTGGTCTTGCAACTCATTTCAGAGGCAAATGAACACTTTAACACTAATGAAACTAAGTATGTTCTTGCAACCCAGCCTAAGTGAAGCAAATATGTCCCAAAATTCAACTCCTAATTTGAGAGGTAGAATCAGAACTGAAATATTCAATGCCATAGCTGGGATCTGAACCACTTGCCATGTGGCCACTGTAACCATTAAGCTACTGTGATAACCTGTCAGAATGACATCGAATATTACAACGGATTCATATTTCTCCCAGTACACCACGTGGCTGTGGCATTCAATTCCACCTCAAACATTGCTCACGCACGGCTTGTGTGTTTAAAAAACACCAACAGTAGGTTTGTTGGCATCAGTACTAAACATACATTCACTGTTACAAAGCTTCTAAAGATTGAACATTTCCATGTACATTAAGACAAGATGAAGCAACTTCCCATGTTTATATTATACTCAAGTTAAATGGGTGTGAGTGCACCCTTCCCAAACTTATCTTTATTCTGTATTGGTGAACATAACTTGTTTTATCTACAGTTACAAACAAACAACATTTCTTCAATGACCGTATATTATCTTACATTTTATTTGAAGCATAATTAAGCTGGAATACAAGATATTAACAATTCTTATTCTACATTACCAGAGAAAGGAACTCTAAGAGTAATAATTACTTCTTAAGACAGTTCTCATTTGATTTTTATGTCAACTTTTTTGTTTATGTTTGTGCTAGACAATGGCTTGCGCTTTTTTGCTGATTTCTGCATTATAAAATTCCAATTTATTGTATTTTTTGAGATGGTTGATTCACGAGTGTCAGTCTGCTTTTCCTTGGAGACGGTTGGTCTCAGTGGTTGCCAGGTGTTGTTGTTGAGGAGTTCGGTTGGTAACACTAGCAAACCTTTCTGCCATGGAAGAACACCAAGAGGGCACTTGGACCACTCAGTGTTTGCTGAAAAACAGATATTTTACATTCACTCAACATGGTAACATTTGGATACCACAGACTTGTAAACATACCAATGTAAGCACTAGGGGTACAAGAATGAATATCCTGCCACAAAGAATAACTTCACCAAACAACTGATAGACAACAAAATTAAAATATTCAGAAGTCAGAAAGATCGACTAGCAGCTTTCGAGTACAACAAGTTCACATATCACCCCCGGGCGACCCGAAAATTTCAAACAGTCTTTAATGATCTGAGAGGTAGCACTGAAACTGAAAAATTCAATGCCACAACTGGTATTTGAACCACACACCTTCTGCTTCACTCACAGCTGCTCTAACCATTGAGCTACCAAGGTAACTTGCCAGTATGACACTAAATTCCCCAGCTGATTCGTATTTTCCCGGTAGACCACAAGGGAATCTCACATCAGAGATAAATACCCCAAGGCAATTTACAATCATAAGTACTTTGTGTCCTGGGATAAATAACTTCTAGATGGTAATAGTTATATTTGTATACCAACAAACTTACTGCTGGTGTTTACGACTCTACTGTTCAAACATTGCCCACCCGACTTGTACGTTTATAAATGCCAGCAGTAAGTTTGTTGGCATAAAGCATCATTTTTAGTGAGTTTAACATCACCCTGGCAATAATTAACAGAGTCAGCATCTGAGACCTCATAAAAAATCCACATATTGACAAAATTCCGCAAGAAAATTACTCCAGGATCTACAAAATTTACTGTTGAGATTGAAAAAAAAATCTGATGTGTTGCAATCACATGACTTTCTCTACTCTTGTACTAACCATTCTTACAAACTCTTATTCCTAAATCTTCTTCATGTTAGTTGAGATAAACATTTGTATAAATTACCTTATTGCTTATTTCCTTGTAGGTACAAGGGGAATATGGCAATACAGTAGGCTTTGTGCGATAGTCAAATCTTTTAAAGCTTTGAGATTCAGTTCTCTTTACACATTTAACATGCAAAACAAATGAACAACAATGTTCCATTTCATGAAAGTTTTAAGTTTTCCGAAACTCACACACATAACAAGGAATATCTCCGAAATGGTTCACCCTACAAGAAAATTTATTAAGACATAAATTGTGTATTTTAGCAAGATCTACATTTTTTGAAGCTATTAATAGTGAAGCAACAAGATTCTGGAGTGGGAGCGGGTTGGAGACTGGAAGCTTCACTTATCTTAGTAGTACTGCAAGTTGTTGGTGCAAAGCTAAAAGACTAAAGTTTCGAGTTGACTCCAACTCATTCTCAAAGCTATACAAACAAATTTGTTACCAAAGCTACAGATGTTCATTTTAATCACTAATCTCTGAAAACAAAAAACATAGATACTGATTTAATTTAAAAGGTGAGTTGGTTAGTGACGCTGAACATCACTTGCAACATGTTTTTCCGGGACACGTTTCGAAGGTTGACTTTCCTCCATTATCGGCCGGACAGTGGCTGGGTTTCCATGGTGTTTGGTGGTGCGGATGGTGGTGCTTCTTCTGGTGGCGGTTCAATGAACAGAAGAAACACCAGAGGGGGCGTCGCCGTCTGCACCGTCGAGCACCATGGGGGCCCGGTTGTTGTCCGGTTGATGGTGGAGGGGGGTTAGCCTTCGGGGCGTGTCCCGGAGGGGTATGTTGTGAGTGTTGTTCAGTGTTGTTGATTGGCTCGCCTTTTAAATTAAATTAATTACAACAACACTGTTTCCAAACTTCTATGAAAGGAAGATAGATACTGATGCTCATTTTAATTACCAATCTCTGAAAACAAAAATCTATAAATACAATCTATAGGAGGTGTTTCAAAGTTCATAACACGGTTCCTGTTTTTTAAAATAAATATTTTTTCCCAAACCATTAAATCTATAGGTACACTTAATTGCTTTAATAATTTAACTTCTGGATTAATTTCATGATTAAATGACCAAAAATGATCTGCCACAGCTGATTTCTCAGTTTGTTTACATTTAATATTTCTAATATGCTCTTTTATTCTGGTTTCTAAATGATCAACAACTTGCAATATTGCTGGGATGGGTGAAGTTTTTGGTTTCTAATTTGTTCTTGCTTTAGAATTACTGTTGGTGTTTGTGGGCGGTGTGTGAGGGGTGGAGCTGGAACTTCAATGCCACAACTGGGATTTTTCAGTTCCGGTTCTACCTCTCAATTATCTTACTGTTTATTTCCTTGTAGGTACAAGGGGAATATGGGAATACAGTAGGCTTTGAGCGATAGTCAAATCTTTTAAAACTTTCAATTCCATTCTCTTTGCACAGCTAACATATAAAAAAATGAATAGTGATGTTCCATTTGATGAAAGTTTTTTTCCAAAACTCACAAATAACAAGGAATATCTCCAAAATGGTTCACTCTACAAAAAATTTATTCAGAACTAAATTGTGTGTTTTAGCAGGATCTACATTACTGGTGTTTTGCTCCTTACTGTAACTTTTCTATCTGACCTTACCTTGGTCATCTCTTGTTCTCTTCTGACCCCGATGCTATTAGGGTTCCTGAGGGCTAGGGAGTCTTTATTTTTCCAACCTCTCCATTTCTCTAATTTCTCTATAAAACCTTAACCCCTAACATGCTGACCTGTCATGGCATGTAATACGTCCTCTGTTAATCAGAGGATATGGTCAGTGAATTTATTTTGATAATTCACCCGGTCAGGTCAGTGAGACCCATAAACCAACGACAGGTGTGGTCCTCCAGACATTCTGGGGGTTGTGAGAGAGCGATGTGACTGCCAAAACATAAAAATATGGTGCTCTCTAAAAACCGGTTACATTTATTGCTAAGTCTCTTCATATTGGAGAGCAAGAGGGTTAATGACTTCATTGTCAGAAATCCAGCATTAGCTAACAACATTTTTTGTATAGTAAGATTTGGTCTATCTCTAATGGTTTACCAGTTATGTAAAAGTCATCCAGAGTAAATACGATTACAGGGACTATAGCCAGAATATTCAAGATATACATTTCATTTGTCATAAAAATATCTTAAACATATGACATTTTAATCAAAATCATTAGAGCCATTTTCAAGAAAATCAAAATTTTTGAAAATGTTTCGATGTAAAGGGCAGTTTAGGATGGGGCTATTTTCTTCAAAATCTTCGTGTCGCATCCTTGAAAGACAAACTTAAATACCAACTTTGGTTTATAACTGACTTTTTGTTTTTGAGTTATACTGTCCACAGACACATACATGGACCTTTTACTAAGAATGCTTTTTTTGGATTCAGGGGGTCTCAAAACTTATATTTCCGGTGAAATCTCGACATCAAATTTTTGGGTGGAATACAATACTTCCCCTACTTACCAGTAGAGAAAGTAAAAAGGTAAATTGGAAAACCAAAACACAATATTGAAACCTGCCAAAATAAGCATTTTCATAACATAAAATAAAAAGAAATGGACAGATCTGCAGTAGCAGTGCACTTCTAGAATGATTAAAAAAAAAAAAAGTTTTTAAATTGTTCTAAGTATACTTTAATTTAAATACCTGGGAAAAGATATATATGAAGAAATTTCAAACCCATCTCATGAATTTCAACCTTTGCTCCCTTAGCTTTACTGTATCTGTGTCATATGTCACGTATCTACTCACATGACCAGCAGTGTTCCAGTCAATTGAAACGCATTAATGCTATGTGTACTCAAACTGTACAATTTGATCGTCAATCTTCTTCTTATACTGTTGGTGAACCTGCTGGTTAATGTTCTGAAATAATAACCATTTATGATGGAAAAGAAGCATAACAGTTTGTCAACAAAAAATAATGTTTGCAGTAATAACGTTGTAGTACATAATTTAGTTACTATCTTTCACAAAAGTAAATAGTCAACTTCAGTGAGACCTGTGCGAAGGGTCCTTGCATAGATAGTATGAGAAATAAACAACATGGCGATGTTGGTATTCTCTGCTCAGGGTCCTTTGAGGCAGTGGAAGATTTTATCTCCCCCTTATACTATCTCCAAAGATTGAACAAACAATAGGTGCAAAGGTTGCTTCACGCTGAGGTACTCTACAACTGCATTTTTTTCTGTTTAACCTATAATATTCATTGGCATCCAGATCTTGTAACAATGCATTTTTATGACCATTAAAACCATATTTTACACTATCACAGGCTTATATATTTTAATACGGTAGTAGTCTACAAAGCTTCTATGGGCTTTTGAATGGAATATTTCAAGGGAAATATTAATTTCGGGAGGATCGACAATTGAGATAGGCATGTTCCCTCCTTTATTTTCAGCAACTGCAGTTAGTATCTAATAAAGCATTTGTAAAATTGCAATCATGCTGGAGCATTCATAAGACAGCACAAAAAGTCACAATGCTATGCAAAATAAAATACCTGAAGGAGGAGCTTTATCAGAAACAGATCCCATTTGTTTGCATAATTTTATATTTTGCATGGGTTATATAAATAATGATGTTTCCATTAAGAAAGAAAAAAGAAATAGGGGAATAAACAAGGAACATTACTGTTGATTTGAATGAAGATGTCTTAGCCAGTTCCGCTATAACAAACACACAAACTGTCTCATTAATTAAGCTTACGTCTGTAAGTCTAGCACCCAACATTGGAATCACTTTTATGCTCGGCACAAAATAAGGAGATTGACAGTTGCTACCCATGTGGTGGAAGGGTCTTAATGAACAGGAGGGGATGGATGTATCATGGCGATCGTCATAGCAACGAAAAGAGCAACCAATTAGAGCTAAGATGTTTCCATAGCCATGCTAAACCAGTGTTGTCGATATTTAACACGTGATTAGCATGTGCCTGACCTGTAGTCCAGCAGTAACACAAACTGTGCATCTTATCTTGTTTTCCTTGCAATATATACAATGTCTCCCTCCAGCTGCAGCTTGCAATGTTTGTATCAGAGATTGCCTGTGTGCTGACAAGTTTGTTTGCATCATTCTATTTATTGTGGTTATTTGCCTTGTGTTTACGTATGTTGTGAGCATTTACAACTGTCTCACTCTTTTAATGAATAATTATGCCCAAAAATATTGACAAAGACAGCGTAGCCAAAGAAAAGCTTTACATACTCAGGAAGTGAATGAAATTGTGTTTGGTAAGCCCATATCTCAAAGGATTATGCAGTCGATGGTGCTGCTGAAGAACATGGTTGCAAAATTGTTTGGTGTCGTCCTTTCCTAGTGTAATACGATTTAATTAATTTGGGCCTAAGTAAAGCGTTACATTGTCGAAACAAAGATTTCACTGCGTCATCTGTAATAAACCTACATCAATAAAAAGCTGAAAACTGGACAAGTGGTTACTGATACAAAGGATGTAATAAGTGCAACATGGGAAAATGGAGTCTTAGAAGCAAAGATAGAACAGTTTGTCATTTCCGCATGTAATTCCAGCAACAACAGTAATGATACGAGTCGGATATCAGCAGCATTTCCCATTACAATATTTCACAGGTATGTTTTTTTGTTAACATAAATCTTTACAGGATACATACTTTGTAGCGGTATTTCCGCCTAACAATGGGTGTCCAGAAATGTAACTCTAGTCTGTCATAATTAAGGAAATAGTTTATTAATTATCCATGCTTTTTGGTAATTTCCTTGAAAATTATATCAAACTGAAGTCCTTGTAAAATTATATTTATGTTCTAAGTTTCATAAAGGTTAATAAATAAACACAGGCACAGTTACGCAGGGAAATCTGCAAGTTTTCCCCCAAGAAAACAAAATAATTCATGCGGCCGTTGGTAAAATTTTGGCGTGAGGCAATAAAACGTTGAAATTCTATTATTGTTGTTGCCTTCCTAAAGTACCGCGAGTCTCTAAACGAACTCTCAAACCGTTGCTAAAATTTAAAAGTTTAAAGAGAAAACAAATGAACATCAAAGCCCAATAAGAATAGCCAATCAGGAGAAAAGCGTTGGTGAGAAAGTCGACAGTTGAGTGCTACCAGGTGTAAGGGAAGGTTGTGTCTGCAGGTTGTGGAATAGATGCCACGTTATTAGGAAGTGTCTTGTCAAGTGTTACCGAGTCGCTACACGTCCAGTGATTGTGTATTATTTATATAAGAATTGGGATTCATTCGGCACAATAGGTGATCATATTTTATGATCACCTATTGTGCCGGGTGGAAGATAGAACTTGCAGAGTTTCCTGTAACCCAAAGTGCCAATAGGGGAAGTGCATCTCGTGTTATTCTTCCGAGGAACCCCGTATAAAACCCATTCCTTTTCATCACCGTCTAACACACTGCTCCTCTCCCAAAGACCAACATCTCTCGTCGAGACTGAGACCCTGAGAAATAGGTGCCTCCTCAGCTGCATCAACATGACGACTTCAAGTCAAGAGGTCGACCAGAAAAGGGGCAGTGAAACCGTTACAACTTCCATATTCTATCCTTTGCATGTAAATTCACTATTTTACTATTGTCTTTGAATACGAATATAAATTATACCTGCTCTACATTCCAAATGCATGTTTCAAAAATTAAAAAACAAGTTATAGAAGACCCAAGTTCTGGTCACAGAGCAATAATTGCTGATATAAAACTAGATAATACAAATAACAGTCAAATAAAACAAATCTGTATTGGAACAAATATAAAACTGAACTGGAACATCAATTTAAAGAACAAACAAACTCATAGCTGCATGACCACCCAGACCATATGAACAAAAATTTCAGTAAAGTCATCCTAGAAATTGCAAAAAAAAACATATTCCTCCTGGAAGAATAAAAAATTTCAAACCCCTTTTGGAACCCCCAGATAGAAGAACTGAAAAAGCAAAGGGATATAGCTAGAAATACAGCTGAACAAATAAAAAACATATCAGATACACAAATATGGCGAAAGAAATGTGCCTCACTAAAAAAAGAAATTAATACAGCTAAAAAGAATCACTTAAAATTTAAGTTTTGGTCAACAGTTTCTCGGTAAAACACAGAGTGAAACGCTACTCTTACACTGGGCACATACTACTATGTCTATCTCTTTCAGGCACAACCACACAATATGGCTGCACTGTATTGCCTACTGCCACATGCAGCAAATTTGACGCAGATAATACCATTATGTTCATACTATACCTTCATCACTCTGACGCCAATGTGACGTTTGCAAAACATTATTGTTAACGTTTTGTGCAGATGAAGTCTTTTCAGAGAACTCTTCAATGGAATGGATCTCCAAACAATCCAAATTGGGAAAGTCCTCTGAAGTGCTTAGGTCTTGCACATATATGTTGACCAGTTTGATGATAACATTCTTCATTTCTACTGGAACAGCAGGAACTACGAGATCCAACAAACTGAAACAAAACCACCATGCACGTGTGTATGTCAACAGCATAGTGAATACCAGCTTATACATTTCACACATGTGTTTATTTTAGCACTCCCAGCAAAATCCTATAGCACAATACGGCAAATTATTCATTTATGTATATGACTTTCATTTTTTATAGAATTTTTATGCTTATACGATCATAGCTTACATCCCCAAGAACAAAATGCAGGCTATAAGGCTGCTAATGTCAAAATTAAATTTATTGTTATGTTTTGTTATTTATTGTTGCTAACAATAGTGACCATTACAAACAAGAGTGACACCGATGATGTGATAGATGCATGATTAAACTAGTTTGCATTTAATTTCAAGAACTTGCAGCAAATGCTAAGATAAGCAAAGCTTATAAGCTTATACTCTCTAAGATATTTGTTATACAGAGTTCTTCATTTAGAACCTAACGAAGCACACAGCATTTCACATCTCCTGCAACCTTGCTGGATTCCACCACTATCGGCTGCTGTTGTGCATGGGCCTCTGAAAATCCACATGTCGGTCCAATATTGTACGAGCAGAGAGGTACCGAAATGACATATTGACCCCATTTTATCATGAACTGACAGAAGAAGAGAAATCATATGGGTGGTTTCAACAAGATTCTGCTACTGCCCATACAGTCCATGAATAAAATTAGGGAAGTGTTTCAAGATACAGTGATTAGTGCTGGTGTATGGCCCTCCCCTCTCGCTCCCCCAATCTAATACTGTGTGATTTTTACTTGTGGAGTAACCTGAAAGCCAAACTTTAAAAGACAAATCCTCACATGGTAATTATTATTTATTTATGCCAACAAACTTATTGTTAGTGCCTTTCTAAACATACAAGCCGTGTGTGGGCAATGTTTGAAAGGTACAACTGGAAATGAAAAACCTAATGCCACAGCTCGAATTTGAACCAAAGACCCTCTGCTTACCAGGCAGATGCTCTAACCCGGTTCTTCTTCAATCACCATTGAGAATGAAGACGCTGATCTTTGAAACACGTCCGGACAAAAACAGGTGTAAGTGAAGCTATAAGTGTCTATAGGTTAACTCATACACTTGTAAACATTTGAGAAGTCTCACTGTCTATATCACTTCACATATATTTAATGCAATTGTCAAGTCTGGACAAGTATATTTTGTGCCACCAAATTAAAACAGAATAGTTGTTCAGTGGGTACCAGCACTTTGTGCACTGTCTGGCACTGACAATGCCAATTATCCAGCCAAAAAGTGATGCAGTAGTACACAAAAGTCTATTACACAACTATCATTCCACACAATAAAACAATTATAAACCTACAATTCCAGCAAATTATTACACAATATCACTCTAAGATGGGAATCTAGCACAAATCAAAACATCGCTAGATATCCAAGCGCAATCTTAAGAGTATACAAAGGCCATGACTGTCTAGCAAAGGGATTTATTCTTCACCACTTTGTCACCTTCAATGCTGTCCAGCCATCATTGAGTGAAAAATACTGGAGCAAGAGCAAGAGGATTAATGGTTTTATTATCACAAATGTAGCATTAGCCTACAACACTGGAGGTAACTTAACATAACCAGCAGAACAACATTTGTGTGGACCCTTTATTTCCCAAACAACACGAGCTGGTCAACAGACAGTATGTAAGGCTTTCTCATATTCACATCAATACGATAAATTAATGCTTGGGAATAGAAGCAATATTTGGAATGATTCTCACCTTGAAAGAAATATTGGTGTCCATTTGTTGGGCCTCTGAACCAGATTGTGCACAAAGTCCTTGTGTCTGAACATGTTAGGAATATCCTGTATTGTTAACGAGATAACTTGCTTGCTATCCGGCCAATCTTCTTCAACCAATTTCATGGCATCTCTAAACGAATGCTGCTCTGCATTCAACTTTGGTTTAGTCGTTCTCGATTTTGTTTTGGGACTGCATGGCTTTTGGTTCTCTGGCATTTCCATTCGTTCGAGGGTCCTGTGCACTTTAAGTAATGCCAAAGCAAATTCCTTGATCCATAATGCAGCCATTCTGCGGCGATGTGGACTCTCTCTATCGTTGTTGGTGATCTCTACGAGTCTGTGAAGAAGGGAGGGTAATATCTTGTGCTGCTGCAGGAAGTTCAACATGCCCTCCCACAGACTCAGGAAGTAGAGTGGAAAACTGTCATTCTGCAGTCGCCAGGCATCTGCACACACCATATACTGTCAACTAACATCTCAATTCCTTTATTAGTAATATATTATAGGACAAATAAGAGGAATCAATTATTCACGCTCATGGGCGTTTTTCAGGCTGAGGCCATATGTTGGAAGTTTGCAATCAAATAGTATTAATTCATTATTCTGTTGCCAAAAGTTATAGTGCTTGTTGTAGATAACCGTATCAATTTATGCTAAATAAAAATTTTTCATTTCATCAAAATTAAAAGAATAGTCTAATACTCAGTAATTGACTACATATTAAATTTATTCATTTCCAAGGGGGGCTACAGCCCCTTTGTGATGCCCATGTTCATGCTGGTATTTTTACTTTCTCTACTAAGTATAGCAAGTAGAGCAAGTATTGTATTAATGTGTGATCTTGGCTTCCGGTGAAGGCCGCGTCATCTTGGTCGAAATCGCCGACGTTTCGCTCATCTTGTCATGAGCTTCTTCTGGGCTCTTGTCCGCTCTTTGTCCGGTTGCTCCCGTTTATATACCTGTTGCGAGTCTCTGCTGGTCCCGCCCCTTTTTTCCCCGATTGGTTGCCTGTCTGCCAATGGGATCTTGCACTGGTGTCACCGCTTTTTGTTGGTTTTGGAGATAATTAATATTGTGTTTTGTTGTCTGGTTCAATTCCTTAGGGCTTCCTTTTTCTGTGATATTCTTCCCTAGATCATTGTTTTGCAGAGATTGCTGTGGCAGGCCTCCAGACGCGGGATGGTCTGTTCGTTCCGCCCCTTGCTTTTCATTGGCTGGTCTTCGGCCAATAACTGTGCTAGTAAGTAGGGCCTTCCAGGTGTCGTGTAGTTGCCTTCCATGATCTCTGTTGATGTTATTCTTTTCTTTGAAGATTTCTAAGCTTTCTCGCGTCAGTCTGTATGAGAAATTTTTGCAGGTGGCTAGAAGTTCGGTGTTATCAAAGTCTATGTGATGGCCGGTTGTGATCACATGTTCCGCTAATGCGGATTTTTCGGGCTGGTTTAATTTTAGGCTGCGTATGTGCTCTTTTTTACGTGTTACGATTGATCTGCCGGTTTGGCCAATGTAGGCATGCCCATAGTCGCATCTAATTCTGTATACTCCTGGGTTAAGCAGCGGGTTGCTGGAATCTTTAATGGGTCTGAGAAATGATCGGAGCTTTCTGGTAGAAGTGTATCGTGTTTTGATGTTGTAATTTTTGAGGATGGACGAAATCTGGTCGGTTACGCCTCGGATATATGGTAAGGTGGTCCATGTGACACCATGTGCAAGATCCCATTGGCAGACAGGCAACCAATCGGGGAAAAAAGGGGCGGGACCAGCAGAGACTCGCAACAGGTATATAAACGGGAGCAACCGGACAAAGAGCGGACAAGAGCCCAGAAGAAGCTCATGACAAGATGAGCGAAACGTCGGCGATTTCGACCAAGATGACGCGGCCTTCACCGGAAGCCAAGATCACACATCAGGACACAGGCCGTGGAAGCCTACGCATCCAAGTATTGTATTAGACCCAAAAATTTTATGTACACCGGAAATACATGTTTCGAGGCTCCCTGAACAAAAAAAAACATTTTTAGGAAAAGGTGTGTGTGTGGAAGGGGTGGGGTGTGTACGTGTGGTAGTGGTGGTGGTGGTGTGTGTGTGTGTGTGCGTCAGTCACTGTGTGGGCAGCGTAACACAAAAACGAAAAGTCAGTAAAAGCCAAAGTTGGTACTTAAGTTTAATATCTTCGAAGGATGCAACACAAAGATTTTGTCCACAGTCTGACAGACAGATCTTTTTCTAAAAATCCTTTTTTTGGATTCAGGGGGTCTCGAAACATATTTCTGGTGAAATCTTGATACAGAATTTTTGGGTGGAATACAATACTTCCTCTAATTATCAGTAGAGAGAGTAAAAATATAGGTCTTGTTAAAACACACAATTTATGTAAAATCCTTTTTTCTGGGGAGGAGGAAGTGAGAGGGGGGGGGGGGGTTATGAGTGAAGTATTTTAAAGATATTCCTTATTATTTATCTGAATTGTGCAATACTTTTTTCATTATTAATCATTTATCTCTTGGCCATACAAAGAGAATGGAAGTTCAAACTCATCACATACCTACCAGCTTTAAAAGATTTTACTATTGCTCAGTCTACTGTATTCCCATACTCCCCTTGTATCTACAAGAAAATGAACAATAAGATAATTTGTACAAATGTTTACCTTAACTAACATGAAGATATAGGAATAAGAGTTTGTAAGAATGGTTAGTACAAGAGTGCAACACATCAGATTTGTTTTTAAATAAAATAACTGCTGATAAATTTTAATCAAAAGATGGTGTAATTCTATCTTTGTTAATAAATAAACTTATTGGATAAAAGAAGATCGCAGCCTACATCTATAAATGTAAATTTCAATCTGCTATTTTAAATAGTTGCAACGTTGGCAGGATAGGACTTTTAATTGCCCCTTTAGTGAGCCTTTGTGGACAGTCAAAATATTTAACAAACTCATTAGCAAAGCTTCAGCATTTTAAAAATGTTTTTCATCACAAGAAAAGTGAAACTGAGTAACATACCAAATTTTGAGTCAAAAACTGCAAGAAATTGTGGAGAAGGCAAAAATCCTTCGCCAGATAACAACAAATCAACAATGAGTCTGTTTCTGTCCATACATTTGGTCTTGTGCTGCAAGCATGTTTTCAGTTCCTTCAGCAATAGAAGCTGCGCTAGGGCCAACTGGAAAATAAACCAAGGTAAAATCACAACAACTGTCACACACTTGCAAACCATACATAATTCTTACCATACAGAGTGGTACAAAGCAAAGTAGCAGCTATGGTAAGGAGATAGGAGTAGGTCGCATCACTGCCATCAGAGTTAATGTTTCAAAGGTGGCGTTAACTTGCATTACACATGAAATTTGTGACTCTTTTTTTAGTGAATCAGCTAAGCAATATATTGATAAATCATGTTAAAGTTGTTTTATTGTGATATCTTCATTATATTTTCAGTTATAGGCTGTTGAATTTGACATTTCTAAAGTGAGTGTGGCAATTTAAATGCCACTTTATTGTGCACTTCAATCTTATCATTTTTCTACATGAAACACGTTTCAAATCTGCCTCCTGAAGTTCAATGTTTGTATGCTAGATGGCATAATGTGGTAAGTGAAAAACTAGTTTTGGAGGAAACTGCTCCAGCTACCCAAATTTTTTATATCAGTTTTCCACTAATTACATTTTTGTTTATAAAACGTACCTTTTCTCAAGAACTATAGGTTAGAATTATATGATTTTCTTGTGATTATTATTAGATATAGGATTTTGAAACTGAACCTAAAACATTATTCATTCTGCTAAATACTACATGTAAAAAATTTCAAAACTTAAAAGTTGAAAAACAAATTTTAAAAAGTAAATAAAAAAATAATTAAAGCACAAGTTGCAAATATAGTTTCAGGTTATTACATAAATGCATGAGATAGTTTATAGTGTCGCCCATCGCATTATTGTCGGCACTACCGCAAAGGAGCCGAAGGGAAGAGACAGAGAATGGCCATATTGTTGGGGCACTTGCCGAAAGAGAGAAAGGGATAGAGACTTCCGGAATTTTCTGCTTTGTATTTCACCGCAATAATAACTGAACTTTCCTGAAGTTTCCAGAATAGTGCCTGGGAGATATAAATAGCGGTAAAGTGTGAGAAGGGACAGTTTTTGTGTTACTAATTCGGAGCCGTGCTGTTGGTGAATCGGAAAAGACTTTCTTGCTGTTGCAACGAGTGTAAGAAGTTACTGTTTACGGAAATAAAAGTATTTCTTTATCTCGACTACATCTGTCTTCTTTACTTTACACCCACCAAAGTCACAATATAAATGTTGGTGTTATAATGAGTTTCCATTCCACGGATGAAACATCTTGTAAAACAACTTGCATTAGATATAAAACATTGACATTTCTACAGTAGTAAGATAGTTATGATAATAAGCACACAAAATTTCAAACAAATTAGATACATCTACCCAGAGATATGCTAAACAACTCGCTAGGGATAGGACAAAATATAGGAAATGAAGTGTGCAAGATGGGCAACAAGTTCAAACTTCCCATCAGTGTTATGCAGGTGCAAAAAACAATCTTTTGGATTTGACTGTCATTGCGATGAAACCACATTCCAACTGAGGCAAGTAGTGAAAACTCACACAAATGCACTCTGCTGGTTAAGTCATGGCAACTGTGTTTTCAGATGAAGGGGGATATTGTTAGACAATTTCATCACTTCTGGGACAACAACAAATGCTCATAGGAATTGTGAGACATTTAAAAAGTCAGATGGGTGATTCAGAAACATTGCTGTGCTTACCTCATCATTTTTTAGGATGTGCTTTTTCTCGGCATGTTTCTTCATTTGTTTTAACTTATCCTTAGAATATTTCTTTTTCTCTTGATAAAGATGTTCTCTGTGGAAGGAAGCACAAAAATATTTGAATAATTATAATGGGGAAAACAAGGAATATATGGTGGAATTTACACAACATGATGTGAAATAATAAATTTGTTCATTTCAATCTATTTTTTTCTGCATAGATAATTTAAACAGTTACAGAACTGGGCGGAAGATCATAATATGATAGTGAATGTTGTCAGCTCTTCACCATGCAACATAAGAATCATGATTTCAAACTGGAATTGAACAGAAACCTGCTTCAAAGAAACAAGAGCACCAAGTAGCTAGGTGTAACCTTAGACAACAAAATGAAGGGAGCAAAACATTTAAGAAGTCGACAAACGGGAACCATAAGATTACAGTTACTTAAACGCTAGCAGAACAAAATGGGGCAATTCTCAACATACTTTAAATAAAACTTAGCAAATATATGTAAAACCCCTCCTAAAGTATGGAAGTGAAGTAACTGCTCATAGAACTAAAAACAAATTAATACAATAGAAAATAGTGCTTGGAGGTGTCAAAAGTACTGCATTGACAGCACTACAGTTACACGCAGGTAACTTACCAATAGAACAACAAATAATGACACAAGCAGCAAATACATATGTAATGACAAAATCCCTAAAAGATCAGTCATGGATAAACTCAAAGACAATGGCACAACTTCAAACTCAGAAAGACCCAATATCCATACTCACCAACTGAATGGAAACATTAGGAACCCCAACCAAGGCTAACCAATCACCACTGCAAGAAAATACAACAGAATATTTGAGAGGTAGAACTGGAACTTAAAAATTCAATGTCACATCTGGGATTTGAACCACAGACCCTCCACTTACTAGGCAGGTGCTCTAACCATTAAGCTACTGTGACAACCTGCCAGAATAACACTGAATTCTCAAACCAGTTCGCATTTCTCCTGGTAAACCACAAAGGCAGTCTCACATCAGAGACAAATACCCCAAAGGTGACTTACTATTGCAAGTACCAGAATGACATTGAAAATTCAATGCAATTCTGGTAGATTGTCACAGTAGCTTAATGGTTAGAGCACCCACCTAGGGAAGATCTGTGGTTCAAATCCCAGCTATGGCAATAAGTTCCAGTTCTACCTCTCAAACATTGCCCACACACAGCTTGTGTTTAAAAACACCAACAGTAAGTTTGTTGGTATAAATAAATAATTCCAACAGAATACATTTATTATGATATTCATACAAATCTCGTACAACCAGTCAATAAAAAATTGCATTCACCAGAAATATTACAGAATTATTTAAAATTGAATTTACATATATATATATGAATCAACTGCTGTGATGTAAAATATAGGACCGGTAATTCTGTTTACACTCACTGTGCACCAAACACCAACTTCTGCAGCATGGTGAACAACTTCATGAATAATATGAGGATTTTCAAAGTAATATTTTTCTTTTTTTTTTCCATTATTTATTTTTATTCTGTCAACCTCTGTAGTGCAATGGTAGTGCACTTGACTCTGGCATGAAGGGCCCAGGTTCAATACCCACTACCAGCATAGGGGTTTTTCCTCCTGCTGGAAGGTCTGACATGGGTTGCACTCAGCCTCGTTAGGTTCCAGAGGGACTCACTTTTATTTCCATTAACATAATAATTAATAATAACATTTATTTCATCCAGTTTATCATACATATGATTTTGGACATGTCAGAAATACAATTCCATATTTACAAATTGAATTAGTTTCTCGGATTTTCTTCAAGTCGTATAAACATTTATTTATCAGATTCATCCTCAACTTCCTTTCAAATTGCTGTTTAGAAACTTCAGCTACAGATTTAATGTCTTGTGGTAGTTTGTTGTGAAGTGTGATTCCAGAAATATATACATCTTTTAGATACACTTTTACTTACACTATGCCTAAAATAGTCCATGTTTCCTCTTGTATAGTGTTCATGAATTTGGTTGTTTTTGATTGGTTTAAACTTATCAATTACATACATTATTGTTCTGAATGCATAGAGAGTAGATGGTAAGTAGTTTATTGTTAATAAAAGCTTCCTTACATGATTCCCTTACTTTTAGATTAAACATGATTCTGATACATTTCTTTTGATATATAAGCAATTTGTCCATATGCAAATTATTATTTATTTATGCCAACAAACTTACTGTTGGTGTTTTTAAACACACAAGCCGTGTGTGGGCAAAGTTTAAGAGGTAGAACTGGAACTTAAAAATTCAATGCCACAACTGGGATTTGAACCACAGACCTTCCGCTTGCCGGGCGGACACTCTAACCACTGAGCTATTGTGACAAACTGCCAGAATGGCATTAAATTCTCAAGCCAGTTCGTATTTCTCCTGGTAAACCACAAAGGCAGTCTCACATCAGAAACAATTACCCCAATGGTGACTTACTATTGTAAGTACTTTATATCCCAGGATTAAATAACCTTCACATGGAAATTATTATTTATTTATGCCAACAAACTTACCTCTTAAACTTTGCCCACACACGGCTTGTGTGTTTAAAAACACCAACAGTAAGTTTGTTGGCATAAATAAATAATAATTTCCATGTGAAGGTTATTTAATCCTGGGATATAAAGTACTTACAATAGTAAGTCACCATTGGGGTAATTGTTTCTGATGTGAGACTGCCTTTGTGGTTTACCAGGAGAAATACGAACTGGCTTGAGAATTTAATGCCATTCTGGCAGTTTGTCACAATAGCTCAGTGGTTAGAGCGTCCGCCCGGCAAGCGGAAGGTCTGTGGTTCAAATCCCAGTTGTGGCATTGAATTTTTAAGTTCCAGTTCTACCTCTTGTCCATATGCATTTTTGCAACAGCACCCCAGATTTCAATCCCATAAAGTATGTGTGGATAGAAACATCCATAGTATATTAGTTTCAATATATTACTGTCACTGTAATTGCTGAAGTATCTAAGTAGATATACTGTTTTACTAATTTTCCCACATATATGTTCAGCCCATGTTAGCCTTTTAACAATAAGACCTAAAAATTTGTGTGTTTTTGTTTCAAGAATACTGTTACTATCTACTTTTAGTGTCATATTACTACCATTTTTATTGAATTGCATCATTTTAGTTTTTTGCATGTTGCAGTGTAGATTTATTGATTTAAAGTAATTTAACAACCAGGAAGTGGTATTATTTAATGTAGTATTTAATCCTTCTATCGTTTTATTCCAACATACAGCTGTGGTAGTCACTGAAACTTAACATGGCCGGTCTTAAATAATTTATTCTTTGCATAACAGTTGCACTGTGAATTTTTACTTTGAGAAGAGTGCATAAAAAGTGTGATGATAAAATACAGTACATAGGAGAAACCAAGCAATAGATAAATGTGCAGTAACTCATAATTTTTGGCCAACAGAACACAATATTAAATGGAAAATAAGGTTTTAAAACATTTCTGTTTTATGCCAACCATCTTACTGCTGGTATTTTTAAACACACATGCAGTGTGTGGGCAATGTTTGAGAGGTAGAATATAAACCATGGATGTGATACTGGCAAGTTGCCATTGTAGCTCAGTAGTCAGAGCAATCATAAGTGAAGCAGAAAATCTGTGGTTCAAATCCCACCTATGGTATTGAATTTTTCAATCATGATTCTACCTCTCAAACTTTTAAAACATCAAACCCCGGCAGAACTTTCAGTATGGGAAAAAATCTACATCAATAAAAATATAGACAGAGTACTGAATATGAAATTGTGGATGATGAAGTATTCTCCACCAGATGGCAGGCAGTGTAATCAACATCCCTTCTAGATGTCTGAAGGCAAACATGTTTAGAAATGCTGTGAGTGAAAATAAAGTGTCATCAATCTACTCACAGTTTCAATTACGTTAAAAACTTTCAGTGTTCCTAATCACTTTTAATAACTTAGCAAGTAATGTAATTGTTACAAAAATTTACTCAAATTATCAAAGTGCAGAGAACTCTTTCAGAATATTATGTTCCAATGTCACATATTCATTTACATTCAGACTACTCAATACAGAGCTTGTACTTACAGCAAATATACCACTTTCTGAAGATGGCATTTGTTTATTCAATGTTTTTCCTTCACTTTCTCTGATACTTACACTAACTTGGGATCATCTATCTCCTTTATTGTTCTGAGTCCTGCCTTTGAGTAGAGCATCACAGCTTGCCACATTTCAAAAATGTTCCCCAGCTGTTCTGAGAGGTGTGAAAAATCTCCATAATATTTCTCATCCACTATCCAGTCTACGGTCATCTCAGCTTCACGTTGCCAGTAGTGCTCCTGAAACAATGCATGCTTATGTCACTAACACTGCTGCCAACTTGTATACAGAGGTATTTTTTAAAGGTAGCGTGAGTGACATCACGCAAAGCCATGGTGGGGGTAAGTTTTCACCAGCAGCCTGCTGGCTAGTGGGCTAGAAGTCGAAGAGATACTAACCAGACACCCCTTTTATCTTGCAATAGACAAGTGTACTCGACCATGAACTACTGCGCAACATTATGTCACATGCCACCTCTAAAAAATGCCTCGGTACTCTTTTGTTAACTGTGTTACATTATATACATACAATGTATATATAAAGCCATTATTTACTTACTGCAGCGAAGTTCTTGTAACAGCAAACACAAAAAAGATTCAAATCTTTCAAAACCAAAGTCTGAGATTAATTACAGGTGCTATCAAAACCACACCAATAGCAGCTATGGAAATACTAACCAACCAATGCCCCATTGAATATGAAATAGAAAAAGCAGCTCTTATTCAACACGAAAAGTTGATCAGACTCCCATTCAATACATGGCACAAGAGAAATTTTACACATACACTAAAGACTCAGGAAAGCTTTCTTTCCAAAATTCAAGACATCAAGAAGGATGTACACCTTCCTAATTCAAAGGAAAACTTCATATCTAAAGTGAATACGACACATACATTAGACATCACATATTATTTACACCAGACAGAAGAAGTTAAGAAAAGTGATACTCCCACTAGTGTTCTAAAATTATTGGCATTAGAGACAATCCATACTAGATTTCCAGAACACGAATGGCTCCATATTTATACTGATGGATCATTGATATCAAACCAAGATGGAGCAGGTGCTGGAGTCACATGTCACCTCTTTTCCTATTACAAATCTTTAAGTTATGGAACTACTAACTTTGATGGAGAAATGGAAGCAGTTCGAATGGCCCTACAAAATCTTTTGTACAGAATTTCACATTTTCAGCAAGCAGCTATTCTCTCAGATTCCAGGGCAGCAATTATAGCAATTACTTCCAAGTTGTCACCAAAAAACCAAACAATTATAGAACGTTGGAAAATCCTTACCCATCTAACTGCACTTCAAAAACCCCTAGTCTTCCAATGGATACCAGCTCACTGTGGGCTGAGTGGTAATGAGAAAGCTGATTTTCTTGCAAAAAAGGGTACCAGTGGTGTACAGAAATCTATAGTTAATCTAGCATTTTATGCAGCTAAAAGATTGGTCAACTCTGAATTCAAAAAAATTATTGAAAAATATCACTATGAAAAATCAAAAAATAAAAGATGGGAACTACCAAACATTCAAACAGTGATTCCTGAGTATCCTCGAAAAACAGCAGTTGCAACCTTCAGGTTGATTACAGGACATGATTGTCTGGCAAAACATTTAAACAGAATTGGGATATATTCTTCACCACTCTGCCCTCTATGTGATCTGCAAGAGGAAATGGATCAAGACCACCTTCAAATATGCCCGGCCACTTCTAGTGCCCCATCCAGCAGTGAAAAATATTGGAGAGCAAGAGGATTAATGACTTCGTCAGAAATCCAGCATTAGCTAACAACAACAACAACTCCAGTGGCATATATTGTGGGCTATCAAAGCTAACACCGAAGCCCATATCTAAAGTAAACTAGAAATTAATTAATGATGATGATGATGATGATGATGATGATAATAATAATAATAATAATAATAATAATAATAATAATAATAATAATAATAATAATAATAATAATAATAATAATAATAATAATAATAATAATAATAATTGCAATACTAGCCAGTTTCCCTCATGAAGAATTAGTGCATAGGATGGAATATGTGTTGTTCTCTACCATTGAACAGAGGGGAGGGGAGAGTAGGGCTTCAGAGGCGGTGAAGTGGCATAATGCAGGGTACCAAGGCTGTGTCGCTAGGCTCATACAAGCGAGTGTCTCCGAACCAAGCCGTATGAACACGTATGACTGGCTGCATAGCAATAGCACGTGGAAGTAACGCGTTTTTAATTGTGCGATTGTTACAGTCCTCAACAGCTGCATTAGTATTATTTAGTTCACAGTGTACAGTATACCAAGACAGTTGCTAGTGCTAATGCTTCAAAATGAATCAACAATGTGTAGTAAAACAATTACAGAAATTACTATACTCACAGTTAAAATAAAAGGATAAATGAGCAACAGTAAAGCAAGGGAGGCCTGCTCCGGTTCTTCCACACTTGCAGTGAGAGCAGAAGCAAAAGAAACAATACTTCCAATTATGTACAAATATGTGTTCATGCAAATTATATAAACTTTATTACTGACTATGCTTGTTGTTAGCAACCAAGAAAACACCCTGGAATACAACTCCCATAAATTTAGCATATTTAATCCCAGCTTTGGATAAATATAAGATATTAACAATGCATATAAAATATTTTACAACTTAAAAAACTTTTGACACTCAATGGACAGACTGTTCATTGAACTATCAGAAAAAAATTGTTGACCATTTGCATAATGAAAAGACTACAGAAAATAGAAATGTAATGAATAGATTGATTGATGCAGTTCTTATACGTTTCTAATCTGTGAACTTTATTAAGAAAACCAGACAATTCTTTGTTTCTCTTAATGGTTTAACTGCATTATTCTCGTTGTGTTTATTTGCAGCCAGTGGAGGAACTACACATGCTCTGCCTAACTGGTGTACAGGGTACATATGTAAAAATCTGATGTGTTGCACTCAGATGACTTTCTCTACTCTTGTACTAACCATTCTTACAAACTCTTATTGCTATATCTTCTTCATGTTAGTTGAGATAAACATTTGTACAAATTATCTTATTGCTTATTTCCTTGTAGGTACAAGGGGAATATTAGAATACAGTAGGCTTTGTGCGATAGTCAAATCTGTTAAAGCTTTGAGATTCCATTCTCTTTGCACACTTAACATATAAAAAAATGATCAACAATATCCCATTTCACCAAAGTTTTAAGTTTTCTGAAACTGACACACATAACAAGGAATATCTCCAAAATGGTTCACTCTACAAAAAAATTTACTTAGACATGAATTGTGTGTTTTAGAGAGATCTACAGTTTTCTATCGAAAGAAGTTGTCTTATCTCTTATGGTTTACGAGTTTTTCAAAAGTCATCTAGAGTAATCAGGACTTACATAGGCCAGAAAATTCAAAATATACATTTCATTTGTCATACAAATATCCTAAACATATATGACTTTAATCAAATTTGTTACAGCCATTTTCAAGAAAATCAAAATGTTCGAAAAATTTTCCATGTAAAGGGTAGTTTAGGGTGGGACTATTTTCTTCAAAATCTTCATGTCGCATCCTTGAAAGACACTAAACTTAAATACCAACTTTTGTTTTTAACCATTTTTGAGTTATGCTGTCCACACACATACACACACACACACGCACACACACACACACACACACACACACAGACCTTTTTCTAAAAATGCTTTTTTTTTATTCAAGGGGTCTGAAAACATATATTTCTAGTGAAATCTTGAAATTGAATTTTTGGGTGCAATATACTTATTCCCCTTCTTACTAGTAGAGAAAGTAAAAATGATAACAGGGCTATCAATTCATGTGTACTGCTAAATACATTTCATTCTCATTTATTTTGCAAACAGTTTGTTTATAATGGTAAGACTGTATAAGACAATATTTCAAACTGACCTCTGTTCTTGCTTCTGGGACATTCTTAATAAATGCAATACACACAAGCATAATGTATAGATTTTCTGAACATAGAGTGATATTTACATGCATCCATTTAAGGCAGAACTGTGCAGCTTCACGGAGAACACAGAGCGATGGAAGATTCTGGCCATGAGCAGCATCGTGTCGAATGTTGACGAGCCAGTCTGGGATCTGCAGTTTATTGGCTATCACATACAGAGACATCTGCTGCTCGGCAAGACTTGCTATGTGGTTCATGAACCTCATTAATGTCACCGAGTACATAAGACAGAGCTCGTGCTCGTAATATGCTGGAAGTTGCCCATTGGCTATATTGTCTGTCAGAACTTGATCCCGCAAGCAAACCTGCAATATATCCAGCGTACACTGTACACCCACAGGGATGCTGTGCGGGCATCTGGAACATAACAATAACATTCTATTACCTAAACTTTCAAACAGTGATGCTTAAACAAAACAAAAATGATCCTGATGTTACATTCACATGAGTGTTATTCTTCTACTTGGTTCTTATTAATTACAGAAATACTTATATTACACATTAGTTGTAGAGTGATATAGTAAGCTGCAGCAATATAAACATTTGAGAAGAGGGTTGCTATTTGATGGCTTTAAAATTCCATGCTCTTTGTATGACAGCAAGTTACCACTTGAAAAAGGTTTAAAGTATTTGAAAATTCAAACCAAGGACAAACATTACAGTAGAACCCTGCTAAAACAAATTAATTAGGGATGTGGTCTGTTCAGATATGGAAATGTTTGGAATATAAAAAAAAAAACACTGAGAACCCGAAGGAAACCCACCCCAGTGCCGCTTTGTCCACCACAAATCCCACATGCAGCCACCTGGGATCGAACCCGGGCTGCTTTGGTGAGAAGCCAATGGTCTAATCACTCGGCTACACAATGCATTCTTGTGACCTGTGAACATAGCCAATCGCATGCATTGGTGGTCTCAGATAGGTTGTTCAGTTTGTTTCACTATTGATAGGGCAATTTATGCTTTTTACTCATAAATTAACACACAAGAGGTGCTTGTTTGTGTTATACCATGCACATTGGCTACTCTGTACTACAAATAAGATTTTTATTATAAAACTGATGATGATGATGATGATCAAGTGTTTAAAACAGTGGAGCATATTAATGATTTAGAGGACCCTCTCCAAAACTAGTTCTGTTTTAAATAACAAATTGGAGCAGAATGTGTTTTTTAAATGTTGTCAGATTATCCAGAATTTTGGATTTGCAGGGTTTGGATGAGCTTGGTTCTGCTGTATCTCAGAAACAATTTATGCCACAAAAACATTTCACATAATTGGTGTGTTTTGACAAAAACTTGGTGTTCAAGTTGAGGATCTTAAAAAGATGCCACAGGAACATTTTCAACAAAATACCCTCATCCCAGTTTTTATTTTCTCAAAAATGGTTCTAAAGATATTTACATTATAAATCATATATCTTAATTTTTCTGGCATGACTGAGTGATTAGGGTTTAAGGGCCCATCGACAGCTAGGTCATTAGAGCCCCAATAGTCTGTGGGGTCCTTATTGCTCTTGTATCTCCACAAAATGTGTGATGACACCATTTGTGTAACTAAATGACAACTCTAGCTACTGTTTAAGTGTTGTGTTGTACTGTAACCTTGCTGCCCATTGTCATACCAACACAACTAACTAAACTGCTGCTCTGTGTTGACTGGCTCACATAGTCCAGGCAAATCACTGACAAACTCTCGAGTCTTGCCACAATCAAGTCCCTGCACCTTGAAATGTGTGCATTGATATTTGTCCTTGAGCCAGCTCATTGTTGTCTTGTTTGTCAGCATAGTGGTGTAAGGTTACCATGACCTAGATGTTAAAGGCAGCATATCAATGCAGCAAAGCAAAAAGTAAAGAAGAATGCTATCTTTGAGGTGCAGCCACTGCAGCATTATCTTTTTGATTTACAAGCTTTATTTGCTTAAAGGAATATTGTTGTTGTTATTATTATTATTGTTTGATTTATTGTCACATACGTTTACAAAAAATTGGGCAAATGGTCTATAAACAGCTGACTCGTCAGTTTAACAATTATTATATTTGTTCCAATCTGCTTTTTTAAAGTTCCAATACAGATTCCTAAGACCTTGACTGTTATTTGTATTCTCTAGTTTTATATCAGCAATTACTGTTCTGTGACCAGAACTTGTATCTTCTATAACTTGTTTTTTAATTTTTGAAACAATATCTGTTGTAGCTAACAAGAGGTCTGAGTTACTGCCTGCTCCAGAATAATGTATGAAGGTTGTGGGATCTTCTTTACTATAAATCAGTTCAAAAGTTGTGGTATTCAAGAATTCTTCCACTATCTTCCCTGTAGAATCCACTTTTTCATAACCCCATCTTTTGGAATGTGAATTGAAATCCCCAATTACGATTGTTTTATTTAATTGGTCAACAAGTGAGAGATCTGGTTCATTCCTGGGAGGATTGTAAATACTGTATAAATGTAGATGTGTTTTGTTATCCCAAAAATTTAGCTTTATTAATTCCCTTTTATCTGTGTTATCCATTTCTTTAACAATTTCAAAGGAGGATTTAATATCCTTTTTGACTCCAACTAATATTCCACTACTTATCTGTCTATTTTTGGGTAGTAAGTGTAGTAAAAATCCAGTAAAATTGAAGTATTTAAGTTGGTCATTTGTTAGATTTGCTTCTTGTATTACAAATATATCAATGTTATAGTCAAATACAATTTTATTCAGTTCTACTCTTTTTGTTTGTGTGAGACCACCCACATTCCATTGTAGAAGTCAGATGTTAGATCTTCAATTAATATAATGTTTTGGTTCTCGAGAAGTAGTCCCCGCCCGGAGATCCGAATGGGAGACTATTTTAACTCCGGAACATTTTACCCCTCGAGTCATATTTCATAAAAAAAGAGAGCAATAGCAGTAATAGTAACCGTTTTTTAGAGAGCACCATATTTTTATGTTTTGGCGGTGACATCGCTCTCTCACAACCCCCGGAATGTCTGGGGGACCACACCTGTCGTTGGTTTACGGGTCTCACCGACCTGACCGGGAGAATTATCAAAATAAATTCACCGACCATATCCTCTGATTACCAATCAGAAGACGTATTACAAGCCATGACAGGTCTGCATGTTAGAGGTTAAGGTTTTATAGAGAAATGGAGAGGTTGGAAAAATAAAGACTCCCTAGCCCTCAGGAACCCTAATAGCATCGGTGTCGGAAGAGAACAAGAGTTGACCAAGGTAAGGTCAGATAGAAAAGTTACAGTGAGGAGCAAAACACCCGTAAGTGGAAGTAATGTTCTGCTCAGCTTGGGTACCTTGTGGTCACTATCCACATATCCCCCAGACACCAGTAAGTGGAAGTAATGTTCTGCTCAGCATGGGTACCTTGTGGTCACTATCCACATATCCCCCAGACACCAGTAAGTGGAAGTAATGTTCTGCTCAGCATGGGTACCTTGTGGTCGCTATCCACATATCCCCTAGACACCAGTAAGTGGAAGTAATGTTCTGCTCAGCTTGGGTACCTTGTGGTCACTATTCACATATCCCCTAGGCACCAGTAAGTGGAAGTAATGTTCTGCTCAGCTTGGGCACCTTGTGGTCACTATCTACATATCCCCTAGACACCAGTAAGTGGAAGTAATGTTCTGTCCAGCTTGGGTACCTTGTGGTCACTATCCACATATCCCCTAGACACCAGTAAGTGGAAGTAATGTTCTGCTCAGCTTGGGTACCTTGTGGTGCTATCCACATATCCCCTAGACACCAGTAAGTGGAAGTAATGTTCTGTTCAGCTTGGGTACCTTGTGGTGCTATCCACATATCCCCTAGACACCAGTAAGTGGAAGTAATGTTCTGCTCAGCTTGGGTACCTTGTGGTGCTATCCACATATCCCCTAGACACCAGTAAGTGGAAGTAATGTTCTGCTCAGCTTGGGTACCTTGTGGTGCTATCTACATATCCCCTAGACACCAGTAAGTGGAAGTAATGTTCTGCTCAGCTTGGGTACCTTGTGGTGCTATCCACATATCCCCTAGACACCAGTAAGTGGAAGTAATGTTCTGTTCAGCTTGGGTACCTTGTGGTCGCTATCCACATATCCCCTAGACACCAGTAAGTGGAAGTAATGTTCTGCTCAGCTTGGGTACCTTGTGGTGCTATCCACATATCCCCTAGACACCAGTAAGTGGAAGTAATGTTCTGCTCAGCTTGGGTACCTTGTGGTCACTATCCACATATCCCCTAGACACCAGTAAGTGGAAGTAATGTTCTGCTCAGCTTGGGTACCTTGTGGTCACTATCCACATATCCCCTAGACACCAGTAAGTGGAAGTAATGTTCTGCTCAGCTTGGGTACCTTGTGGTCACTATCCACATATCCCCTAGACACCAGTAAGTGGAAGTAATGTTCTGCTCAGCTTGGGTACCTTGTGGTCACTATCCACATATCCCCTAGACACCAGTAAGTGGAAGTAATGTTCTGCTCAGCTTGGGTACCTTGTGGTCGCTATCCACATATCCCCTAGACACCAGTAAGTGGAAGTAATGTTCTGCTCAGCTTGGGTACCTTGTGGTCGCTATCCACATATCCCCTAGACACCAGTAAGTGGAAGTAATGTTCTGCTCAGGTTGGGTACCTTGTGGTCACTATCCACATATCCCCTAGACACCAGTAAGTGGAAGTAATGTTCTGCTCAGCTTGGGTACCTTGTGGTCACTATCCACATATCCCCTAGACACCAGTAAGTGGAAGTAATGTTCTGCTCAGCTTGGGTACCTTGTGGTCACTATCCACATATCCCCTAGACACCAGTAAGTGGAAGTAATGTTCTGCTTAGCTTGGGTACCTTGTGGTGCTATCCACATATCCCCTAGACACCAGAAGTGGAAGTAATGTTCTGCTCAGCTTGGGTACCTTGTATTGTATTGTATTACATCTTGTTCCTTGGATCCTAGAATGAGCCATGCTCAAGGATATAGAACATGTCATACAACCATGCAATTTCATACAAAATTTTTTTTCCAACACCTAAACACAATCATTATAGTAGGGTTAAACTAGTGGTTGAAAGAACTTATAGTATAGTATTCCTTTATGCTGTAAATAGAATGTGCTAGCAAAAACTTTCTCAAATCCTTTTTAAATCTTAAACAGTCTCTTGGGTTACACAGTAATTTTAAAGCTAAAGGAAGACCATTATATATTTGTATGGCGGAGTAGCAGAGACCTTTCTGATAAATGTACATGGAGTTACATGGCCTGTGCAAGTCATTTCTGTGTCTAGTGCTGTAGCTTGTGGTTGCCATTCACATATCGCCTAGACGGAGACCCCTGAGTAAAGTCATGTGAATGTAACACATCAGATTTTTTATTCTCAAGCCCTAAGAAATGGTAGGTGGATGAAGATTTACATTAAATGAGGTTAAAGGTGACAGAAGTGCTTATTTTGCACAGCTGCACAAATCTTATTTTCTTGAGTCTGTTCAACAGCTGGAAAGTCATTGGCAGTAAATGTAGTGATGATTTACAAGGTGAACACTTCTGTGCCTGTATAGTGTGGCTTGTGGTAGACACCAAGGAAGACTTAACTAAAGGAACACTAGTCAAAGATTAGCCTACCTGGCCTTCCACAGCAACAGGTGCTCTAGTCCTTTTGTTTGATCCTTGACATCATTCGAGTAGATCTCCCTATATACCTGTTTCCATTCTACCCTGCAAAATAAACCTGCTTTGTACATCTGACAAGTTTCTCAAAATCTCTTTAAACAAATATATGCAACACAAGTGTTTAATTTCTTATCAGTAGCAATGGTAGCTGAGGAAACGGTTACAAATACATGCAGTTTGGGTGTGGCTGGTGATTAATGAATAAGCCTTAGGTATTTGTCGATATGACTCAATTATACACTAACTTTTCACTCTTTAAGCAAATAAGCAAAAAAAAAGCCAGAAAAACCTTCAATAATGTTAAGTTGGCACCTTATTTCTCATAATGGTCTGTAAATTAGGGTATCTTTCATTTTCCTCTCGCTATGGAGGACTGACATCCCCTAGGGCTTACTGCCTAGGGTCAGATGAACCTATGGACCAGACAGATTGAAGACCTGGAAGCGGATGGTTAGTATGATATGAAAGAAAATGAGAAGATGCAGCAATAGTGGCATCAGTGCCAGGGGAAGCCACAGAACTTGGAGAAAACCCGCCCCAGACGCCGCTTCTTTCACCACCAATATCACATGTGGATCTCTGGGATCGAACCCAAGGCCTTGGTGATAGGCGATCGTCCACGGCGCCTACTGTGAACTACAGTATTCTTATTTAGGTATTCATATTGTATGTTTCTGAAATGATACTATAGAAACAAGTGCTTTCTTTATATGTCACGTTATTTTGACATTCAATTTTTTTTTCAATTCAATTTATTCATCCCTAGATCAAATACATGATATTGAGTAATGCATGTTATGCTCATAGGACACAGATTAGATGTGCAGGTGTTATGAGCCGCGATATCTCTGGGCTTTAAGATTTCTGTCACTACGTTACTCCTATACACTATCCGTGCGGTTCAGCATACAGTAGTGTGCAATGAAGTCAAAATTTGATCATTTATTAGTTTAAGGAGGTCACATAGTGCTTCTACATGCGTAATAAACTGACACTGACAATATTTTAAAGCTCATCAATCCAACATTTTTAACTTAAGCAAATACTAAAGTGAAATAGTATGGAAAACAGCTTAACAACCTTAAAACATGTTCATGCTTGCCAAGTTTTTCGTTATAAAGTACAACGCTCTCAGATAGAAACTCTGGAAAAGCTTGTATCTTACATTTTACTGTCAACTTGTCATATGTTAATTATCACTGACATTTGGCATAAAAGATAGTTTTAAGACGTATACAAATAAACTTACATGCTAAACCAAGGAACAGTCCTCAAGTTGGACATCTCCATAGTGGTTTAAATTTCCTTAACCTTATTTTCGTGCCGGAACATCAACACGTGCACGTGTACTCAATCTGCGAGGAGACTAATGTAAGTGCATTATATGTTGGCAGCAGCTTGACTATAGAGAGGGGTGCGGGGTCACAGAGCTTGCTGCTATAACTCTGTGTTTAATCTCTGGCATACGATAAATTGTATTTTACTTCACCAACATATCAGTAATATTATTTCCAAAATAAACATGCAAATAAACATTGAGAAAAAACTGAATTTTCAAAATACATAGCCTAAAATTAAACAAAAGCATGGATACTTATATCAACATCGGTGTGAAACACAATTTAATACAATGGCTTTTATGCACCTCCCAAAAGGATTGCAAGGAAAGTTTGATTCAATCTTATGCACTAAGATTATTCTAGAATGGCAACAGTAATTTTTGCCCATTTACTGATTAAAAGCATGATGACTGATACTCATGGGCGTCGGCAGACTTTTTCCTAGGCTGCGGCCTCATGTTGGAAGTTTGCAGTCGAACAACATTTTAATTCACTCTTGTTGTGAAAAGTACAGTATTTGTTGCGGATAACCATATTAATTTGTGCCAAATAAAAATTGTTCTTTATATTAAAATTAAAATAATAGTCTAATAGTTGGTAATTGATTGCACAGTAGGTTAATTAATTTCCAAGGGGGCGGCCGCGGCCCCCCGTTGCCCCCACCCCTTTGCGATGCTCCTGCTGACACATAAAGACAATAAAGCCTTACACTAGGTTACAATAGCATAATAAAATAAATTTTATACCTTTCAGCACACCATATACAGGTACGATAAACCGAGAGAACAATAGGTTAATTAATTTCCAAGGGGGCGGCCGCGGCCCCCCGTTGCCCCCACCCCTTTGCGATGCTCCTGCTGACACATAAAGACAATAAAGCCTTACACTAGGTTACAATAGCATGATAAAATAAATTGTATACCTTTCAGCACACCATATACAGGTACGATAAACCGAGAGAACAATAAAATACTATTTATTTTATAAGACACTTTGTACAGGCCCGTTCGTCTTCTTACTTCCCAGCACAAATCTCCAGGAGTGTTCATTTTGTCTGTAATATTGTTTAAAGCACCACATCACACGTTCCCAGACCATAGTGGTTCCTTCACCACTCAAGGAAGACGTAGGAAGGCTCCATAACCTCATATGCAGGTAAGCGGCGAGACAATCCTGTACGGTAGCAGCAATTGTTTCTCCTGTGGGATAATCTGGTATCTGGTGCTTCTCTGTCAGGAGGCTCTTTGACGGAACTTTGTCGTCTGAACTCTTCGGATGTCCCCTTTGAATGATTTGTTTATGTATAGTTTGACTGAATTGAATTCCGACCCAGACCGACGGTTTTTAAGAGTGCTTTTCCCAAAAACCTCAACCAACATATCATCCATTTCTGTTGAGTCCTGCTGCGAGTAAAAATGTTCTTTGGTTTACTGAAAGGCACAATACCCACAGAGGGCTTCTCTCTTATGCTTCACAAACACAAAAGTAAATGTTGATGGAGAGTTTCCAATGGATTCCATTGGATTTCTGAGTGAGACATTCAGACAGAGATATTTCCATGATCAAAATGCAATACTACCATCTGCCAAAAACTTCAAATTCTAACCTAAGCAGAGTAGAACATATAATGGAACAGATGAACATAGTAATCCCTGCAATTTTAAAAGATGCAGTAAATAAAGTAAGGACTGACCTCAGATGATGACAGAGGACTCGATTTTTCAGGACGCTGTCAATTGCCAGGGCTGTATAAGCATACTTAAAAGCTATTTGTCTGGATCAGTTTCAAATCCGTAACTTTGGTATAGTAGACCAGCATATAACCAACTGAGCTACACAGATCGACATGACAGGGTTACTTCATTATTTCCAAGCATCTTAACTATACGATAAATATGGACATTTTACAGAACCTTGCCGCCTTTATGTCAGAATTAGTGCTGTATCCTAGTTTTAAAAACTGTAATATGTTGTTTTAATAATCTATACCGCCACTAGTTACAACGTAAACGGGCAAGATCACCCTACAGCACTAATGAGCAGTGGGGAAATAGGAGTTCTGGAAAAGCTATTTTCTTCTGAGGCACTGGAAGGCCATAAGCAAGACAATATGTGAAAGCACCTTTAATTCCTAATCGTTAAATGTATTGCAGTTTGTAAGCATACTTTTGAATACCTATGGATCATTTTCTATTAATCATCTTGCTCCTATGTGCAGTTAAATATTTATGTTGTGATAATGTCACTTCTGTGAGGTAAGTTATATATTCAGCGATATTTAAAGTTCCATTTTGCATTTATAAAAATTAGGATGCGCATTTATAGTACGAGACTAACAAAAGTATAGTGATCAAAGTTTCTGATTTCATATTACTCGTTTAGCAACAGGGTTACACTTGAGGGGTAATATGGGCATCGATGGCTCAGTTTTATCCTGGCAGAAATATTATAATTAGGGTTCGTAGTCCAGCTACATTTAACAAGAATCACATTACCGGCGTTCTTAGCGTGTGTGACGGCACAGTGTTGGTATACACAGTTGCATCAAAATATAGTACAGTACGTTATCTTCTCTAGTTGTTGACATCGAAGCCAGTACAGGTTATGTCAGTGCTGCTATGCCGCGTTTACACAGTAAGTGTGTGTGTGTGGGGTGTGTGTATGAGTGAGTGAGTGAGTGTGTGTGTGTGAGTGAGTGAGTGTGTGTGTATGTGAGTGAGTGAGTGTGTGTGTATGTGAGTGAGTGTGTGTAAGTGTGTGTGCACGTGCGCGCGTGTGTGTCATTCTGAAATCTTCCGAAGCATTCTGATTATGTTGGAAATCTAAAGAAGGAGTACAACTTGAAAATAAATTTATAACTTCCTTATTGTTTTTCGTGTTTTGAATTACGAACCTTAAATTAACTTTAGGATCCTAACATTTTAGGAGGGATAACAAAATTGGAAGCTGTGTACTTCTGCAAGAGGAGACTGAGGCTAAGGAGCAGTTACCAGGTAATTCAATTTATATCAATATCCAATATTTGTATTTATTCATTTTACTGGCATATATCCTGGACGAAGAGATAAAAGTCCGCCAAAGCAATGAGTGCCCAAAAGTGCTTTATTATTAACTTGAGTTTTCCGCCAAAGTCCGTTAAAGTAGTTCACCATTCCTTACGATAGAAGTTTTCAGATGTCGCGGAAGCGATACTATAATTGACTCTGTGATTTTGCTGTTCCTTGTATGAGGTTAACATTCGCGAAGAGGGTAATTCTGAAATTTTTTTTAAATTAACGTCCTCCAACATTGCTTCATATCGGACGGTGAGCGAATGAAACGGGTGAAATGATGCTCAAATGAGCCCGACGTCCATGGAGCTTTAAGTTACCCGACATTCGTCTTCTCAGGATAAGGGAAAACCTCGGAAAAAACCTTACCCGGATAACTTACCCTAAGCGAGATTCGAACTCGCGGCCTCTTGAACGTGAGGCAGGCACGCTAACCATCACGCTATCGAGGCGGGCGGTAATTCTGAACCTGAACTCGATCCATGTTCCTATATAAAGGCCTGTTTTTCTCAAAACTACATTTCTGCATATTCCAAATCTAGGACGCGCCTGAGTTTGCTTCAAGTTCAATGAAAATTTCCAAAAGTATTCATAAATAGCAGCTAAACAATTTTATACCACTCCAATGTTGCTAACTTCATTGCACACATGGATTCGTCTCGTTCTAAACGTGGTTTCTCTTAGTTTTGTGAAAGAACACTCATGATGAAGTGCATAAGGAAGAACTGAAGGAGTCAAAATAGAAATAAACATTTTCATCACTGTGTTGTTAAATACTGTGTTAAAATAATATCTTGATTACAGAGGATTTAATAACATGGCTCCTGACAGCCAACGCGGACAAGCTGAGGACGGTGGACGTTAATGTCATACGCAAAGGACTCTGGGCAATTAGGAAGTTTGACCTGCAGCCAAATATTAAAGAACTGATATGGGAGACGATCAAGGTAGGTAACCTTATATGTAACTGCTGTATTTACGACTCTGTCTATCCGCAGGTGCTAGAGATAGGACTCTTCTTATTTTCCTCATCACTCTCTCCTTAAAGGTTAGCGCGCTCGCCTACCACCTAGGCGGCCCGGATTCGATCCCAGGGACCCGCATGTGATATTCGTGGTGGACGAAGCGGTGTCAGGGCGGGTTTTCTCCGGGTGCTCCGGTTTCCCCCGCCATCTCATTCCACCGGTGCTCCATCTTCATTCCATGTATCATCAGTGTCACCGCCTGCGGTGCCATAGAGTAAAAGCGGGCGTTAAACACTGCAACAACAACTCTCTCCTTATGTAGGAATCACACCATCTAGGACTTACAAGTCAGTGTCTAGTGTCAGGGAACACAGGAACCTATGTACCAGACAGAGTGTACACCTGCAAGTATGAGAGTGAGGAAGTGATTACCCTCCCCTTATGTAGGACTTACAAGACAGTGTCTAGAGTCAGACGTCTGTCAGGGAACACAGGAACCTATGTACCAGACAGAGTGAACACCTGCAAGTATGAGAGTGAGGAAGTGATTACCCTCCCCTTATGTAGCACTTACAAGACAGTGTCTAGAGTCAGACGTCTGTCAGGGAACACAGGAACCTATGTACCAGACAGAGTGAACACCTGCAAGTATGAGAGTGAGGAAGTTATTACCCTCGCCTTATGTAGGACTTACAAGTCAGTGTCTAGAGTCAGACGTCTGTCAGGGAACACAGGAACCTATGTACCAGACAGAGTGAACACCTGCAAGTATGAGAGTGAGGAAGTGATTACCCTCCCCTTATGTAGGACTTACAAGTCAGTGTCTAGAGTCAGACGTCTGTCAGGGAACACAGGAACCTATGTACCAGACAGAGTGAACACCTGCAAGTATGAGAGTGAGGAAGTGAATACCCTCCCCTTATGTAGCACTTACAAGTCAGTGTCTAGAGTCAAACGTCTGTCAGGGAACACAGGAACCTATGTACCAGACAGAGTGAACACCTGCAAGTATGAGAGTGAGGAAGTGATTACCCTCCCCTTATGTAGCACTTACAAGTCAGTGTCTAGAGTCAAACGTCTGTCAGGGAACACAGGAACCTATGTACCAGACAGAGTGAACACCTGCAAGTATGAGAGTGAGGAAGTGATTACCCTCCCCTTATGTAGGACTTACAAGACAGTGTCTAGAGTCAGACGCCTGTCAGGGAACACAGGAACCTATGTACCAGACAGAGTGAACACCTGTAAGTATGAGAGTGAGGAAGTGATTACACTCCCCTTATGTAGGACTTACAAGACAGTGTCTAGAGTCAGACGTCTGTCAGGGAACACAGGAACCTATGTACCAGACAGAGTGAACACCTGTAAGTATGAGAGTGAGGAAGTGATTACCCTCCCCTTATGTAGGACTTACAAGACAGTGTCTAGAGTCAGACGTCTGTCAGGGAACACAGGAACCTATGTACCAGACAGAGTGAACACCTGGCAGCAGGTGGTTAGCCAAGTACCAGGTATGATAGTGAAGACGATGATATGAAATGCAGGCGAAATCGGTGAATTGGTGGAATGGGTGGCGGGGGAAGTTGGAGTACCCAAAGAAAACCACCCAGACACCGCTTCGTCCACAACGAATACCACGGAGAGCGGTCTAACAGCCCAACTACGGCGCTGCCTGAGATACAACTCCTCAAGGTAAAATTCCCATTCAGGCACACAATTTAAATCACTATTTGTCCATATCTTATTACAGCTGTCAAGTATTTCTTACTATTGTAAATAGGTATATCTCCACACGAATTAAAATGATACGGTAAAGGTGGGTCTGAAGTTGGGCAAAAAACCTGTAACTTCATGACATATCTCTATTTTTACATTGAAACCAACCCACATTCACACTTCTTGATTGTGGAGGTTAGGCAATGGTTCTAATGAAAGGATTCCTCTGCTACAGCCAAGAATGGAACCCTTTGGGTTCAAAGAACACAGACAGCCCACCATTGTTGAGCGCGGAATCATCATCATCATCATGAGTATTATTATTATTATTATTATTATTATTATTATTATTATTATTATTATTATTATTATTATTATTATTATTATTATTATTATTATTATTATTATTATTATTATTATTATTATTATTATTATTATTATTATTATTATTATTATTATTATTATTATTAGTATTATTATTATTATTATTATTATTATTATTATTATTATTATTATTATTATTATTATTATTATTATTGTTATTATTATTATTATTGTTGTTGTTGTTGTTGTTGTTGTTGTTATCATCACATTAAAGGAAACACGAGCCATACATGCACAACAGCTGACGTGTTGCATGCCCAGCCCGCCATATTGTTACGTTACTGGCCCTCATTGGCTATTTTCAAGTTGTTGGGTTGAAATATTAGATGCAACTTGATCGCATTGGATACAAGAACTCGGATAGGAGTTCTACACAACAAAATTGTATCCTACCCTCGATATCCCACGATGCACTTTTCTTGCATACAATGTTTCGGAACAAAATGTTGGACTACGGGACTTCAGCACTATGGCGACGTATCGAATCATATATGTTGAAAATGATTTCCCGGATCTGTGGCGGCAATTTTTAGTCGACCCTATCCAAACCTTTATTTCCGATCAGTTCATATAAGTATTCCGTAGGCCCAATGTGATGCGGAGTGCATGGTAAAAGCTGTATGTGTTCTTACTTCACCATCATTATTATAACCACTACGTAACGTGCAAGGCTCTGAGGCTGTGGGTTCGAACCCCCGTGCCAGAGGATTTCAAAGTTTTATTTCCAGCTAAAGTACAATATCGAACTTTGAATTGAATATTATGATACTTTCTATGCGGATACCGATACAGATAAACAAAGAAAAAATCTTGTGTATTACTTTAAGATCTACTTTCCTCAATCGTTTTTTTTTTTTTTTTTATATCTCTTCTAAAAGTCACTCTTTCAAACGGTAATTCTTCTCCGTGCATCTAATTTGTCGAAATGAACTGTAGAAATAATTTCATTAAAAGCTGTGATCATTCAAAACATAGTAATTACACTATTTTTATGTGTATGGTTTGTTGTTAGATTCTAGTCTAAAGATGTAGTGGTATTCAAAACAGGTTATAATATTGTGCACATTCTTTAGGGTTCTGGTTCTCCGAAAAATATTACGGCTGAACTAATACAAGAAATGAAGTTTCTCATCACGCATATTCCGGAACCAGATTTATTCCATCTCAACTTGTCAGATTGGCATGTAGTGGAGTTCCTAGGTAAACAACAATTGTCTAGGAGAAAAATGGGCATTCTAGCCATGGCCTACTCTAAGTTGCATCCTGACGAAGATATTGTCAACTCTGTGATTCTGATCAACCACATCCGGGGATTACTATGTGGATTCAGCCTTTACGATCTTGGAAGGATAACACCAGATACTATTGTGTAAGTTATGGTGCCTAAGATAAGGGTATTTATAGTTTTAGTGGTCATACTTTTACCAGCTGCATTATCGTGGTTTCTATGGTTACAACATGGCGGTTACTACGTCTTCGCTGGGCTTACCTTATAGTTTGCAATGTGAACACTACATTGATGATTCAACAGCACAACGTCTATGTCAGCAGGCGCAAATGCGAAGCTTCCTTGATTACCACACATTTGAAGTAATAATTAACTATATACAATCACTCTAAAGAATGTTTATTTCTAATTTCAAAATTATGTCAGTCTTGTGAATATTTTATCTTATTAGATTTTACGTTTTTAATATTTTAACTTCTTTCCCGTGAGAATTAATGTCCTAGGTTTTATGGCATGTCCCAGAAATAAAATGTTTTTCTAGACAACAATTAACATATTTTCACAAGCTAGAGAACGCTAATGCCAAAAAAGAAAACATACTGATTTTTGGCGTGATGTCCACTGCTGTTCAGTGTAATGTCGGCCCTATTGAATTCTTGGGAACTGCCCAGCGACTCAGCGTTTATTAAAAAAAATAATAATATAAAGATGTTGATAATGATGATAGTGATAGTGATAATGGTGATGATGATGATGATGATAACAACAACAATAATAATAATTTGTGATATTGTTTACAGTCGCTTGGATCGAGAAGTTTATCATTACCTGTTAGCGTGTACACGGATGCAGCTGAGTCTGTTGTACAACTCGTCCACATCACCAGAAGCTTATGGACCCAGCTATTCTTGGAACAAGGAAGACGTACACAGACTTGGATTACTTTTTATAATGGCAACTACTGAGGAAATCGTCAAAGTCCGCCCAAGAAGCTTCTCAGGACTGTCACGTTCAGTGTTAGCACTTCTGACCCCTGAACAAGTTCAAGTAGGTACCGGCGAGGACCATGGTGTATAAAAATACATTTGAATTTTCATTCCGCATGAAAACGCGGATTCAGTTCTAACTGAATCCTTGTATCCAGTCTTCTTAGAAGTGGAATGGGATCGACATTTTTTTGAATAGAAATATATGCTAGATTCAAATAGATTTCAATCCGCCAAGCATGTTTAGTTCTATGCACAAAAGGTATGTTTTACCGGTTCGCCAACACGTTTTTGAAGTAAGAACCGATTCCGCATCTTCAAGTGACGTCAGTTCTAGGTCGACCACTCTTAGCTAAACTTTTACTACGCTGCCGTTACGTTTCACGACTCTACCGTGAACTACAATCGGCTATTCGCGCTTTAAATGCAGAACGCATTCGTCCCGATGAAATTCTCTGACAATTTGTTGGAAGTTTATAGTGAAGGTGTAATCAATGATGGAAATGTGTGTAAATTATGTAGGGATTTAATGAATGAAGGACAGCTGGTCAAGTTGAAAACGCTCTGGACGGCTTATTGTCATGATTGACGACTTGTTTCATTGGGAATTACTGGATGATCCACCATACAGCTCTGATTTAGCACCGTCACACTTTCATCTGTTTCCAAATCTTTGGTGGAAAGCGCTTGCGCAATGGTATGTTGAAAGAAATAACTGGACAGGCGGAGTTCTTTGATGCAAAAGATGGTTCCACGACATGACAACTGTTTAAATGATAATGTGTATATTTGAGTTTGTGATACAATTTAGTTCATAAATGAAGTTTCTATTATTCCATTACAAGCGGTTCTTACTTCTAAAATGACTCTCGTAGGTTAAATTATAAACATAGCTTGTCCTACGTGGAATTGTTTTTTACTCATGGCATTTTTACTTCCTATTTATGTGGACCTCCGTGGTTTAGGTCAAACTTGCTAACTTTTGTTTCCAGAGGTCGGCGGTTTAAACCGGCGGAGAGAAGTGCATATTTTTAGGCATAAAGTTCCTTACTATGATTTAGTTGGGAAGGGAAGTAAAGCTGTGGTCCCGTGTCGTCTATTTATGGCACGTAAAAGAACTTGAAGCTTGATAATGAAGTCTGAGCAAAATTAATGTGTAATATAGAATGAGGTACGGAGAACTAGGGTAGTTAAGTAAAAGCTCAATTTGAAATTCTTTTTATTTAAAAAAGTCACAGTTCAATGACAAGGTAATTACCACTGTAGCACTATAACTATACTCTCGGCTGAGGAGTTGATCTACTGGATATATGTATCTTGCCAATAAAAACGCAAATTTGTTAAAGTCTGTGAACAGCATAGTTAAAAATGGAACGCTTCTTCTAAAAATAGTTGTATTTTCTTGGACACCACTAATACATATATGTATTTCCCAATACATTCTCTATATCAAAATTGTTGATGTAATACATTGTTCCCTCAATGACTTTTCCAGGCAATTGAGCAGGAGCAAGTTCGCTATCTGAAGGAAGATGTCCTGGAAGAGTACCGTCAGAGAACCAAGGATATTTCAGGAGCTTATTCCACTGGAAAAGGGTAAGATTAGGTCCTCATTTGGATATTATGTATGTCTTCGCATTTAGCTGCAACCGGAATCTACGGTTAGGTTATGTTTTGTTGTTTGTGATGGAAGAAGCAGTAGATCGTTAGGAACAAAGGCCGTCTCTTTGAAATAGTGTACAATGAGGATCTCGGTGGGATTATTTAACATTTACAATTAGAGTATGTACAAAGAAGCAGAACTGGTTATACCGAAAACAGCAGTTGATCATGTTGCTCAGGCCAATTCGCAGTAATCAAATAAGAGCTTCCGTAGGACGCAATAAGTTGAAGTCACCAATGAAGATCTTTATAAAATACTTTCAAAAACAGTTTTCAGTCAGTTTTGTGGTATGTAAAGTATTGTTTTAAACAACTACTGCTACAATAGCGCATTGAGACGTAGAATTAGAACTGAAAAATCCAATACCGAAACTTTCTCTTGGTAATGGATTTTTCAGTTCTAATTCTACGTCTCAATGCGCTGAGTGTTGTTTAGTATTATTAATCGACACATTCTTCTATTTTAATGTGATTCCAATAACACTGTCATCAACGTTCAGGGTATTAATACATTTAATTCAATTGTCAAACTAATTTATATTCTCGTTTTCATAAATTGGTATATTTTATTACAAACAATATGAATGTAGAACCCTCAATTATCCTTATATTTATTTTCATCGCTGCTCTGAAAGTTATTTATACTGTGGTATCTCTAAGGGAAGCTAAGTGCTTCCCACGTGTGACCAACTATGCATGTTACTACATGTTTAAGCTATTATTTACGCAAGCTGGTCATTTTTCGTGGAGTATGGCATAAGAGCTGCTCGGTGAAACGTTATCTTTGTCCTAGAAGTCCATCCTAGAGTTTAAATCTTTCCTGCAATTTGCAAGCTCCTTATACTTCCAGCGGTCCACAAGGACAGTTGCACCTTGCTCTTCAGCTGTTGAGGAACCAATCTTGCAGCCTTCTTTCACTACTCTAACCTCAATAATGAGCATGCGCACGCAGTAATGCGCTACACTTCTAAATATGCCTCACTAATCACTCTCACTTGAGCTGCTGTCAGCTTGTGAGTGTGGTTTGCTTGATTTTTCAACCAATTTACTCGTAAACATTTTACTTTGATCTGATCAGAAACAGGATAAGGAGTTTACGCCATACAATTTGAGCATTACAGCATTTGGACAAGTCACAAATTTTATAATGCTTCCCCTGTATATATATATAATGTAATATACAATCCAGTAAAGTTCGCAAGCTACTTCGATAACAAAATTTAACACTCTCATTTCTTTGTTCTTTTTTCTTTGCATTTCCTCCTTTTTCCTTTTTCTTCAGAAAGGGACAAATTATCAACAGAATGTGAATATGAGCTCATTTGGTTAGGACCATACTGCGTATATTGCAATACACAGTCAGCTGATGCGAGTGCAGGTCTCGTAGAAATCATGCATCCTTCTAAGAAAACCCAATCCATCGGTTGCTTCTTAGAAGTAGAGCGGTCAGCCTTCTAACGTTTTATAAATAAAAACGGGGTACCATCTAAGATGTGGTAAGAGATGGCGTGATTCGTTTTAGCCGAGTTGTGAACAGTGGTGCGCCTGGATAACCCTTTTCGTCCACTATTAGTATCTCGGGAGCGGTACGGGTCAACGAATAATTAAATTATTTCTGTGGATCCACATTAAAGTGCTTGTTTTTATTTGAATCAATAAGCACACAAATTCAATATATAAACACAAAATTACATCATATCATGGCTTGACGTGCTTTTTATCACGCTATGGGGTTCACAATTTCACAAACACGGACTATATATTTCTATACGTTCATTTTGGGCCGCTTCGCAAACTATACACTTTTTCTGTACGTCGTTATTTTGCATACTTCCACCACTATAAATGTTGGTCTGAAAAACACTTTACACAGACAAATTAGTAAATTTCTACGGAAATTGTCTTTTTCGATGTGACGCCTACCCAAGCCATGGAAAGAAGACAATTGAACCTTCACTTTACCAACTATATTTACAATTCTGAAGTTTAGGAGACCTTTCTGTCGTCTCTATAATTCTGTATTAGACTATTTTGGAGGGTTTACGTAGAAATATCGCCTCACCCTTTCTGCAGAACAGACATTGAGGATTTATATGTACTTAGCATAAATGAGGTAAAGAAACTTACCCTATTATTCCACACGCTTTCAATTATTACACCCGTCATCTTGCGAGCCCCATCAGATTAGTGGTTAAGCCCTCACAAGTGCAGATACCCGAATGATACATCTCTGGCTGTCCTCAGCTTGCCAACACGTCCCAGCCTCTGCGGTTATCCACAATACAAAAGGCAGCGAGAGAGACAGAGAGAGACAGAGAGAGAGAGAGAGAGACCGGGCAAATAAAATCTAACACCTTCTTTAAGATCAATTCTTCGTTAGAGGAATCTCGTAATTGTCTATCCACATGCCCACTACCATCACAGCTGTAGCAGAGAGAAAACAGCATTTGCGATATCCACATTTTAGTTTTTCCAACCGGAAACTTACTTAGCAAGAAAAGTAAGCCACTTCTTAGGCTTATTCCCGAAGTGTACCGGCACCACGCTGGGCATACCACAATGCGAAATCTTTTTGTGTATTTACTTCCTGACACATACTGCAATAAGAGAGAAGAGTGTACAGTCCTTGCAAATTTAACAAAATTGCGTATGATTTACTTATCCATTGATTTATATTGGTTTTTGCTCTTTATTATAATTATGGCACTTCTCATCTTTTGCTGAGGACAAAACATAGATGGGGCATCATGAAAGGCCTTTGTCTGCTAAACTTATAGTCACATGAAGTATTTCATAGTCAACCTGTGTCTATCTCCTGTCTTGCATCGCGCAGGTTGCGTAAATGTATATTGGTGCACCCTATTTCTTCTCTCCTAGGTCACATAGAAGCATATTGGAGCTTCTTTACCTTATGTCCCACAAAGGTTTTTCTATCTTCCGACATGTGTCATTATTTCCATCCTACAGGGAGTAAGAAATATGATCGAAACATTAAAAACTAACTTGAAGTACGCCCTAAATGGTCACAAATATAGACATTAATTTAATATAAAACAAATAAAAGTTAAGTCCAAATTTACTTACTGTGCATGCGCCAAGGCGGTACCAGACGCTAGTTTCCTGGCTGCCAACATTGTTCCCACAATCATCCGAATCTTTTCTCCCAACGTGAAAGCAATTCAATACACTATAGTCAAATAAACTGGCGAAAGATTTCACTGATCTAGAATATAACTAAACTGTTATCCAAGCTAAGCTAAAGTGTTAGCTGACGTATTTACTAAACCGGAGGTAAATCTCCCAGATATGCTCTATTAGCTCTTGAATTGGATCATGTTTTCTGCAGTGTTGGCGTACATGGTACACTACCAAATTGAACATCTATTTCAGCTCGTCTAATGCTACTGCTTCATATATGCCTTCATTTGCATGTGGTGAGGTCTCTGGGTATTTTTAATCTAAGAAAAACAGCGATTACTACGAATAGATGACTGGGGAAACTGCAAATATGCGAATCTGAGATCGTTAATTCCATGGAAAATGTCCCCTATCATACTGCGAGGTTGTTCTGGATGGCGACAACAAAACGTTGTTGATTGGCTGCAAGTTTTTGATGCTAGTGATGTTAAAGTCCAACTGGTTAAGCTGATTCAGAACGTAATGCATAGCAATGAATTATAGATAGACCGCAAACAAAATAAAGTTGGAGACGTGACTTACCGAAACTGAAGCTCTTCTGCTTTCCCCCTCCACTGTCCTTTGGGCTGCCTCTCCTTCACTGCGCCGTTTCTGCTGGTTCCACACAAGGGAATACGAGAAGGGAGGGAAGCGTAGCACGTGATACACGAGTGGTGTGGAAGGGACATTACCCTGCTGACTCATGCGCACACCGACTTTTTGTTCGCGATCTATCTATAAATAAGTGATAGATGGTGAAACCAAGAATTCATAATAGAAAAGTTGGCGAAAATAAACCCTATTGAGCTTGTATGGAATAGTATTAAAGACTACTTCGCCAGAAACAACAAAACTTTCAAACTTACGAGAGTGGTCTGATAAGCTCTCGACGTCGCCCAGAGATCACGGAAGTGCTGGCGTGATTTTTTTCATTCTTACATTGGTACACGTGTTACTATATAGCGTTTCACTCTTAGAAGACAGTATGGAGTTAAATGGGACATCTCTGTCTCTATCTAGCGCATACAAGTTGCCATTAGCCGCGTCCTTTTCTACCCTCGCACCGTTGCCAGATTGCTAATAGCATGGTATAAATATTCATTTGTTATAAATTTCAGGTTTGAACACATTATCCTATGCAGAATTTTTTTCTCTATCAGGTTATATCCTTTTCAGAGTCATTATACATTTCTATAGGTCCAAATTTCTTCAGAAAACGTTTTTTTCAATAGAAGTCCGATATTTGCTGTTTCTACACTCATCACGCACTAACAAACAAACTAACTGCTAGAATGCATCTATATTTTTTTCTTAGGTAGAGTAAACTATAGTGCTACTACCTGCCTACTTTGAATTCTCTATGTTTACCCAGTTAAGTGTTATAATTTTTTAAATTAAATGTTTTCGGAAAATTTTATATATGTGCACTGCAAAAGTTACGCAGTGAGAAACTTTTTTGTTATTGAGTTTACATCAGGGAACCAGCGAGAACAAATGTTGAGGAAGGTTGGAGAAAGTTTTTAAAATAAACCAAAAGGCAGTAACCTCTTTCTTTTATCCAGTAGGGCAAACAAAAGGTATTCATGTATTCAGCGTCAGGCCTGACGCAGAAGATAGTATAAGGAGCAGCACTAGCACTAGTTCGAAAGAAGCCGTGTGTGTAACTGTGAGCTGTTATTGCGTTATTTGTTTAATATTTTTGTAAATATTTGTAGTTATGGAGGGGGAAGCTAGGAAGGGACTACATGTTGGTAAATAAAGAAGTAAGGAACGCCAAATAATTATGAATGTGTTAGGTCATTTTTTAAGTAAAATGCGTGTAAGTAAGGCGGTAAAAGAAACAGCTAAGGCTATTGAGTGTTCAGAAGCAGTAGTGTGTATGATTAAAAAGGAAGTAATGAAAGGACTTCTAAGAACGCCATCGAAAAAGAAAGCAAAAAGGGCGGGACTACACAAAACGCTAGGTTAACGCAATATGATTGAATAGTGCAAGGTGGAGTGCGGCGAATTGTTCATTCTTTACAGTTTGCAAATATTCCACCCATGCTGAATATAATTTTGTCACAGTTCAACAGTGATGAGACCCTACCAAATTTCTCAAGGGCCACTCTGATTTGGGGTTCGAATATGAAAGAAGGGGTAACAAGTGCATATTAATAGAAAGAGACGATACCATCAGATGGCGACATAAATATCTAAAATACGTAAAAAGGTTTAGGGACGAGGGGAAATCAATTGTTTATACAGACGAGTCATTTGTAAATTTAGGTCATACAGTAACAAAGGCGTGGAGGGATACCAAAGTTAAAAGTGCCCGTCTCGTCAAGCAGCAATTGAAGGACTAAGTACAGGACTCCGGCCACCTCGAGTCGCTCGCGGAGAAAGATTCGCAACTAGTACATGTTGCAACACTGCGCTCCATTTAACGTGTACTGTCTTTTAAGGGTGAGACGCGCTTTAGATGACATGTAAAATTGCAAGTGTTTGAAGGCAGCAGAGGCAGTCATTTGTGCCAGTTCTGATGCGCATGGTCTTGAAAAATTGAGTCGTGAAGTGCAAGGCTGTTCTCTATCATTCCCGTTCGGAAGTCGGTTCCACAATACCGAACCGGTTTGGGCTTAAGCTGCGAGTTGAGATAGATGGGATGATGTTCTGCAGAGCGTTTCGGTTTGATTGCATAGGATCTGCCCAGTGGCGGATAAAATTCTTCCCTAAAGAAGCTTTAACACAGACCAAAATTCTTTTGCAGCTTTTAAAGATGTGTGGCGACTCATGACTTCAATGTTCATCCTAAAGAAATGGACGTGGCTGTGAAAGTGCTCCAAGATGATGCAGGCAAGTACGTTCAACAACCACAACCTCACTGGAAATCATCAAAAAAGTGCAGAATATAACTTTGGAAGATGGGCGTACAACGGTGCATAAATCCATGTCCAATCCATTGTCACTTATCCACGCAAAAAGTCACTTTTGTTTTTCTTAAACTGCACCAAGCATTTTGGAAAAGCGTCGTGCCAATGTATTTGTGATCCGCACTGAGGATATGAGGCACCCATCTTTCCCAATGGTTTTTCATGTTCAATTCCTGGTGCAAAGGTGTGACCAACACATTCCCTTGATATTCCTAGAGCATTAGGAATTTCACTCGCCTTTGCACGTTTTGATGATTTCCCGTGTGATTGCAGTAGTTGGACATCTTTCGTGCAGATCACCATGAATACTTTCACCGCTGCGTTTCTGTCCCCTTCTTCACGGTGGAGGTTGTAGATGAGGAGTCGACACATATATTTACAGGCTGCAAAGGAAGTTCTTCGTTGTTAAACCTTCCTTTATCAAGAGTTATATCACTTCACCATAGTTCATTTTCACGCGCTACAGTCAACTGCTGTCTGAAATGACTAGCTATTTGACATGGCATTTACTAACATGTGTACCAACGTAGGGGGAAAGATCACGCGGGTACTGCTGCGATCCTGGACGAGGCGAGAACTTATCAAGCCATCTTTATAAACATGTGCAGCTTTTAGACGAAGCATTGGCTCAGGTGACGGCGAAAATGTGGCAGATTGTCATCAAACATGTGAACAAGCAAGAGGAAAAGCTGTGGTAACTGGACTGTCTCACTGATACTATCGTGGATGGTTAGGTGATAAAGTGAGGCGATGGCCGTCAGATTCCTCTTTACCCGCAAACAATGGTTACTGAATCTGGCTAATGTAAGTATACAGGTGCTTTAAAATCATCTTCGTCTGGGTGCATTCACTTTTATATATGCCCTTGATATGTTTCTCAGTACCTATTCATTTAATAGGGAAAGTTGACTTATTGAAACAGAAGCTAATATCGTGTAAAGTAGCACTGTCGTCAGTCACACACATTCCATGACATGGGCGCAGTGATTTCTTTGTTGTCGTATCGTATTTGTTTGGCCTAACTGTTCACATTTCCTTGCATTTCAGATTACCTCAAAATATGTGGTGTGTGGTCCTAACATTTTGGAGACTTCGTCGACAGCCTTAAGGAATAACGTTAACTGGCTTGTTATTTTATTACTTTCTCAATCTAATCAATAATGCAGTGCGATTCTGTTTACACAGAACTTAGAACACTTAAGTTTTTACAACTGTAACACTAAGCTGGAATTTATGGGGATTTTCCCCTAAGGTCTGGATGTCTGCAAAGTATATGGAAATAAAATTACGCAATTTTATAACTTTAGCTTAAGGTGTTATATTATTAGTATTTAAGAAAACACAAACCAAAGCTAAGTGTTTGATAATATTATTTGTCTAAAGACTAGAGCTTGCTAAACACACAGTTCATGTCCAAGTAAATATATATGTAGGGTGAACCATTTTGGAAATATTCTTTGTTATTTGCGTAAGTTTTGAAATACGTAAACTTTCGTCAAAAAAAATATTTTGTTTATTAACGAAGCTGTCAATTGCTAGGACCATATCAGCGTCGCCGGTGTGCCGGAATTTCGTCAAGAAAGAGTTCTTTTACACGCCAGTAAACCTACTGACATGGAGCTGTCGTTTTTAAGCACACTTAAAAGCCGTCAATCTGGGTTGGATTTGAACCCGCGACCTTGGGATCAGTAGGCCAGCGTCTAACCAATACACCTACAAGGAAATACGCAATAATTTCTGCAAATATTTATCTCAACTAACACGAAGAAGGTGTAGGAATAAGAGTTTGAAGAATGGTTAGTACAAGTGTAGAGAAAGTCATGTGAGTGCAACACAGAGTTATATGCATATATGTAGATTGTGTGTTGAAGAGCGAGTAGAGGGACATAGCTGAAATATCCGGGTTATCCATGGTTTGACGATTTTATCCCTGCAACTTTTAGACTAAGTTGGATATAAAGAACCCAAAATAAATAAAAGCACTATGCGAAAGGACTGTCGAACCACCCCAAATACCACAGGAAGTAAAGCAAGTAGAGAAAGTCGCGCGAATGCAAGACGTTGCATTTCCGTGTCAATCATATAGAACATTGTAGGAATTCTGTGTAGAAGAGGTAGCAGAGAAAGAAATGCTATTGTGTTTCGTAAAACAAACGCAAGTAAGGATAACCATGTGAATGTAATACGTTGCATTTCAATTTCAAACGTAGAAAATTGTATGAATTGAATAGAGAAAGAAATGTTATCGTGCTTCGTAAAAGAAAAGTGAGTAGGGAAACCGAGTGAATGTAATATGGGGCACTTCTAGTTCAGTCATAGAAAATTGTTTCTATTGTGTGTTGAAGGGCGAGTAGGGAACAATGTGTAAATTCATTACGTAAAAGAAAAGTGAGTGGCGAAAACCACGTGAATGTTACGTTGAATAGTAAAGCAATATTATCATTGCAATTGTTAACGTGAATTCAAGAGTTTTAAATCTTTTGTATATAGACGTCATACAATTCATGAGTTACGTGATTGAAAAGTAGAGGCCCCTGGTCGAGAAGAGCGCATAACCGGCCAAGAGGAACCAGGGTACTCACCTGTTGGATTGAACACAAAAGTGACTGGAGTGGCTCAGTAGGTTAGATGCTGACCTACTGATTCCAGGGTCGCGGGTTCAAACCCGGCCCAGACCGATGGTTTTTAAGTGTGGTTAAAAACGAGAGCTCCATGTCAGTAGATTTACTGGCATGCAAACGAGCTCCTGCAAGACAAAATTCCGGCACACCGGCGACGATGAGGTGATTCTGGCAATTGGCAGCGTCGTTAAAAAACAAAGTAAAAACAACAGTGACTGTAGATTAACAAGCTTCTAATTTTTAAAAATAATTAGGGTGCCTAGTCTGGTGTTTTATGCAAGTGTCCCATGCTTCCTACCAATAAAGCCAACATTGATAAATTGGGGTTTTCATTAACAGTTCGTGTAATTTACAGTAGTTGATAATTTAAATTCTGAAGGTGTGCTGAGGCAAATGAAAAATGCCATTTCGTTAATAATATAGCATGTTCTCGTTAGCTCGCATAAGTGTAGGGACTCTCATGTATAATAATGATAATCGTTTGATAAAGCTGTCTGCATGGAACTACATATCCGAAGGTCAATAACACAATAAGTAATGAAAACGGATGTTGTGCATGGCGTGTATCAAGACAGAATTTTATCTTCATCTGGGACGACATAGAGTTTAATATAATTATAATGTAAGGAAATATCACGAATATAAATACATATGAAAGTTTGTATGATGCTACTTGCTTTCTCGAAGCTCCCAAAACCATGGTTGGGCGCTTGTTTTATTTGAGGTTAGGTGTTTCGTTGCTAGTAATGCTTAACGTTCGTTGTAAAAAGATGAAAAATATGAGGGAAAGTATGTAAGTATAAGCGATGTAGATTTTTTCAGTTCAGTTTTTGAGGTATCGTAATATCACAGAATATATTATTAACCGATGTGTTTATTTTGTAGTTGTAAACTAGTATTCCATTTACAGGCGTATAAGATGTAACAGTATAGCCTAATGAAAGTTTTCAGACCGTTACGGTATTAAGAAGTAGTGCTTTTTGAATGTGTTCTTTTTTAAATTCGACCTTTCGAAATTTAATTCCTGTAACAGTAATTGTGTACGTATTTTAAATGTGGAAAACGATATTTTACAGCACCAGCTCTTTCCTGCAGTAGCCAAGTCGACGAGAAATATCATCTACATACAAGTGGCTCTCGTTGATCAGGTAAATTTCTTTTTATGTGGTTTTCTTTACAGTAGTTGTACAATACAAGACTTATGTTGAATTTATAATTGCTTTTGAGTTAATATTTTATTAGGAAAGATTGGTACAACTTATTTCACAATTATGCAATCACTGGAGCTTGTTATCTTGCTGAGAGGGACTTGGGTTTAATGTCTTACATATCAAGCCTAGCTACATGTTCTGATGGGTAGATATATAGCAGTCTAGAATACTGTGTTATGATCTTTGGCCGTTTTTCTCCTATGTTGGGATAAGCACAGAGAGCGTAGCTTTCTTTTACTCTTGTACCGAATCTCACAGGTACTGTTCTGTAATTAATGTATGGGAAAGATAAAACGAGTGTCCAAGAATGTTATATGTCAACATTTCGGAAAAGCTAGTCTACTTGTTTCCTCCCTTACTTCTGATTTCTTCCATCTCAGTTCTGATTTGTTCTTACAGATGAAACCCTTCATCTTCTTGTGTCATTCAAACTAAATGTGTGAGTAACACAAACTGCTAACCAATTATTGACAAAAAATGCAACTGTGATTTATTGTTGCTGAGTAACTGAGGGTCCCAAGCCATGAAACCTAGCTTTGGAATTCATGGCCCTTAGTGACAAAGCATAGCTGAGGGATGATTTTTGTAAGAAGGGGAATGAAACAGTAATGGCAATGTGACGACATGTGGCAAAACCCCAATGTCCAGTATAGCAAGGAACTGGCAATTCTTCCAACATTTGCTGGAAGAACAAAAAATAAATGTCAAACGAGCAGTTCTCTGATTTTCTTTAGGTTGACAGTATCCAACCAGCTCTGTAGTGACCATGCTTGTCTTTTTACGCCATACTTCTCATTTAAAAGAAGATGATCTAAAAAGGGTGGGTGGGTGGGTTCTGGGCTTGTGGGATGAACACATAACAGCGTATTTACTGTGTCCTTTTTCACTTCTTTTACCATTTGCATGACTAAGTTTAATTAGCTTTGCCAGCATTTCTGTTATAAATGCAACACCTTACCCACGTTCTGTCCTTACATTGGCCCTGCAGTGAGTAAGATGTAATATTGCACCTCTTGTACTAGTGCACTCTTAGTATTCAACACTACAGGTGTTTGTTGCATGCTCCATTGTCTGATTGTCTGTTCTGCTGCCTCCATTGTTGTGAAGCTTGTCTCTCTCTCACTATGAAGTATTTGTTGCATGAAGCTGCCTGCACTTGCATATTTGTTACTTTTACCACCAAGCATCGTTCCTCTGTTGCCTTGAAACTGTTTTTTTAAGCCACCACCATTAAAAGAGTAAACTGCACAACATGCTATAAAATCACCATCATGTGTAATTTGCCCTATATGTTCAATATTTATGTGTTGACAAGATATTGAACAAGCACGTTTAAAGGCTTTATGAAAGGAGATGCTGAAACTGGCTACCGTTGTTGTCCATACATTTTTGGCACCTCTTTAGGAAACCATCCATCATTTGCTGTAGTTGACGTTCAGAGATGCTGGCAATTTCCTGGTGGATATTTTGTTTTAGTTCATCCAGGGTGAGTGGGTTTGTCTTGTACACTTTGCTTTAAGTTACCCCAGAGACAGAAATCACTTATTGCAGCTTTGAGAAACCTTTCTCCACTAATGGCACACTATATACCAATTTGTTTGCCATGAAGAGGCACTTCACGTAGGTCTTGAGTTATAGGGCCAATCTACAGTTGACGCCCATAGATATCTGAATACAATTTTGCCCCCCTTTTTTAGACAATTGACAGGCAGAGAACATGATTTTGCCTTTCTTTCTACAGGACTCTGCAGCAGCTCATACAACCAATCTTTCAGTGAGAACAATTGAAAGTGTGTTTCAGGACAGAATTATTAGAGATTTGTGGTCTCCCAACCTAACCCCCAGCGATTTCTATTTCTGGGGTAACTTAAAACATAAAATGTACAAGATAAACACACACACACTGGAAATTGCCACCATTTCTCAAAGTGAACTACAGCAAGTGATGGATAGTTTCCTAAACAATGCAAAGAGTCTATGGACAATGACGATGGCGAGTTTTAGTAACACATTTCATAAAGTTGTTAATTAAAACCTTTAAATGTAGTCTTAAAAATGTTGTATGGTTCCATCCGCACCTTATTGACTGATATTGAGATGTTTCACATCAAGTGAAGATTGTTTGTCCTGTTACAAGCAGCAAGATGGTACAATTGCCCTCTGCTCTCCTGTTTTGCATTCAGCCAAAGATGTGCAAATTTGTAACTTATTGTTAACAGCCATACTTACATCTATATGCTTGTTATAATTGCTGCTTCCTTAATTCACATTAGAGGAATTATAGTCCATCATCGAAATCTTGTATGTTCCAGACAAACAAATTTATATGTGAATGTTTTCCACTAGTTTTAGGGAATATTAACAGGGTAGGAATTTTTAATTGTGTCATTAATTTCTTTACTTTAACTATGAATCATTCTTTTACAAGTTACTATGTGTGTATCTCCTTTTGTTTTTTTTTTTTTTTTTCAGATTTTGTTAAAGACCAATTATTTTATTACTCACCAAAATTAGTATGTTAAACTTTAAACAAATGTTATTGAAAGAACTTTGCCTATGCACAATATTATTAATGTACGAAAAGAAGCTCTGTAAATATGTTTTGTTTATCTATAACTTAGATGTGATGCAATATTTACAATTTCTGGAGTTTCTACTAATTTAAAATATCCTACTTAATACCAACAATTTTGACTGCCATGAACTTTGGGGGGGGGGGGGGGGGAGCATTTCCAATGGCAAAGTTCCTGGAAACTTAATCTACTAATGTTGGGTAATTTGCTTTTGTACACGTAGCACAAGAGATCATCCAATTGGAAGATTTCTGGTGGACATTGCCCTCTATTGGAACCTGAAAGCAGGGACAATTCCAATATCATGTATCATGTGGTACATATTTCTGTTGTATTATAATTTGATGTACTTCATAATCAGATTGTTACTTTTGGAACTGGCTATACACATATACAGTGAAAAATTGAGGGCTGACATTTTGGAACTGTATTACTGCACCTTTTTTTGTTTTTTGGAACAGTTCTAATGTAGCTGTTGCACCTTGTGCCAAACACTGCAAGCTATGAAGGGCTGGCGTGACACAAATTCCTTGGCATCTGGAAGCTTGCTTATATTGGCAGAGTCAGTCATACAAGGGTGGTTCAAGAAGTACCCATGTTTCAGGTGTTATTACCATCATGTACCACCAGTTGTTACATCTCGCCAAAACAAATTTCGTACTGATTCATTGGTTAGTTTGGATTTGGCAGGCATTTCAGTTAGTGATTCAATGTGCTTTCACTAAAATCGAAAAAGTGCAGTATCATTCAGTGATTTACTTTCTCTTTTAGAAAGGAAAACCTGCAAAGAGATGAAAACAAAATTGAATCACATTTTAAATTGAATGCTGTTTATGGAGACCTTTTGCCATCTGTAACTACTGTTACATCTTGGTTCAGCAACTTTAAACATAGGCAAACATTCGTTTTTGACAAGGAGTGCCCTGCACCTGGCAGATGTAGTTACCAGGATTGTAATTGAAAAAGTCCACAATAATATTCTCACTAATTGTTGAACGAAAATTCACAAAGTGACAGAGACCATAGGTGTGTCAACAGGTATAGCAATTCATATTTTGTGTCATAAGATGGAAATGAAAAAGTTGTCGGTCCAATGGGTGCAGCATTTGTTTTTGTTAGACAACAGATGGGCACAACTTCCAACTTTGATGGTGTGTTTGGAGCTATTTCATCATTATCAGGCAGTGAAACTTGGACACTGATGGAAGAGAGTCAACTCTGTTCTGTTTACAAGTGGGTCCTGCCTCTTGTAGTTCTACATAGAAATTGTGGATATGCCAAATGTTGTGTTATCAAGGATCTGTTGAAAGGAAACAGTCCAGACTACAGAGGTATCTTTTTAGACATGGCGAATGAGCATGTTAGGCTCTGCACGAGTGATGTCATGCAAATTGATGGTGGGGATATTCTCTTGCTGATAATGCACACAAGCACTGTACTTAAACATGCATTTTCATAATGTTCAACAGACCCAAATGACTTCATTGTCGACGGCCCTTAAACTCCACTCACTCACTCACTCACTCACTCACTCACTCACTCACTCACTCACCCCTGCAATGTTGACTGCACAGAAGGAAGGTCTTATAAATAGAAAAGTGAACTCAACTCATCCACAAACCACCATGCAACTTTTTGCCATTCGCCATGTCTAAAAAAATACCTCAGTACATGAAGTATTTACAGTTTGCTCCCATCACATTATTTGACCTCAAGTACACCTTCTCACAATACAGATGGTGTTAAAGTGAAAACTGTATGAGGTTTACTTTTCACACTTTAAAAGAATATATTCTAATGCACTGTAATGCTAACTCTGCAACCATAAAAATATAATATTGTGAAGAAGAAATGGACCAGTAAAAAAGCTTAGGTCAATGAACATCTGGTACAGTTTGTCCAGAACGTCCTGACACTCGACATGTGCGAGAGAGGAGAAGTGACAGGAGTGGTGGGGAACAAGCGAGTGATGCCAGAACTCAGGCAGCCACATACGCAAGCAGTGTATGTTTACGTATCACAGTGAGAGTGAGCGAGCGATGCACTGATCCCCACCTCTCCTATTATGCAAGTACTTGAGGAGTGGGGGAGTGTCATGACAATCTGGACAAACTGTATTTCTATTATGTGTTGTTTCACCCTACAGCAGCATATTCATCCAATGTTGTCACTGCCAAACTGTCTGAATCACCTGACCTGATTCCCTGCAATTTCTTCTTTTCCTAAACATGCTTACAGGCACAACATTTAGATCAAGTGGAGCTGTCGAGACATAGGCATATTTTACAGAGCTTGACAATTTCTATTTTTTTGAAGGAGTTAAAAATGACAGAAATGTTGGGAGAAGTGTTTATTACTAAAAGGGGACTATGTTGAGAGATAAGTAACTTGCGTTTGTAACATGGACACTTATTGTACTGCCCTCTCATGCAAATTATGATTACAATAACTACATACCTTCATCACAGAAATGCTGCCATATGTCTCTTGTATATTTTGTATTAATTGTCATTAATCCTTCATGGCTATGAAAATAAAACTATGCTTCGTCCATAAAAATATTAAATGTGGGTCAATAGAGGTTTCATTAACATTATACAACACCCAATTACAAAAATTAACTCTACTCACACATTCCTGAACTACAGATATCTTATGGAGTCACTGTCTGTTCTTTGTATTGTGACAAAATGAGTCCAGTTGTTCTTTTTGTCACTTTATTTTCTTCTAACTGAATGCACAATAACACAGATTGCTTTTACTGATGTTAACATAGTCTACAGTTCACCAAAGTTGTAAGGTTTTCATTACAGTGTAATCTGGGCTTGTGGACCATAGTCTGCTGGGCTCCTCCTTCTGAAACTGTGGCAGACATTTTCAGTGGTACTTTAAAGTGCAGTGACTGTGCTGGTTGCACCATGGCCCGGGTGGACAGACGGCTGGACTTATGTTACAGGAGTGCTGTGATCTGCTGGCGTTGGGTAGAGTTCTTGATTTTGACTTTTGTCAGTGCTGTTTGCCATATTTTGTTCAGTTTAAGGCTTCCTCTTTGCGATTGATTGTTTTTATGCTTCTGCATTTCAGTGGCTTCATGGAATAGTAATGAGATGTTGATGCTAGAATATCTTTGTTTTCATACTGGATGATGTGTTTCCCTTCTTCGAGCATGGCATGTTTCTCAATTGCTGATTTTTCTGTCTGACCCATATAACAGTTTCTTCTGTGCTCGCCAATACAAGTTTTTATGCTTTGTTGTGTGGTTCCGATGTACACTTTGCCACAGTACTACCACTGAAGTCTGCCACAGTCACAGAAGAAGAAGGAGCCCAGTACACCATGGGCCACAAGCCCAGATTATACTGTATCTAGTATAGAGTACAGTTCCTAGTAATATTACAATTCACTGCTGTTGTCTTCTCATAACCTTAACACACAATTATCTGTCTTTCAGTTCTTTCTTTGTTTCACAGAAACTAACCTTGACAATACGATGATGCAACACACATTAAATTGCTTTGCTACCTTCCTTTTTATGTGATGGCACTGACTGACACTCACTAAAACTAAAAATTAACTGACCATGACAACTGATGTTTGTAACTCCTCCTCTCATGGGATTGCCTCCTTATGTAGCGAGTATGATGTAACAGACCTTTTTTGAACTTCACCTTTTCTGGAACTTGTACACATATGCCGGCCGCCTTGAGAATTATCTTGAAAACCCTTTTTCATACAATTCTGATAATTGTCATGTGTTCACAAACAGTGACAGTCTGACCTTGAGTGTTTGATGCACGTCTGTCTGCCATGTGGCATGTGACAACTTGACCCTAACCTTCCTTTGATGTGCACTGTGCCCAGCATTACAGTATTCACTATATTATACTTAATGTATGAAAACGTTTTGTATAGTTTCATTCTTTGTTGTGCTACCCACATTTATAGTTGTGACAAAACTTATGATATGACTAAGTACAGGGTTCTTCATTTAAAACCTAACGGTGCACACAGCGTTTTGTTTCTCCCATGACCTTGCTGGATTCCCCCAGTACTGCCTGCCATTGTGTGCGCGGCTGGTCGGTCCTGGACCTCTGAATATCCACATTGTGTTCAAGAAAACCCTCATTATGATCAGAGAGTTGGAGTTTGGTGTGCTGTTAGCATTATACGCATAATTGGTCCAATATTCTATGAGCAGACCGGAACGACCCCATTTTATCATGAACTGACAGAAGAAGAGAAATCATTTGAGTGGTTTCAACAAGATTCTGCTACTGCCCATACAGTAGAGGAGTCCATGAATAAAATTAGGGAAGATAGAGTGATTAGTGCTGGTTAATGGTCCTCTCCTCTCGCTCCTCCCGATCTAACAGCTCACTTTACAGTTCTTTTGTTGCTGGCAGACCTTCCGCAACAGGACAGTCATAGAGCTTCAGCTCAGCAGACACACCATTGGTCCACAGCAAGACCCTAGCCAATCTTGTGGTGGCCTCTGGCCCGTCCATCCCACTGGACTGAACAATAGTCTCCACATCATTCCCTGAAGATGAGAGCAACGTTAGCTCTTGAAAGCTTGGAATTCATCTGGCTGAGACTGAGAAGTGTTATTTTCATATCGCCATCAGGAAAGCTTCAAGTCTTGGTTTTTACTTGTGTTAATAACAGGAAAGATTAGTATAGATGATTTGCTGTTTTCTTCTGTAGATGGCAGTGAAACATTTTCCATGTAAAGGGCAATGTGGAGCAGGAGAACTTCCTTGAAAATCTCAGTGTCACATCTTGAAATGTTCCTTGAACTTTAGTTGTAATTGCTATATTTATCCAATTTTGCATTTTTGAGTTAGGTTGTTCAAACATACACTGACCTTTTGTCAAAAGTAACTTTGGGTCCAGGGGACCTCAAAACATACATTTCTAGTAAATTCTCAATGTAAAATGTTTTTGATTGAATAAGGTACTTCCTCTACATACAGTAAAAACGCAAGAAATGGTAATGGGAAATGAAAGTAATGTGACAGTTACATATTTTTTCTTATCTGAAGTTGCTTGCTTTTGAATCCAAATCTCCCAAATGTTTGTGATACTCAGAATTGAGTAGGCCTAGGCTTTCACGGCCGGTGTTCAAAATTCTAAAAGAGTCTTCTGGTCTGATTTGCCGTGGTCTGCTGGAGTAACTTGGTCCAGACGTTTCGTCCACTACTGCGGTGGACATCATCGGTGGCGTGGTCGAAGTCTTCTTGGTGAGGGTACAGTTGCGTCTGAGGCGTTGACTGTCTGCATTCCACATCCCAGACAGTCAACGCCTCAGACGCAACAGTACCTTCACCAAGAAGACTTCGACCACGCCACCGATGATGTTCACCGCAGTAGTGGACGAAACATCTGGACCAAGTTACTCCAGCAGACCACAGCAAATCAACCCAGAAGACTCTTTTAGAATACTCAGAATTATTTCTTCTGAGTCACAAATCTGTTACCAGAGGTTAATCAGTTATATTTTCTTTCAGATCAGTTTGAGTCCTGCGGCTCTAGTGATGCAGATCTGAAAACTTTCCGATGTTCCGATCCACACCAAATTTCAATAACAGAGGTCAGTTGGTTTTTACACTAATCATACAACTTGTGAAACATTAACTGTTAATGTATCTTTTCACAAGACGAATCGTGAACTTTGCAAAACAAAAGCAAAATGTTTGATTTGAGTTATAATAATGGATCATGACCCACTATGCACCCAGGACGTTCTGTTTACATTCCTGCCGAGTTTGGAGAAGAGGATCCATACATGAATCCTGGAGGAGACTGCCCTCCTGATCCTGGCTGTTACAGGGACCGTCAGCTAGAGAGAGAGTGGTCCAGAAGAGGTGACAGACAGAAAGACTCATCGAGGTATGATGACTATTACTATGATGAGGACGACAGATTCCACGATAATCAACGTGGCGGCGATGACAGGTATAAGTATAATGGTGGTAGGGGGAGAAGCAGTCAGTGGGAGGATCATAAGCGTTATGGTCGGGAGGATTCTAGGGACAGGCGTGATTATAGGGATTTTGGTGATAGGGACAGATATCGCCATGGTAGGCGGGACTCTAGGGAGTTCAGGGATAGGCATTCAGGGAACATGCGTGAGAGAGGCTCTTCAGAATATAGGCATGGTGATCGTGAACCCAGGGCACGCAGTCGTGAACGGAGAGACAGTAGGGAGTGGAGGAATCAGGGCAAGGACTGGGGAGATCGAAGCCGTAACTGGAGTGAGTATGGTTATGAAAGTGGCGAGAGCATCGAATCTGCAGACCATCACAGACCCGAGCGTAGAAGTGGCCACGAAGACGAAAACTACAGGGATCAGCCTCCTAATACAACCATCTTAGTTAGACGTCTACCACATCACATTACAAAGGATGATATTTGGAAGGAGATTGTGAAATCTGGTCTCACACCGAAAGACATCCGACTTGTCTGGAACAAGGACACGGGGACATCGAGGGGGTTTGCTTTTGTGGAGTTCAACACATTACCAGAGGCAATTCAGTGGATGGAAATGAAGCAAGGCATACTGATGCTGCAGGATCAGTATCGTGCTGTGATGCATTACAGCATACACAAATATTGGCAAGTTGAGAAGAACGTGAGCATGACTGCATTTTGGTCATGTATTAAGTGTGGCAGGCGCAATTTCAAGAATAGAACAGTATGTTTCAAATGCTATGCCCCACGTGAAGACGCTGAGCACAAGGAAGTGAGTATTCAGCCCACACAGACAGTGCTGCTGAGAGGTTTGGATAAGACGGGCACCAAGGACAGTGTTCTTGAGGCTATAACTTCCATCTCTAACATGCCAATCCGTAGCATTCGTATTGGAGAGGATTTGCAGCCCAACAGCAACACAAACGTATGCTACCTAGAAATGAACAGAATAATGGATGCTATATGTATGCACAATGCATTGATGGCAAACCCCCCTGTTATCAATGGCAAAAAAGTTCTTGTATCATACTGCAAAATGCCGCAGGCAAACTCAGCAGGGGGCAGTGGGCTGCTTTTGGCAGACCTGGACATAGCAAGTCATCAGATGTTGGCAAGCAATCTCTCCCAGTACACCTTGGAAGACGTTCCTCGATTAGCCAATTACTGTGCTTCTCTGTATGCAACCACTCCTGCCGAGTTTGCTGCATACCAACAGTACTACACTCAGTACTATCAGACGCAGATATCGCAGGGTAGTGCCATTACAATACCCTCCCAATCTCAGGCTGATTCCGTCAACGCAGCAGCTGCAGTCGCACAGTCAGCCATTCAACACTTGCAGGCTTCAAAGAAACTTTCAGATGAGAAACCAAAATCAGAAGAGAAGACTGCAACATTTGATGCTGCACATACCCAAGCAAAAGCAGCGGTACCAACCGCTACTGCAGCGGGAAGTAGTACTGCAACAGCAACCATCACTGGAAATGGTACAGCGTTGCCAGATGTTAGCAAATACCAGTATGATGAAACATCAGGCTACTACTACGACCCAACTACAGGACTCTACTACGATGCAAGCACACAATATTACTACAACTCTCAAACACAGCAGTTCCTTTACTGGGACTCAGACAAACAGGCTTACTTGCCTGCACCTGTGTCTGCTTCCTCAGAAGATCCCAACAGTAGCAAGGAAGACCCAAAGAAACTGAAAGGCAAGCCCCGACAGGATAAGGTGAAGGTTGCAAAAAAAATTGCAAAGGATATGGAACGTTGGGCAAAGACATTGAATCAAAAGAAAGATAACGCCCGACAGAACGTGACAGCCCCTGCCATGATTGCGCCTTCGGAGTCTATTGGTACTGCCGATGCTGGCTATTCTATCCTAGAAAGACGAGAACGCTCCACTTTGGACATTCAAGCAATAGAAGTTGACGACTCTAAAGAAGGTTCTCCAGTAAATCAATCTTTGACTTCCGATTCGGCTGTGGGTGCTCTTGTTGCTGCTTATGGTGGGGGTAGTGAAAGTGAGGACGAAACAGACGAGGTCCAGCAGGAAGAGAAACAACACACCAATTGGGCAAAACTAGCTTGTCTCCTGTGTAAACGTCAATTCCCCACTAAAGAGTCTTTAGTTCGGCACCAGCAGCTGTCAGATCTTCACAAACAGAACTTAGAAAAGTGGTATCGCGTTCGTGGAATAGATCCTGAGGCTCGACGGAGTAAAGGATCTCGTAAGAAATCGGGGATGCAGCAAACAAGAGAACCTGATACATTAGCACGTTATACAGCGAACACGCCACAGGGCTCATCAGAAGACAAGGGCGCAAAGAGAGGACTTTATACACCACTTCCAGGTGAGCGATATCAGGACAGAGTAAAGAAAATGACAATTGCTCGCTTCCAGGAACTGACTGATTAGAACTAGTTGCTTTTCGTTTCGTGGTGTGCAAGTGCATTCAAGTGCAGCGAAAGGTAGAGAAAAAATGGGCAAAAGAAAACTTTAGCTGATATCTAGTTCTTAAACTGTACACCTGAATTTTATTTATAATGTTTAACCTTTTTTTTATTACATATATGAAATGAGAGGAAAGAAAATTAATTCCTTGAATAAATAAAACTTATTATGAATTGTGAACTTTTATACTTTATACTAACAAAATAAAAACATCAAAAGTGCTCTCTTAATAGGTTTCAAGGTGTAAGAAATATAAACAAAGGCTGTAAACTATGTTTTAGGTGAGTGTTTTGTATGTTTTCAACTTCGTATGAATGAGTTACAGATAGTATTTTCTGTAATCTTTCCTGTATATAATAATTCACAAGTAGTCACAAAATTGTATATATAAAATGTGTGCATGAGCTTAGATACACTTTCATCAGTTAAGCTTAATTCAGTCAGGAATAAATTTTATTATTTCATTTATTGTAATCCTTAATATTGCAGAAAAATAGAAAAAGGTTGCAGTAAAACTTGATAGTCAGTTGTGATATTTTCTGAATATACATTGAATACAATGTACATAGGAGTTGAAGGAATACGTTATTTTCAGGATTAAGAGGTGAAGTACATTCCTGTAGCCGTTTACACACTAGACTCTTCCAAATCTGGCTCAGAGAAAGGTGCAGTTCTGTGTTAATATGATAAGTACTGCTGCCATTAAGGCAATGTAGCAATGAAATTTGGCAAATGCATATTTGCATATATTTGAATAAGCTAGTAACACTGATGTGAATCTAAATTATAAAAATTGGCCAAACTTCTGCAGACCAACCCTGTCAAAAATTAATAAAATGGTATTGAAATGGTATAAAAGTTAGTCTAGAGTGTTCCCCTTAGTCGAAAAGCTCCCCAATATTGCATCAGAGAAAGATATTTATTGTCGACTTTGGTCATCTGTAGTAGAAGATTATGTTGCAGCTGGTAATGTGTGGGAGCGAGCGCCATGTTAGCTTAGCTTAGGTTCAGGGATCAGGTGAGGGACAAGGAGAGTGTAGAGGAGGACAGAAGAGATGAAGTGTACACAAACTGCATTTCAATGTCTTTTTTTGTGAGCGTTGTCTCTAAAATGTTTGGTTTTTTGTAGAACTTTGGAAATGTTCTTTGGCAGTTTGAGGCATTTTTGGAAGCTAGAATTTTGGGTACATATTTATACATGCCTAACAGACATTTTGAGATAAATTTTTTTTTTTTCGATGGAGTTGGTCTGCGGAAGTTTGCCCTAAAAATTGAATTGGTGTTGAAATACTTAACATCACTTACATGCAAACATGTATCTTGCTGGTTTCAAGAGCTTAAATTGCTCCCATCATCAGAATTGTCCAATTGATTCTTGATGTTGTTTGAGTTGACACCAATTCATAATGCAAACTGAAGAAATAGACACATTACCCTTCTTGGATTTAAAAATAATTAAATGCCAAAATAAAATGAGTTTTGGTATCCACAGAAAACTTGCACATTCAGAAAACTACGTAAAAAGTAAGCTTGAGCCCAGTTCCACACAAACATGCTGTCCTGAATAGTTTATCTCACAGATTGGTTTTTACCCCATTATCCAAATGAGAATACAAACACAGTCAGCACAACAATTAACAATGGCTTCAACAAACAAATCATTGACAAGAAAATAACAAACTTCAAAAAGTAGAAACACATGATAGAGACCACTAAACACTCTCAACAAAAAGGCAAAATGCTTTTCAAAAAATTCACTTTCCACCCAAGTAAGCTCTACAAATTCCACATCTTCAAAAAATACAGCATCAACTTGGCTCCACAAAATAATAATTTCAGCCTAGAGAAATTACTATGCCACAAATCAAAGGACCAGATACCACAGAACAAAACTGCAGGAATCTATAAAATTAGTTGCCCAGATTGTGACCAGATTTACATAGGAAAAACTAAGAGGAATTTAGAAACCTGGCTAAAAGAACACATTACTTACATCAGATCAAGCAGTTGATAAATCTGCCATAAGCTTTAGATGGTAATTATTATTTATTTATGTTTATTAAACACCAACATAATTACCAATTAAAGGTTATTTAAACATGAAGTACTTATGATAGTAAGTCGCCTTTGGGGTAATTGTCTCTGATGTGAAACTGCCTTTGTGGTTTACCAGGAAAAATACAAACTGATTGGAAAATTCAATGTCATTCTGGCAGGCTGTCACAGTAGCTTAATGGTTAGAGCACCTGCCTGGTAAGCAGAGGGTCCATGGTTCAAATCCCAGCTGTGGCATTGAATTTTTGAGTTCCAATTCTGCCTCTCAAATATTGCCCATACGCGGCTTGTGTGTTTAAAAACACCAACAGTAAGTTTGTTGGCATAAATAAATAATAATTACTCCTAAGGTGATTCACATGTGGACTGGACTGCAAGAGCACAAACCTAGCCGAAGTAAGACTGATGCATGTGTTGTTGTTGTTGTTAGCCAATGCTGGATTTCTGACAATGAAGTCATTAATCCTCTTGCTCTCCAATATTTTTCACTGATATTGAAGAGAGCAGTAGCAGTAATAGTAACCGCTTTTTAGAGAGCACCATATTTTTATGTTTTGGCGGTCACATCACTCACAACCCCCAGAACGTCTGGAGGACCACACCTGTCGTTGGTTTACGGGTCTCACTGACCTGACCGGGAGAGTTATCAAAATAAATTCACCGACCATATCCTCTGATCACCAATCAGAGGACGTATTACATGCCATGACAGGTCAGCATGTTGGGGTTAAGGTTTTATAGAGAAATGGAGAGGTTGGAAAAATAAAGACTCCCTAGCCCTCAGGAACCCTAATAGCATCAGGGTCGGAAGAGAACAAGAGATGACCAAGGTAAGGTCAGATAGAAAAGTTACAGTGAGGAGCAAAACACCAGTAAGTGAAAGTAATGTTCTGCTCAGCTTGGGTACCTTGTGGTCGCTATTCACATATCCCCTAGACACCAGTAAGTGGAAGTAATGTTCTGTTCAGCATGGGTACCTTGTGGTCACTATCCACATATCCCCTAGACACCACTAAGTGGAAGTAATGTTCTGCTCAGCTTGGGTACCTTGTGGTCACTATCCACATATCCCCTAGACACCAGTAAGTGGAAGTAATGTTCTGCTCAGCTTGGGTACCTTGTGGTCACTATCCACATATCCCCTAGACACCAGTAAGTGGAAGTAATGTTCTGCTCAGCTTGGGTACCTTGTGGTGCTATCCACATGTCCCCTAGACACCAGTAAGTGGAAGTAATGTTCTGTCCAGCTTGGGTACCTTGTGGTCACTATCCACATATCCCCTAGACACCAGTAAGTGGAAGTAATGTTCTGCTCAGCTTGGGTACCTTGTGGTGCTATCCACATATCCCCTAGACACCAGTAAGTGGAAGTAATGTTCTATTCAGCTTGGGTACCTTGTGGTGCTATCCACATATCACCTAGACACCAGTAAGTGGAAGTAATGTTCTGCTCAGCTTGGGTACCTTGTTGTGCTATCCACATATCCCCTAGACACCAGTAAGTGGAAGTAATGTTCTGCTCAGCTTGGGTACCTTGTAGTCACTATCCACATATTCCCTAGACACCAGTAAGTGGAAGTAATGTTCTGTTCAGCTTGGGTACCTTGTGGTCACTATCCACATATCCCCTAGACACCAGTAAGTGAAAGTAATGTTCTGCTCAGCTTGGGTACCTTGTGGTGCTATCCACATATCCCCTAGACACCAGTAAGTGGAAGTAATGTTCTGCTCAGCTTGGGTACCTTGTGGTCACTATTCACATATCCCCTAGACACCAGTAAGTGGAAGTAATGTTTGCTCAGCTTGGGTACCTTGTGGTCACTATCCACATATCCCCTAGACACCAGTAGGTGGAAGTAATGTTCTGCTCAGCTTGGATACCTTGTGTTCACTATCCACATATCCCCTAGACACCAGTAAGTGGAAGTAATGTTCTGTCCAGCTTGGGTACCTTGTGGTCACTATCCACATATCCCCTAGACACCAGTAAGTGGAAGTAATGTTCTGTCCAGCTTGGGTACCTTGTGGTCACTATCCACATATCCCCTAGACACCAGTAAGTGGAAGTAATGTTCTGTCCAGCTTGGGTACCTTGTGGTCACTATCCACATATCCCCTAGACACCAGTAAGTGGAAGTAATGTTCTGCTCAGCTTGGATACCATGTGGTCACTATCTACATATCCCCTAGACACCAGTAAGTGGAAGTAATGTTCTGTCCAGCTTGGGTACCTTGTGGTCACTATCCACATATCCCCTAGACACCAGTAAGTGGAAGTAATGTTCTGTCCAGCTTGGGTACCTTGTGGTCACTATCCACATATCCCCTAGACACCAGTAAGTGGAAGTAATGTTCTGCTCAGCTTGGATACCTTGTTGTCACTATCCACATATCCCCTAGACACCAGTAAGTGGAAGTAATGTTCTGTCCAGCTTGGGTACCTTGTGGTCACTATTCACATATCCCCTAGACACCAGTAAGTGGAAGTAATGTTCTGCTCAGCTTGGGTACCTTGTGGTCACTATTCTTATATCCCCTAGACACCAGTAAGTGGAAGTAATGTTCTGCTCAGCTTGGGTACCTTGTGGTCACTATCCACATATCCCCTAGACACCAGTAAGTGGAAGTAATGTTCTGCTCAGCTTGGGTACCTTGTGGTCACTATCCACATATCCCCTAGACACCAGTAAGTGGAAGTAATGTTCTGCTCAGTTTGGGTACCTTGTGGTCACTATCCACATATCCCCTAGACACCAGTAAGTGGAAGTAATGTTCTGCTCAGCTTGGGTACCTTGTGGTCACCATCCACATATCCCCTAGACACCAGTAAGTGGAAGTAATGTTCTGCTCAGCTTGGGTACCTTGTGGTCACTATCCACATATCCCCTAGACACCAGTAAGTGGAAGTAATGTTCTGCTCAGCTTGGGTACCTTGTGGTCACTATCCACATATCCCCTAGACACCAGTAAGTGGAAGTAATGTTCTGCTCAGCTTGGGTACCTTGTGGTCACTATCCACATATCCCCTAGACACCAGTAAGTGGAAGTAATGTTCTGCTCAGCTTGGCTACCTTGTGGTCGCCATCCACATATCCCCTAGACACCAGTAAGTGGAAGTAATGTTCTGCTCACTTTGGGTACCTTGTGGTCACTATCCACATATCCCCTAGACACCAGTAAGTGGAAGTAATGTTCTGCTCAGCTTGGGTACCATGTGGTCACTATCCACATATTCCCTAGACACTAGTAAGTGGAAGTAATGTTCTGCTCAGCTTGGGTACCATGTGGTCACTATTCACATATCCCCTAGAGAGAGACCCCTGAGTCTATATATATATAAATAAATAAAAATGTAAATCCATGCATATCGTGATAAAAATATTCCATAGTTCACAACTGAAGCAGATGGCAGCAGATTCATTGAAATCTGAGATGTTAGAGATGGCATTAAAAGTTTCAGACACAAAGGGAGTTATCAACTTCAAGGAGAAATGATCTCAGACTAGTGTTTATTCAATAAAAATCCCTAGATGCAGCTTCCTACAGCTTTGATCTGAGAACAATTTGATCCTACATGTAGCAAATTAGCTACGACTCAAGTGCTTAGTAGCATTATCTACCCTTACCCAATTTAATTATGAGTAAACAAATTCTTGTGAATTACTCTAAAATTTTGAATATAAGAAAACTACCCTTTGCTAATACTGAAACTGTTCATATACAATTTAGTTAGCAGGATATAACAGTTTTTGCAAAATTGCATGCAAATGTAATGTGGTAAACCTTTGTGATATGATGCAAGTTTAGCTGTAATGTTTCTCAGATAACACTGGAATTGTTGATGTATCACATTCTTGCAAGAGGAACACAGTAGAGGAAGTATTGCAGTCCAAAAAATTGATATGAAGATTCCACCAGAAATATAGGGTTCTTTGGCTTGTGCGAGAGGACTGAGAATTGGTGAAAGAGGTGCACTAAAATCCTTACCTTTTATTAGATGCTGGAAATGTTGACTTTCTGCAGCATATCCTGTAAGACAGCAGCAGGATTTTAGTGCCACCTCTGACAGCAACATTTTCACAGTGATTCTTGGTTCTCTTGCTCAAAGAGGCTATGGAAGAGGTTACAATATGTATTAAGGACCCTATACATGTTTTGGCACCTGTTGAATACAAACGAGTAGGATTCCTAGATAATAAGATCTGAATGTGTGTCTAAACAACATAATGCAAAAATTTGATGTGTTGCACTCACATGACTTTCTCTACTCTTGTACTAACCATTCTTACAATCTCTTATTCCATCATCTTTGTGTTAGTTGAGATAAACATTTGTACAAATTATCTTATTGTTTATTTCCTTGTAGGTGCAAGGAGAATATTAGAACACAGTAGGCTTTGTGCGATAGTCAAATCTTTTAAAGCTTTGAGGTCCCATTTTCTTTTCACACTTAACATATAAAAAATGTACTACGATGTTTCATTTCATGAAAGTTCTAAGTTTTCCAAAACTGACACAAACTAACAAGGAATATCTCCGAAATGGTTCACTCTACAAAAAAAGTTATTTAGATATAAATTGTGTGTTTTAGCGAGATGTATATGTTTTGCACAGTAAGATTTTGTCTATCCCTTACGGTTTATCAGTTATGCAAAAGTCACCCAGAGTAAACAGGACTAAATAGGCGTTAGCCAGAAAATTCAAAGTATACATTTCATTTGTCTTACAACTATCTTAAACATATGGCATTTTAATCAAAATCGTTTGAGCCATTTTCAAGAAAATTAAAATTTTTGAAAAATGTTCTATCTAAAGGGTAGTTTAGGGTGAGGCTATTTTCTTCAAAATCTTCATGTCGCATCCTTGAAAGACATTAAAGTTAAATATCAACTTTGGTTTGTAACCAGCTTTTTGTTTTTGAGTTATGCTGTCCACAGACTGACAGACAGACACACACACACACACACACACACACACACACACACACACACACACACACACACACACAAACTTTTTCTAAAGATGCTTTTTTTTTGGATTCAGGGGGTCTCAAATCATACATTTTCGGAGATATTCCTTGTTATTTGTATACGTTTTGGAGAACTTGTGCTTCTGTCAAATGGAACATTGCTATTTGTTTTTTGTGTGTTAAGTGTGCAAAGAGAATGGAATTTGAAAGCTTTAAAACATTTGACTATCACTCAAAGCCTACTTTATTTCCATATTCTCCTTGTGCCTACAAGGAAATAAGATATAAGATAATTTCTGCAAATGTTTATCTCATCTAACATGAAGAAGATAGAAGAATAAGAGTTTGTAAGAATGGTTAGTACAAGAGTAGAGAAAGTCATGTGAGTGTAAGACATCAGATTTTTTTTGTGTTGCTATGCTTGCTCAGCGGTCAAGAGGAGTCACCATAATGTAGAAGATCCAGCTATGGCATTGAATTTTTCATGTGTGATTGTATGTTGTAAAGTTGAAGTACACACAGTTTGTGTATGTTAGAGCAATGGTTGGCCTGATATATGGGAACTTAGCTTGGTAGTTTAGTTGAGCATCTTAACATGTGACCCTAGACCATCCATTACATGGAAACATGTACGTTATACTTTATTTTCTCAAGATAGCACTAGCAATTTGATGTTTAAAATATTTTGTATGACAAAGTGTATATGTTGAATGTTCTGCGTATTGCCATAAAATTCTCTTTGCTCAAACAAACTTTGAGTTCATAATAAACCAAAGTTGCTGTAGAAAAGATGTATGAGGACTGTGCCAGAAGTAGCTGACGTGAAGTATAGGTAGCAGTTGTTTCAAAGAAATGACTATGGCAGAATGTACCAACCTTACAAAGCTTAAGTTCTAAGTTTCACAACGCTACACTATTTATTTGTTTGACAGCCATCAGTAATGAATGTTTTCAACAAATTTATAAACATGGATAAAACTGGTCATTGTAATGTGATATGATACTTTCTTTTGAAAAGTGTTAGTCCAACTAATATTAAAGCTGAGCTAGATTCTACTCTGGGGGAGTCTGCTCCTTCGCTTGGGTGACAGAGATTAAGCAAGGCTGTACAAGCTCCCAAGATGAACATCGCAGTGGTTGACCAAATGAGGTGACCAGCCAGAAATTGTAGGGAAAATCCACAAAATGGTATTGGATGACTGTCAACTGAAAGTGCTGTGAGCTAGCGGACAATGCACACATTTCAAAGAGTGTTATACATTGCATACTAACTGAAAATTTGGACATGAGAAAGCTGTGTACAAGATGGATGCCACATTTGCTTACAGTGGAAAAAAAGCACCGTGAGTATGTTTCAGTCGAGCGTTTGGCAAAGTTTTGCAGCAATAAAGCTGAGTTTTTATATTGATTCATAACCATGGATGAAACGTGGGTCCATCACTTCACACCTGAAATGAAGGAACAGTCAAAACAGTGAATTGAAAGGGGAGAATTGGCGCCAAAGGACGCAAAGGCATTTCCATCTGCGGGGTAGGTCACGGTGTCAGTTTTTTGGGATGACAAGAAAAAAATTTCATTGATTATCTCCAAAAGGGAAAAGCAATCAATGGCAAGTATTGTGCGAACCTTTTGTTGCATTTGAGTGATGAAGTCAAGCAAAGACAGCTGTATTCAGCGGAAAAGAAAGTGTTGTTTCATCAAGACAATGCACCAGTTTACACATCCATTATCACCATGGTCGAAATCAATAAAGTTGAAATTGTTTCCTCATGCACCCTGTTTGCCAACAATGAAGAGGTGTAGTCTCCATTTGATGGCTATTTTACAGAGGTGAACAGTTCTCACTATAGACAGGGTATTGAGCACTGCTGAGAAAGGTTTATCTTGCTGTATGAAGAGACAACATTTTGGGGTTTTCTCTGTTAGGTTGGGTACTTTTGGGACAGCTCATGTAGATCTTGTTAAAGCACACAATTTCTTATGGCATTAACCATGTCAGAGATGTTATTGATTTGAATTTTCAAAAACTTTGTCCATTTTATGAGGTGCTGATTGGCTTGCTTATTCCTTGTGGTGTAAAAAAGAAAGGAATTTTAAACCCGGCATACAGTAATCTGCTCTTTAATGATTTGATTATTACTTTAGCCTGTTATATCTCCTTTGTACAACAATGAAGCCATGATGCAAATGTTTATATTGCTTTAAAATAGAAAAATCATCTTTTGCAACAATAATTTGCAGAAAAGAGTTAAAAATAAATAACAAATAGAGAAAATCATGTGAATGTAGCACATCAGATTTTTGTAACACAAAAAGGCAGACTTTGTGGTTCATGAAAATGTAGAGCTTGTATAGAAATTACAGTAGATAACCTTTCCAAAGTAGTATTAAATTTGCCCAGATTGAAGCGTTGTTTGGCTCACAACCACCCGGTAACTGCAGTGAGAACAGGCTGCACTACAGTGTGATATCGATCATCATATCAACAGAAAGTGGCAGTTGTTTCATGGCACTGCTACTTTGAATAATTTCTACAACAAAAGTCTAACACCACAATATAAATGTAATATGCTGTATGCAGTAACAGGGACAATGTTGGCCAAGTCTTGTTCCCTGTTCTCAGGGCATGGGAAGGCTTCCTGCTGGTTATGGAATACATTCAAGATGAAGGTGCAGGTTTTGGTGCCACTTGCAAGCTATTCTCCTTTTAGAAACATGTGCAAGACAATTCCACCAACTTTGATGGAGAAACAGATGATATCTATGTATGAATGAATGATTTATTGAGTACCAAACCTTACTCACCCTAAGCTGGGCTGTGTCCCCTTTGCTGATTAGGGTAGCCCTTCATCATAATTGCCTTTTACATGCACATTACATATGTTTGCCTTTTCATTAATCTTATTCTGCTCCCACCCTTTAATTTTTATTTCTGTTTTATTTCATCTCTCAACCCAATTCACTTTCCCTCTTTCTCAACTTTTCTTATCAGCTTCATTCTTATAACTTCTATTAACCAGTTTACATTGTACACTTTGCTAATCTTCATCACCCCAATTACAGTACTTCACTATAACCTCACTTTCACCCTCTACTACTTCATTCATGGCTTACTCAACCATTTTTTAACCTTGTTACTCTCGGCAAAATATCCCTTCTTTCTCTCCTGCTTAGTTCTCCCTTTCCCCCTCACCCTCCTTGATTCCTTTGCTATTTCATTTGACATTTTTTCTGCATTCACACTTTTTTCCACTTCCTCCCGCCATTGCACTGTTATCTCTCACCTTGTCTCTTTCCCCTGTTTCTTTCGAACTCTGCATCTCTCCATATCCTCACCATGTTTTTTGCTCACACTTGAGTTTGACGCACTTGATACTGTCACCACACGTGTTGCAAAATGCTGCATAGTCTTCTGTTTTGTGGTATTTCCTGCTGATGAATGCTGATTTCTCTGCCTTTCTTGGTGCAGTGACTGCTGGTCCTGCCACTGCCTGTCGCTTGCTCCATTTTTCCTTTCTGCTACCTGGTCAACTGTGTACAGCTTGAAGTTTCTAATGTATACCCTCTTGCCTTCATTTCTTGCTTGTCTTCGCTGATTAACTAACTCCTTCATTTGCGTCCTTTGTACATAAGTTAAGTTCTTATTGAGGTAAATAGTTGATCCTCTCAATGTGTGCTAGGTGGGTGGGGCTTCTCCGTTCTGGTTGCTGAATGGTTTACGCGATTTCTCTGCATTTGTGCTTCTTTTTTATGCTCAAGTATCAGATGCCAGATTTTGTTCACACACACCTCCCACTCAAGCCCAGCCAATCCCCTGTGAGTGGCCCAGATATAAATACGGCACCTCCGGCCAGTGATTCTGTTGTAACTGAACCTTCACCGAGAAGACTCAGACCTTGCCACTGATGATGTCCACTGCAGGTGTGAACGAAACATCTGGACCTCTAAACTCCAGCAGACCACAGCTTTTACGCCTGGAAGATAACTCTAGCTTTAATGTTGATGATATAAATTGTTAAGTGATCTCCCTTATTTGAGTTGTTTCTCTTGTATAGTGTCTATCGCTGACCACGTCCCACCATCCAGTACTGCATCTCACCAATGACACCTGTAGTAGGCAGAGGTGGGTGATGCACCGGCTGGGGTATGCCTTGGCCCTTCATGGGCTGTCGTGCTGGGGGGTTTATATACAGTCTATGGCAGTAGGATATGTTTACCATATTTTGTGACACTTTTTCTTTGTAGTTGATGTTATTGAGTGTAAAATATAGATTAGTAACACCAGCCTGCAAATTTAAACTTTTTTTTGCGGCACGGGTTTAATCAGCCCTTTAAACCTAATTTTGGTATGCTGAATTCAAATCTTGTTTCCATTTTTTCATACCACATATCGTTTTCTTGCCATTCAGAAAGGAAATATGTAATATTAGAATTCCTAGTTTTTAAGCACAATTTTAAATGCTTGAAATCATTCAAACAAAGAAACAATCTCAATTCCACAGATGCAACCGTGTACGCTGAACTGGAAAATTACAAACACATTATATTTTCTCCTCCGCTGAGTTGACTTGTGTTTGTGGTCCTGACAATGCCTGCCTCGGTAGCATGATGATTAGCATGTCTGCCTCATGTTCAAGAGGTTGCTAGTTCGAATCTTACGTAGGGTAAGTTATCTGGGTAAGGTTTTTTCCGAGGTTCTCCCTTATCCTGAGATGACGAATGTCGGGTAAGTTAAAGCTCCATGGAGCTCAGGCTCATTTGAGCATTTCACCCATTTCAGTCATTTACTGTCCAATATGACACAATGTTGGAGGACGTTAATAAAAAAAAAGTCCTGACAAATGCAGAAAATGCAATTGTAAGTTCATATTGCATCCAAATGCCTTTAACTTTTCGAGCATCGTTTTAACAATGTGTTCACATTGGTAATCTTTAACATTATCCAAAAACTAGTTTATAACTTCATTGAATGAGTCTCAAGCTTCTGTATGTCTGTCATGCTCATGATATTTCAAAAATGAATGTCCTTCATGGGTTTGCGAATCTGTGGACTGTTAAAACTGTCTTCTTTCGCTTTTGATTCGCACAATATTGCAAATTTCTGAATAAGATATTGGAAACAAAAACCATTTTTGTCCAAAGCTTTGACAAATTGCTTCATTATCCCTAATTTGATATGCATTGGGAGTAGTAAAACCTTTTGTGAGTCAGTGAGCGGGCAATTTATTACACATTTTTATCCCTGACATTAAATCTTTTCTTTTTGGGCAATTTAGTTTCACCCCAGTGCCTTTCTCTGGCTTTGGAGTCCCATTCACACAAAAAGCGTGGACATTTCATGTAGCCTGCTTGTTGGCCTAATGAAATACTGCACACCTTAAGATCACAACACATGACCCACTTGTGACCAGGACAGCATACAAATGTTGGTACGTTTCTTTAAGGGATGTAGAATGAGCTATTGGAACCGAAGCAAGAATATTGCTGTTGTGCAGCAGAATGCCTTTCAGACTTCTGTAGCAATAAACAGATACCAATCTTTTGCTTCGTAAGCTATTCCAAGACAACTTACCAAATTAGGAATATCGTAAAATACACTAGTTCTTCTTTTACATCATATTTGTTGCACTCTTTTTCTTGTAATCTGCACCAATAAAAGTTGTTCCAGGTGCTAAAAGATGTCTTCTTTCAGGTTTGAACCTAAAAGTTCACTTTTTACTTTTGTAAGACCCAAATTATGTACCACAATCATTTAATTTTGACTGACTCAATGGATTTGGATTGTTATCTTCTAAGTCTGGGGACTAATTTATTTCATCTTCTACACTCGAAGTATCAGTACTACTTTGTGGCAATACGGTAGTTGGTGATGGAACAGAAACATCAGGTCCATGGGGCACAGGCTTAATTGCTGATGACAAGTTTGGATATATAATGCCCACCTTGGTTTTCCTATTGAATCCAGGTATATTACACAGACAAAAATAACAGTCATTAATATGATTTTGTTGTTCGTGCCATACCATAGTAACACCAAAGGGCATAGATGAATGAACTCCACTACACCATTGCCTTAGATGTTCTACACAACTTTTACACACAATATGAGGAGCAAAATTCTTATTTGGATCTCCTCATTTCATTTTAAAATATACCAGATGTAAACTGTTGATAAATGTGGTAATGTTTCTTTTCTGTTACTTTATCGCATAAGAACCACAGACATAACAGAAATTGTTAGGATTGTTCACACAGCCCCTCCTATATATACCACTCAAAGTTGCCATTTTTTGTCAAGTAGTATTCACAACACAACACAAGCTTCAAAAGACACCAGCTGAGAAGTTTAAAACAGGACTGTGGATTCCAAAATAGGTTCCTATTTATGTCTTGTGCAATAACTGTTTGACATAGGTTCAACATTACCTTTAAACAGAGATAGACGTTGGTACAGTATACTTTAATGAACCAAGCTGCAAGTTGAATATGCAAGGACTAGCATACTGAACTTTCAACTTTGCATTGAATCAGAACTGTTCAAAATCTGTATGTGATATGCAAAAACTGTTATTATTTTCGAAATCAGAGCATCTGAATTGACCATTATGATGTAAAATATTCCATGCTGCAAAATCTTCACAGGCCGATGTAATCTTTGTATAGCCTAGGAGGTTGCATTGTATGCTTTAATATATGTTTATTTTGGTACCAGGAAGAATTTCACCATGTGACAGAAAGAAACTGTACAAGATCCTTAACGTCTCTTATAAAGCTGAATTCTCATTTATTTTATATGTAATGTTGTACATTTACTGTACTGAACATTTTACACATTCAGAATTTTATGACGTTACAAAATCATTCTGCTTTGCTGGTCGAAGGATTTTAGAAGGTTCATAAGTATGAACATGATATAAACTGTTGAGTATTGTTTCTGCATGTTGCAAATATCAAAATCAATTTCTAGGCAGGTATTTACTCCAATTAAGACAATGAGAATGGAAGAATGGGTTTTTTGTTTGAAATAGTTGTCATGGGATATTTATGAACCAGTACCTGGGCGACTGAGCTTCGCTCAGCTTTACTTTTCTTTTCCTTTTTTTTAATCATGTTTTTTTTGGGAGAAGATACTTATTTAGATAAACTTGAAAAGCAAAATGTTAACTAGATATACATTTTCATCCTAATTGTTGGAGCTGTTTCTGTGACGAGACCTTTAATATCCTGACTTGTTTGTTGAAATTGGCCCATTAACAGAGAAATTATGACCAAAATAAGGATTTGGCTAATTGTGACTGTTACGCATAGACTAATACAGCTAAGTCAACTTTCTTTAGGTTTTCTGAAAGCTCTTGATGAGACCTTTAATATCCTGGCGTGTTTGTTGAAATTGGCCCATTAACAGAGAAATTATGGCCAAAATAAAGTTTAGAGTAATTGTGACTGTTATGCGTAAATTCACCTTTTTTTCAGGAATGATACCTATATAAATAGTAAGCAAAACCATGTCTGAATACAAAATTTGATCGAAATTGTTAGAACTGTTTCCAAGTTGCGTGGAATATATATAAGAATTGCTCGTTTAAATATATAAGATTAATGAGAACACAAAGTTGTTTGTTGTACACAAATGTCTGTAATTTCAATATGAAATAAGTTGTAGTGTACTGATTAGAACTTCTCGGGTTACCAGCCGTGTGATGTTGATGAAGTTGCTCGAGCTTTCGGCCATCTTAACTCTGTGGCCTTCATCAGGAAGTGAAGTAAAGTCAAAGACGGGCAGGTATATATACTGTCCATGCGGTGGGCGGGGCTACGTGGTGCGGCCAATGGGAGCGCTGTGTCTTGTGATTGGTCCGTCTTTGACTTTACTTCACTTCCTGATGAAGGCCACAGAGTTAAGATGGCCGAAAGCTCGAGCAACTTCATCAACATCACACGGCTGGTAACCCGAGAAGTTCTAATCAATAATTAATCATCGCCGTGAAAGCTTCAAGTCTTACTTGTAGTGTACTGTCTGATTGAATTTGAAGCATTGAGCGAGCACCTTCTCGTGCAAGACGTGGCTAGATTAGCAAGAGTCTAGTGTCAGTATTTTAAGAAGTACTACATAAATGTTGTGCTTGGTCTCCATGTGGCATAGTTCCAGCAAAAGGAAAACATGCCCTTGAGCTACAATTGTTGGAGTAAGATGCTTTTATTGCTCCACTTGCAATTTTAATAGGTACACCTGTGGACAAAAAAAAGTTGTCTGGAATGCCAGCCTACAACTCCACAAGTAGGTATGTGTGTATGCGTTCCAGATGTGACTCATTTTTTAGTTCCACAGATTTACATTTTGATTTTGAAGCTAATAATAGCATAGTGGAAGAGTTAAATAAAAAAAAGACTTAATTTTTGTGGCACTAAAGGCTGGTTCATAACCAACAGTAAGAGTAATGATAACAACAATCCCTACATTTACATGGGAAATTCAAATTGATTTGAGTCCAATACCATTCTCAATATGTCCCCATTTCCATGTTGAATTCAATCCAGATTGAGATCAATTAGGCTCAAGCATAAATAATTCAAGCTTTTATGTTGGTACTAGCTTTGTGTTGGTGAACGTGTAAAAAATGTTTCCTGCATATTTTAAGTAGGTTTTGAGCTAGCGCATGTTTCTGGGAAGAAACAATAAAAGTGACTTTGTTGTGTTTCATTACACCACTTTCACTAATGAAACAAAATGACTCTTCGTACAGTAAAAGATAGCACCTTTGGCAGATTCAAATTGATTCCAATCCTGTAGTGTTTCCATGCAACAAAATTTTGATGTGATCCCACTTCTCAGAGGATCGGACCCAAGGATTCAGTTGGATCTGAATCCACATTTCTAAGCAATATTTGATCTGAAATGAGAAGTCAGATTGATTTGATTTTCCCGTGGAAACGCAAATGAGAAAGTTGAAATACATATATTCAAATGGGAATGTTTACAAGCGACATGAAGCTTTCCTGGGCCCCAGGAATGGGAAAGAAAATTGGTCAATTGTTATTTTATGTCAGCCAATTTATTAATAGTTTTTTTAAACACACACTGGAACATAAAGTACTTAGGATTGTAAGTCGCTCTTGGGGTACGTATCTCAGAGGCAAGATTCTCTAGTGGTCTACCGGGAAAATACAAATCGTTTGGGGAATTTATTACCATACTGGCAATTTGCCTTGGTAACTCGGTGAGTAGAGCAGCTGTGTGTGAAGTGAAATATCTGTGGCTCAAATCCCGGCTATGACTTTGAACTTTCTCCGTCCTGATTCCACTTCTCGAGATTAGTCAAGTTTTAATATACTCATTCCGTGACATGACACGTTACATTCATATTATGAATTTCACTAAAAATTATTCAAGATGATTGTGTCATGAAACAGCTGCTGGAGCTCTCTCTAGTGACAGCTAGAAAAATTATCATTGGTGAGTTCAAAACAAATGAATTCCCGAAGTGCAATAACAACTTCTACTTTGCTGTTGATTTTCTGAATGTTCTCATTACCAGGCTGAGGTGAACCAGCAATAACTTCACTTACATATTCAAACACTTAAGACAAATTATGGAAAATGAATTTATGCTAAGCATTCATATTTCTCCTCTTACCAAGTTATTGACGGGACATTTCAAATACCTATATTCCCTTTGTTCAGCTGCTGGTCAACTAACCAGTGATTTGCCAATCTTTTCTAGGAATTTGTATTGGGGTGGTGAATTTACAGATTTAACTATTGTCTGTTGAAATTTGAGAGGTCACAATTTGTTGCTCAAAACTTTTCATATATATATTTTCTTTTTCTGAAAAGCTCAATTCTAAGGGAAGATGCACTTATTCTGGCAGCTTGACTTTTTGCTCCCTATTGCAATTTTCTTCCCAGAAATAATTGGCAATGGCGAGTTATGTGACTATTTGTATCTAAATTTCTAAAGTGTTCTTTTAGATAAAGATGAAGTTGAAATTTTTAAATTCTGAGTGACCTCAATGGGTTCACATGCCACCCTATGTTTACAGCTGAACATGAGAATAATGGCCTTCAAAACATGTCCTAAATGTTTGAAAAAATAAGTGGAGTTTGTGTCAGAAAATTGAAGTCAATTGAGCACTATAGAGACTTGAAAGTTATCTTCAATAGTGTATAAGTAATTGTTATTTTAAGGTTTTGTACAAATTATTGTATTATCATAATTCTGAAATGTAGAGAAAATGCATGGGTTGGACACTAGCGCTCCTGGTGGCTGGCTACTAGGATCACCTCAGCAGATAACAAAACATGCTTTTCTTATGTTCTTTTGGAAAAATAAATGCCCTCCTGTTATTCAAATGTTATAAAGCATATTTCATTTTACATTTTAATAAAGTACTGTATTTCATCGCATAATTGTTGCCATCACATAATGGTTGTACCTTGATTTGTAGACAGGCAATCAAAACTTAAACATTTCACTGTATAATCATGGCATTAATATTTCAGGTTTTTACTTTTGAGAAATATTGAAAAATAACGTGCCATTGCAACCTGTAAGGTTTACAGGAGAGAGTACAGAGTATGCAGTATATTATAATATATTGCTCATTGTCAATGTCATCAGTTTGCAGACTGCTGAAATGGTGGTCAGCACATCAGTGAATCTCATTGCTTCAGGCACCTCAAGCGTGGGAATTACCAATAAGCAGAGTGACAAGGGATGTGAACCTTTTGATTAGCATGTGCCAAGCCAATTACCATCTTATTCTTCAATGTATACAGCTGTTTGTTTCTATAGCTATTCTAATAATAGATAACCCCTAGCACAACAGCCCTTTGCAGGCCAAGGCTTACCCCCTGGCTGCTGTGTCTTCCACCTCTGCCCACCGGTGCAGAACTGGAGGGTGGGTGGAATATGGTCAGCACCCTGGGCCCATGTGGCCTGTTATGTGGCCTTTGCCACCTGGGGTTGCTATTCCTTGATCAAGCAGCTCCTCCATTGGCCCCTCAGTGACCTCACGAGGCAGACTGCACACTGTGCCAGACCTCCCAGCAGGAGAAAAATCCCCACGTCTGTACCAGGGATCAAACCTGGGTACACCACACCACAGACAGGTGTGCTACCACTGTGCTACAGAATCAGTCCTAAGGAATGTTCATGCATATTTGTTAACTTCACTTATTATTTGCCTATTTTAAATTTCTTACAGGCCCAATTACGAACTTGTTCATTAATTTCATTATATTGAGTCCAGTTAAAAAGTATGTGATTCAATAGTATCGTAAATGCTTTTAAACAACAGAAGAATCTTATTTCCTCTTCTTTACTTGATTATCCTCCCCTTATGTAGGACTTACAAGCCAGTGTCTATGGTCAGACGCCTGTCAGGGAACACAGGAACCTATGTACCAGAGTGAAGACCTGGAAGCGGGTTGTCAGCCAAGCACCAGGTATGATAGTGAGGAAGAGGACAATGTTTAATGCAGGCATGATGATGATGGAGGAAATTGTGGAATGAGTGGCGGGGGAAACCAGATAACCTGGAGAGAACTCATCCAGATGCCACTACGTCCACCATGAATACCACACAGGTCCCTGGGATTGAACCCAGGCTGCCCAAGTGGTAGGCAAACAGTCTAACCACTAGGCCACAGTGTCGCTGGGAATCTTATTTCAATAAAACCAAAGTCATATTTTTACTTTATCTACTACATATAGTAAGTAGAGGAAGTATTGTATTCCACCTAAAAATTCAATGTCGAGATTTCACTGGAAATATGTTTTGAGGCCCCCTGAATAAAAAAAAAGCATTTTTAGATAGAGGTCCACATGCACGTTTGTGTGTGTGTGTGTATGTGTGTGCAGTATAACTCCAAAACGACAAGTTCCCAGTTAAAAACCAAACTTCGTATTTAAGTTTAACGTCTTTTAAGGATGTGAAACAAAGATTTTGAAAAAAAATTCCTCCATCCTAAACTACCATTTACATGGAAAATTTTCCAAATATTTTGACTTTCTCGAAAATGACTAACAATATTGATTAAAATGCCAGATGTTTAAGATATTTTTATGACAAATTAAATATACATATATTTTGAATTTTCTGGCTACAGGCTATGTAGGCCTGTTTACTTTGGATGACTTTTGCAGAACTGGTAAACCGTAAGACATAGACAAAATCATAGTATGCAAAAGATGTAGATGTTGTTGTTGTTTTCTAGTGCCTTGTATCTGGCAATGAAGCCATTAGCATTCGTGCTTTCCAATACTTTTGAACTGTAGTTTCTTCTGATCTTAATGCTTCACAGGTCTTCAAGTGTCTTCGTTCATTTCTGCTGGATCGTTACACAGGACACATATTGGTGTGATGAAATTTGCCTAAAGATGTCCCCACCCGGAGATCCGATTGGGGGACAGATGTAGATGTTGTAGATGTTGTTAAAACACACAATTTGTGTCCAAATAAATTTTATATATATATATATATATATATATATATATATATATATATATATATATCTATCTTAACTGTTCAAAGAGAATGGAATTTAAAAGCTTTAAAAGATCTGCCACTCAAAGCCTACTGTATTCCCATATTCTACTTGCACCTACAAGGAAAGAATAAGATAATTTCTGCAAATGTTTGTCTCATCTAACATGGAGGTAAAGGAATTAAGAGTTTGTAAGAATGGTTAGTACAAGAGTAGAGAAAGTCATGTGAGTGCTACACATTAGATTTTTTTATTTACTGGAGAAGATGTTTACATTGTGATGTCAGTATCACTTTTGTTTCCCCTCCTCCACCTCTCCTTTCTTTATAACTATGAACAACAAACATGGCGTGCTTCAACACACTCAAGACTCGCTCCTACTCCCAATACTGTACTCTAGTCGCTGAAAGTTAACACAACCACTCCTTGCATAATGGTTGCACTATGTGACATACAACGTGTGATGGTTATATGATGAAGGTATATTACATTTCACCTTAAATATGAAGACACAGGAAGTAAAGGTATAATGAAATTTACTGTATGAACAGTTTTCATTCACAAATTATGTGAATCACAACTGGATCATTAGTACTTAGTTTTACATTTAAATGTATAAAAATATGGTGCTCTCTAAAAAGCGGTTACTATACTGCTATTGCTCTATGAGTGAAAAATATTGTAGAGCAAGAGGATTAATGACTTCATTGTCAGAAATCGAGCATTAGCTAACAACAACAACATTTAAATGTATGTAAAATGTCTTATGAACTCATCTTATTGGATGTTTTGGAAATCGGAAGAGGGATAAATCTGACCTCCTTTTCTTACTGTTAGTACAAGTTATATCACTAGAAATGTTTCCTCCTTGTTCATATTATTCTTAAATACTTGGGCAAGAAATTATGACCAAAATAAGGTTTTCACTAATTGTGACTGTTATGTGTAAACTAAGATAGCTAAGTCAAATTTCATTGGGTTTTCTCAAAGCTCTTGACAAGACCTTTAATATCCTGGCTTGTTTGTTGAAATTGGTCCATTAACAGAGAAATTATGACCAAAATAAGGTTTAGAGTAATTGTGACTTATGCATAGACTAACATAGCTAGATCAACTTCCTTGCTATATTCTGATATCCCTAGAAGAGGACTTTAAAACGCTACTTCGTTTGTTGAAATTGGTCCATTAGAAGAGAAAAAGCCAAAATAAGATTCAATTGCTCTGTAGAAGCAGAAATAAAAAATGTTATTTTTTTATATAAAATCGCATTTTTTCAGGAGTGACACCTATATAGATAAACTTAAAAAGCAAAACCTTATCTGAATACAAAATTTGATCGAAATCGTTAGAGCCGTTTCCAAGATGTGCAGAATATATTTTATTGAACTACATCAATAACTTCCCACATTTGTGGGCTGCCAAATTGACAAAGTAAACAAAAAGACAAATAATAATATTAGTAAGTCATTAGACAAACGTTGGAGTTTAGGTTTAACATGGTCATAATATGGTGATACAATTACTAAGGTCCAAATAAGTGTGATCTGAGGATGTTTACAGAGCCACGCATAGTGGCGTTAACGATTTTCCTTATGTTGGTGGTTGGAAGCTGAAATTCTTTCCAGAAGTTCACAAAAAGGGTTGGAATTGTGCCTCGGGCACCCATCATGAGACCAATAATCTCTATTAGATTAGATTGCGTTCAGCGAGTTCACAAGTAGCCGTGGAGGCTGGTGAACATTGAGCATGTCAATGTCATCCAGCTGGTATTTACTTTTATAAAAGGGTATGGTAGGCGCGTAGATGGTTTGTTTTTCCTGATCGACTTCCATAGGTTGACTCTGATGGTACTCAAACCTTATGGTTGGATCAATAATAAATCCCCTTTTACTGTCTTCTCGGTGCGCTATAATGTCGATCCGACGTGTGCTGCCTGTTGTGGATAAACCATGGACCTCTTCGTACACCTTAAAGTTCTTTTCGCGCGGTTCTTCGGCGATGAGTGACCTGATCTGGTGTTGACGTGAGTTTCTGAGTACCTCACCGTGGGGACAGGAACCCCGGACGTGGACCAGTGTTTGTTTCTCTCTACCACATCTACGAGAGGTTTCCGTCCTGAGATCTGCCCGGAACAGTACGTAGGTAAATACAGCAGACACATTTGAATGCTTCTTGCCACTCGCTTGAAGAGAGTCCATGGTGGTGTATTCCTTAAAGGGCTCTACACCTATCCCTTTTTGTGGTAAAGAGCACCGGTTTACGATCTCTCGTTTCCGTAGTTCTTGGAGATGCTTGCAACATCTTGATTTTGAGAGTCTGTAAACAACGTGTGGATTCAGGGGAAATATCCCGTATCTGTTCAGCACGATGAAGAGCATTTTTCAGTTACTGATTCCACCTCTTAAACATTGCCCACACACGGCTCGTGTGTTTAAAAACACCAGCAGTAAACTTGTTGACATAAATAAATAATAATTACCATCTAAAGGTTAGTTAAACCCGGGACATAAACTACTTACAATTGTAAGTCGCCCTTGGGGTATTTATTTCTGATGTGGGATTCCCTTGCGGTCTAACCGGGGAAAAAGTACGAATCAGCTGGGGAATTTAATGTCGTACTTGCAAGTTGGCCATGGTAACTTAGTGGTAAATAAGCGGAAGATCCGTGGTTCAAATCCCGATTATGGCATTGAATTTTTAAGTTCCTGATTCCACCTTTTAACATTGCCCAGACACGGCTTGTGTATTTAGAAACACCAGCAGTAAGCTTGTTGGCATAAATAAATAACCAGCAAAATGTTAACTAAATATAAATGTTCATCCTAATTGTTGGAGCCGTTTCCATGACGAGACCTTTAATATTCTGGCTTGTTCGCTGAAATTGGCCCATTAACAGAAATAATGGCCAAAATAAGATTTAGACTAATTGTGGTATAATGAATGGTTCTGCTGGTGGGGTCCAAACAAAACGAAAAATCTATATCCATGTGCCCACTTTATGCATAGCTATGCACAACTGAACTTAATCATGGTACGGGCAGCCAGACAGGATCGATCGTGAGAGTATTTTGGTAGCCCATTTGTGAAAAATGGGCAAAAGGACAACATTTTTCATTTTGGGCTTTTTATACCATAAATAAGTTTAAACCTTTGGCTTTCATTTTCATGCTTCTTTTTACTCATCTGTGCCCTTTAAATGACCACCGAGGGATTTTTTCAAAAAAAGAAAACAGAAATTGGTGTAATATCTGAAATTAGTGAATATAATATGGGTTGTGAAGCTTCACAGCATGTAAAGTATGAGGTTCAGGGTAGAAATTTCAATGAAATTGGGGAGAAATTAAGTAAAATTAGGGATAAGTGTCGTCTGGAGCATAGTGCTAGGCATTCAAAAAGGGGCTACAGAACTGCTAGGAAACGACTGAAATTTTAAAAAACAGTTAAAAGGACCTCTGAGGGTCCCACATATGGTGCAGGCCAGTTTTAATCAAGTGCATTTGTATCGCATAGTTGCTAAACTTTAAATCCATTTTTCTCCGCTTATGATTTCCTGACACGTAATTATGTACAAAATGCTCCTTGGTGCATAGTTTTGCAGATACTTTCTTGAAACTTGCTACACATATTGTTCAAAGTATAAGAAATAAAACATGGCTCTAAATTTTTGCTGTACCTTAATAGAAAAGGTTTTATTTCAAAAAGGAATTTGTAAAATTGGTAAAATTCTCAGAAATTGGAATTATGCCATTTTCAATTTTTTTTTTCTCCCAAACAAAATAAATTACTGAACAAACACCAGCCAAATGTTGTAGCACTATATGTCATTGATTAGCTGTAGAAGTTGAAATGTTCTTGGTTGAAAAGTAGGTATGCACCGAGGAGCATTTTTCACATAACCTTACAGAAATTAAAAAAATATATTTAAAAAAAGAACTATTCAAGATATAAAATTCAAACTCATAATATTGTTTTAACTCTGAGCAACAAGCCTATCCCCAAAATTTGAGAAGAATTGGACGAAAAATGGTAATTTTTCAAATTTCACAGATGGGTTACCTTAACAGAGAAATTATGGCCAAAATAAGGTTTAGACTAATTGTGGTGCAATGAATGGTTCTGCTGGTGGAGTCCAAACAAATCGAAAAATCTATATCCATGTGTCCACTTTATGCATAGCTATGCACAACTGAACTTAATCATGGTGCGGGCAGCCAGACAGAATCGATAGTGAGAGTATTTTTCTTAGACTTGTCAGCTTTTCTTGCCTTTTCTTCGAGATTATCATAAAGTTTGCGAACCCTACAACTAGTGCTGGCTCGTAGAATTCACGGCTGCTTAGTGACTCGGAATTTTAAATCAAGAGCAGTCAATATAGTTTTTGGGAACAATTATGAATTAAGACACTGTTTCTTAAAGATCGAGGGAACACCACAGCAATTTATATTTAGTTAACTCCCGGTAGGCACTGGGTTGTAAATCCTACATAAGGGGAGGGTAATCAGGTCAAGAAAAAGAAGAAAAAAAGGAGTTCTGATTAATGTCTGGAATGCAGTTTGTCATTACAGATAGATGTGCTGGTAAGGTGTGTGATAGTACATGCTGCAGCTTGGGAATCGCATAATATCCACTTTTGAGCATGTTGTTGACCTATATGTGAGTTGTTTTAAGGCAATCTAAATTGCTCTTATCCCTCCATCAAAGGCAGTGTAATTACTTCCTAGCGATGTATAAGTGGAGAAAAGCCTGCAACGTATACTATTTGCAGTTGTTCCGCCATTTTCTACAATCATCAATTACAAAAATTCCTTCATGTTTAGCCTTCTTAAGTCCAGCATCTACCCATTACACACCCGGGAGGAACGTATGAGATGAAGGAACTGCAGGAGATGTATGAGCTGCAGACTGGCAGGCGGAGACGACAGAGGTGCACGAATTCCCTAACAGTTCCCAAGCTGTCCGCCATCCAACGATACATAGCCCCGGAGACAACCTGTAACGTGAAAGGAGATAAATTGAGAAACAAATGGGGGAAAGAGATATCTTGGAAGAGTACACCAACCCAGCATTCGCCTTACCGACCAGGGAAATCCCATACTCAGAGTGAGTGGCCAACAAGAATTGAACCCAGGACCTCCCGATTGCGATCCTCGCACTTATCGTCATCTCACTCGGTTAGAAATAGCCATTTTTAAAATTGCATATGCGAATATAAGTGTTAAAAATTCCCTTACGAATATTTGGAATACATTTTAGGTAAATGTTCAATCGCGTGTATTGGCAATTTTAGTTTGAGGGAAGCCATTGCGGCGCTGCGAAAAATATGTGATTAATATGGCAACGATGGATAATTTTATTGCTTCCGCGTAAAAGAATCAAGAAAATAATGCGGATTATAGTGTAAGTAATAATACTCCGACGCCAAAAGTTCTATTTTAAGGCAAAGAAAGCGGCACCTATCCACTAAAAGTCTTATTAAATTGGTACGATAACAAAAGTGAGTGTTTTGATTTGAGGTTATGTAGGTGTCTTCCAGCATAGTATTTTCTGTTTCTTTTATTGTGAACTGTATTTGGGCTGAAACTATGCTCATGGAGTTATCCTGAAGCTTCTGACCTCCCAAATTTGATAGATGCATGAATATAAGGAGCGCTCTGAAAGTAATTTGCTTGAATAATACTACTGAAACTTCTGTTCATGATTTTGAAATTCAAGTGCTACCAAAAACACGGAGAAATTGGAAATGTCACACTTGACATTTTGATTAGGATCAAGTTGGAATGTATTTATGTATAGCTAGTATTTGAATCGAAGGTTGACTGAGGTCAGCAAATGTAAATGTTGAGGATCATCATAGGAATAATTGTGGTCCCACTCCCGTATCTTCAAAGGAATGTAATACATAACAATATTTGGATAATATTGTGTATTTCCTAAAATGCAATATTTGCAGTAAAGTCCAGGGTAGCTCTATAATAACCTGGAGTAATTCAGGAGTGGTTTAAGCACTAGTTGCCGTCTCCTGAAGTCATTGGGCTTACCGAACGACCCTTTTGAGCGAGTTTACATGTATAGCAGAACGTTGCGTCATTTTGGGAGTGATTAGTTACCAATGCCAGTTGTAAAACGTTGCCAAATTTGCAATAAAAACACTTGTAATATATGCCATTTTAACTTAACTTAGTTTGGAATTCATTTTCTGTATTTTCTTTTGTGTTTCTCAATCTCTATGAATAGCATTTGTCCATAATAGATGTTTTACATTACTATTTACTTTATAAATGTATGTAAACTTGTCATTATTGCACTTAGTGATAGAGGTGTACTTTAAATTCACTGAATTTTAATACAAAGAATCGGGAATTTATGAAATAATTATTTAAACTAAGCATGGAAGTTTAATATAAATGGAGTAAAATTCAGAGAGGATGATGAAACCTGGTTTTTAATTAATTTTTGGAATTCTTAAGCTTTTCTACAGGGCAAATCGGTGTTTGGGAAACTATTATACCTGCTTCAAATTGTGTCCTATGTCTGTATTAACAGTTGCCTAGGTTAGTGTGTGTACGTGAGTGGCCTGTGTTATCAGAGAGGCAACATGTACTCTTGCCATCAATAACCAGATATTAGCTGATGTTTTGTCAATCACTTCCAAGTTCTGTCATTTGTAGGTGTTCTTTTATTGGTGAAAAGAAAATTATTTCTGTAACACAAAACATCTTTTGCATATATTTTGTAAAGTGATTATCTGTAGCATTATTTTTTGCTAAAACATTTTCTCTTTCAGGAACCTCTTATCATAAATTAATTTGCAACAAATGTAAGCATGAAATATAATAAGCATTCATTTACTAGTACAATCACCTTATTTTGAAATTTGTGATTCAATTAAACTGATGTAAAGTATAATAATTATGCAGGCTTCCACAGCATTTGTCCATTGTTTCTTTCTTGGCTTCTGGTATGGGCTGTGTCCTGTTGGTTTCTCAAATCAGGCCGTAAACTGCGTTGCGCTTGTTCAGTTGCCCAGTGAAGAAGACTGATACAGTTTACAGTGAAACATTGGCATGATTCAAGAAGCCAGCAGGACTGGAAGTCAAGATTTAAAGTATATCTCAGGCTTACAAAGAAAACAGTTGCTGATAAGATGCCTGGCGTTTAAGTGACTTTGGTGTATCTGTTTAAAATATAAACCAGTTAAAGAGTTATTTCTCAGAGAAATAGTTGTACAATAAAAGATAGGGACAGCACTACAGAGTCTGCACTTCAGTTCATTTGTAAAGCTGTATGTAATATTTTTTTTATTGTTTTTCCTGATTATACAAAGATTGAGATCTTGAGTGAAGTGCAAATCTCAAAAGAGAGTTTGTGGATAGATTTAATTCACTGTTTTTCTCAAAGACTTGCATTGTTACAGGTGCATTTGTAATGTTGGGAGTGCACCACAGTGGAGGATGCTAGGCAACAAATAATGCAGGAAGAAACTTTCTAGAAGCCTTGAATTGCATTGGTGTCTACAAACAAGAGGTGCTTTGTAATGGTAAGTTAATATAACATGGGACTGTGGTGTGGGGTGATGTAGATTTGCAGTTAATATCATGTTGATAGTATTTGTAGTCATCCTTCATTGTGTTTGTTGAAATGTGTTGTGCAGAGAGTGTATCACATTTGTACCTGCAAATATTGTGGTGGATTCGTTTTAAAAAACACACAACTTCACTATAAATCACGTCGAAAATGTAAAAGAAAAAGCCACCAGTCATTTTAAAATGTTAAAATGACTAGCTGGAACTAAAGGGGAATGCTCAAAAAATACTCTCAATTCAACATACAACATGTATATAAAACCAGTTCTCAAATGTAGCAGTTAAGTTCTTATAAAGGCATCTCCCTCAGCCTTAGCAATACTTGAACATACTCAAGCTCTCAGGTTAATAACAGGACAGTTAAAACCACTCCAATTATAGCATCACATATGCTGACCTGTCATGGCATGTAATACGTCCTCTGATTGGTAATCAGAGGATATGGTCAGTGAATTTATTTTGATAATTCTCCCGGTCAGGTCGGTGAGACCCGTAAACCAACGACAGGTGTGGTCCTCCAGACATTCTGGGGGTTGTGAGAGAGCGATGTGACCGCCAAAACATAAAAATATGGTGCTCTCTAAAAAGCGGTTACTATACTGCTATTGCTCTATCAATATATTAAATATTGGAGAGCAAGAGGATTAATGACTTCATTGTCAGAAATCCAGCATTAGCTAACAACATAACAACAATTATAGCATCACAACACATCACATGCAATAAGCTTATCACAGTGGAACTTGAAAAACAAGCTACAAAAAATTATGAGACTACCAGAAAAATACCATAATTCTATCAGTACTTTAAAAACTCAAATAGTTGTGTTACAGAAAGTACAAGAATTGTACAATATAAATAATCCATCTGAAAGAGAACCATAATCCGTTGAATATCCTAGAAGTGAACCATCATCTAGATCTACTTGAAAATTTTACAATAAAAGATGTCACTCATATAAAAGTTAAACAATATGTCCTTGAAACCATCAGTTTAAGATTTCCAGAAGATGAATGGATTCATATCTGTACCAGTTGCTGGTTCCCTTTACAGTCAAGATGAAAGTGCACGTGCTGGTGCCACTTGCAACTTACTCTCCTTTTATAACATGTTGGAGACAATCCCACCGACTTTGATGGACAAATTGATATTATCTATGTATTATTACAAAATTTACTTATTAGACAAAACAAATTTACTAATATACTCTTTTCATCTGTTTTCAAGTGATGATATCAACAGATTATTAAAAAACTGCAAAAAATCTATGAAATACATAATATATTAATCCAGTTACCAAAATTACATAAAATAATATTTTTCCAATGGATTCTGGCTCATTCTAGAATAACTGGCAATGAACGAGTGGACATGTTAGTGAAGAAAGGATCCAAAATTATCTATAAAGTAAAACAAAAAATCCCATTCGTGTCAATTAAGCAAATAATAAAAAATACATTTACCCATAAACCAACGACAGGTGTGGTCCTCCAGACATTCTGGGGGTTGTGAGAGAGCGATGTTACCGCCAAAACATAAAAATATGGTGCTCTCTAAAAAGCGGTTACTATTACTGCTATTGCTCTCTTCAATATCATCAGTGAAAAATATTGGAGAGCAAGAGGATTAATGACTTCATTGTCAGAAATCCAGCATTAGCTAACAACACATTTACACTGAAATTTGAAAAATATCTCTCCTCTTTTGAAAATTGCAACTGGCAAGAAATGGAAAGAAAAGTTCAGTTCAATCCCAAACTCTCCAAGAAAATTGTCACTATTTGTTGATTTCTGATTGTCTGGGTAGACATCTATACAAGATAGGATTAGTAACCTCTATATAAAATGAAAGAATGATGTTCTTAAGCAAAACAGCATGCATCGTTATCCTAAATCTATTTAATTTAGTAAAATTATATGCCGTAAAAGAATGAGGTGGAGAACTATAGTTTAGATATGTTTTCTAGGCACTCGCCAATAAACTGAAGTAAAGATTTATCATGTTATTGTGTTGACACACTATAACTATTGCAAAATGTTCTGTTGGCCTTTCCCCATCATGCAAGATTTTCGAGAGACAGGTATTTGTAATTCCAAACACTTTAATGTTTTCTACATTCTTAACTACAAAATATTCAAACTATCAGATTCACTTAGAAAGTAAGAGATTACTATTTTGTGCTATATTTTGCCTGTGGAGCATCACTCTTGATGGTCCAACAATAATGAGCCAACATGTTAGGATTCCATTTGCCTTGATAACTCTGTTGTATAACTGAAATCTCGTGATAAAAGTGTTCCCCATGCTCATCAATCGCTCACTGTGCAAGTGCGGGAACCGTATGTTCAAGGGCATATTGCAACCCAAATTACAAAATGCTAGGCCATTTTCTTTACTAAGTATTGAAATTGAGATTGGCGATTATCATAAGTACATATGAGGAGTATCGTGTCAAAACGCGTAAAGTTCACTCCCGATCGAAAATTAGTTTGAAGCGAATTTCAACACTTTAGCGTGCCCTGCATCGGGCTTATGCTCCTGTTTGCTTCAAAGCACATTTTAAACCCCTTAAAGTCGAGAACGAAAATGTGGGTTTGGTGCAAAATGTGTTATGTCCAGTGCCTTGAGCCGATCAAAGCGTGAAGTGTCCACTTTCTTACGCACATTGTCGAACTCGCGCGTAGGAATTCTCGCCTGTTTTGTCACAGCATCACAAAAACATGTTTCTCATTCTATCTCATTGTTTGACCAGATTGCACTGCCTACAGAGTCTTGCAATTATTGTGAGTTCCATAAACAGTTCGTGTAATTATATCTATTAACCTGGAAGAAAGCTTAGTTGTAAGTGTTCTGTAGGTTCCAGAAGGACGCAAAAGAGTATGAGAAAAAGGGAACAAGAAGAAAGGTAAATACTATTTAAACTTTATAAGAAGAATAATTATCGGTATTATTTAGCGAAAATAGTTTTACAGTAATGTATTCAGAACTACGTTGCAGTTAGTATGGTTCTTACCACATCATTCGTTGGTGTGTTTCAGGTATTCTAACATGCTGGAGTTCGAGTCTCCATGTGCACACACAGAGGGTAGATTTAAATGCTGTACCAATCATTCCTGCCTATCATCTCATCAAAGCAAGAAAATTAGTATATAACTACAGGAACAAATCACAAGACAGGCTCCTGGCATCAATAATGTCTGTATCATCTCGCAAAAGGCGCACAGAAAAGAGTAACGCAATCGTTATTAAATATCTAGTTAGAGTAAACAATGAAACTATTCAGCTTTGTTCTACGTAAGTTCTTTTTAGCATTGGCACAACAAGAGTAAACAACATAGCTTCTCTAATAGCAGGTAAAAATAATGGAAAAAAGTGGAGGTACCGAAAAGCCAAATAATACGCCCAAAAGAAGGAATCGGTAATTAGTTTCTTATCCAAGCTAAAAGCTAGAGGCATTCAATATTCAAGACAAAAAAGCAAGTGACTCTACCTTCCTTCAGAGTTAAGTGTGAACAAGTTATTCAACATCTACAATGTTAGTGTAGCTGAATCACTAAAAGTAAAGAAGTGGTTTTTCCACACTATTTTTTTTAATAAATTTAACTTGGGTTTTGGTGAACCAGCTGTAGATGTTTGCAGTTATTGCAGTAGGACAAAACATGAACTGCAAGTCATGGAAAATTCCCATAGAAAGAACGAGTTACAAGCTGAACTCACTGCGCATAAATTGAAAGCAAAGACATTCCACAAAATGATGAGAGAAAAGGACTCAGCTACCATGTCCTTATGCTTCGATTTGCAGCAGGTGCAAGCATTGCCTAAGCTTGCTATAGGTGAAGCCTATTATGCTCGCCAACTATCATTCTATGCTCTGTGCATCACAGATATAGAGAATAAGTCACCAGCATTTTATTGCTGGACTGAAAATCAAGCAGGCCGTGGAGCTATTGAAGTTGCTTCTGCGTTAACAAATTTTCTAAGCAAACAGTAATTTGAGGATGGTGTACCCAAATTAAGGCTCTTCTCTGATGGCTGTGCTGGCCAAAATAGAAATGCCGACATGGTCCATGCACTATATTGGTGGCTTTTGAAAAAGTCTCCAGATTATCTGAAGGAAATGTGCATGATATTTCCCGTGAGAGGCCATTCTTTCTTACCTGCGGACCGCATGTTTGGAGTTTTGGAAAAGGATCTTAGAAAACAGTCTGAGATATTAACTCCAGAGAAGTATGCTGAAACATATTCTAAGGTTGGTACTGCTCGCTAACCGGGCAAGGGTTAGTATGTGCATGACTTTAAGAGCTTTGCAATTATTTTAAAAAGCCAGATGGTATAAAGGAAATGAAAAGGGTCATGTTAAAAAAGAAACTTAAGGGGAATAAATTTTACGTTTCTCTGAAAATGGAAATGTCGTACAGACTGAATAATTAATCCAAGAAATTTGTCTCCATGCTTAAACGAGGAATAGCAGTCGAACAACTAGCAGAGCCCCCAGTTCTACCTTTGGAACAGCCCATCAAATTAGAAAAAAAAGAAGCTTTTAAAACAACGTTGTGGTGAAGATTGATACAGCAATAATGAGCTAAAATTTTATACAATGTTAATTCAGTACGAAGATGATGCACAACAAATGGAGGAGGGAAGTGAGAATGAAGACTGTGATTGGAAGAGGAACGTGGTTTTAATTCCATTTGAGAACTCTCTCAAAGTTTATCATTAAATTAGTTTTGCTTCACCCTGATAACTACCAATCACAGGTGTTAGAAGTTCTAAGAGCATTCATAGAATGGAGTAAGTTTTTCCTTTACGTTTGCTCAAATATATTACTATATATATTACTATTCAGAACACATGATCATTAATCAGAATTTTCTGCATGTCTGCTTCTAATACAAATAATTTTTACATTAAATTGGTTTCAAAATTGTATTGTTTCAAACAGTCGAAAGAGTTACAGTGTCCTAGACAACACATTAAGAACAGAAAACATGTGTTGTGAATTACAATGGCATGTAAGAGTTAAAAATCTGCAATAAAGCAATTTACTGAAATTAACATTGTTTATATGGAAGAACGGTTCAAAAAGCCTTATGTCCATTTATTCGGTGCAAAACAAGATAAGTCCAGTATTTTTCATATTTTAACCCGCGATTACAGCTTTCCATTAAGGCTGTGATTTTTGACACTCATCGCCATCTTATACGCTCATTTTTTAGATCACGACATAATTACATTTTAAAAGTATTTTTTACTTTAGGAGTTATTACATTTTCGGCTTTCCTGTAAAATTGTTATTTGCGGACTTTTCGCGTTTTGAAACGATACTCCTCATATCTTTGTATGCTTTTGAAGAAAATTGCATCCTTTTAGCCGGGAAGCAAGGATTTCAGACTGTGTTTTGTTCATGTCTGTACATGCAACAGTAGCAGTGATGTCATTTGGTTCCAACATATTCACAAGCTCTAGGAGATTTTATTTTACAACAACTGGACAAAAAATGTTTACTTTAAAAAAATTTAAATTTAAATAAAAAAGAGACTGTGGGAAATAGAGAAATTCCAAATACATATTTGAAAACATGATGGAAAACTGCAATAAGTACAACTATTGGTACTCACGAGACAAAAATCACGTGTAATTAAGGAAGCAAAGTGCAATAGGTGTATCCAGAATGACATTACAAAAATCAATATCATTGTCACTATTTGATAAAATCTCATTGGCATGTATCTCACACCAATCACCTTTACATCACCTACACCAGCTGCAAAAACCTTACAAGAACCACTTGACATTTTTCCACAAGAAATGCACTGCACACAAACACAGACTAAAGGGTTGTTTAATGTTATGAAAGCCAGAAATACTGTTATAAACATGCCTTTGGAAGTATGAAGGCTGGATCCTTCCAAGGGTTTGCAAGCTCGAGCACTGAGGCGATCGCACTTCTGGCAGGCACTGCATCACCTGACTGAGATATCAGAGTGAAGTGTCTACCCCATTTAGATGCATGACTTTTAAATTTGCTGATCTACTTTTATACAATAAGTTTATATATTAATATCTTTGCTCATTTCCCAAGAATACTCATAATTAAATTGTCTAAAAATTACTAACCCAAGTTATCTCATATACATTTTAATCTTAATTTTCTGTGCTTTTATCCTAAATATTTTTATTAACAACATTTTAATCTAATGCACACTACTAAATGGAATGACTATCCATGCTCCACATCTATAAGAGAATTAATATATTACCTTGACGCCAGATGGAAATACAGACAGTAGTGCATTGTGTAGGATGTAGGGCTGGTTCACAACCACCAGCAACGAAAACGATAACCAGAACAAGAAAGTTGAAACATTCATTCACATGGGAGTGTTCACAACTAATGGGAAACTTTTCTGGGCCAAGTTTTAACTTTCTGTTCTTGTTACTGGACATGGCATGTTAGATTTGTGTTGTGTGTATTAGACTTTTAGCTATAGAAATTATTCAAGGAGGCTGGGCCATGAAAGAGACGCTAGAGCTCTCTCTAGTCACAAGCTAGAAAAAATATCATTGGTCAGCTAGAAACAAATGAATTCTAATTTAATATTAGCCCCTTGTGAGCAAAAACCCATATATGCGTGGCCTGTCTGGACCCTCCTGAGCCAGAGAGCTATGGTGGTCGGCTCCTCTCACTATGCTGCCAACAGATGGCAGGAAATGTTCTTTCAGATGTTGGTGGTTGCTAAATCCCTGATTTTCCATAATCGTAGCTCTCAGTAATGTAGGAATAAACAATGCGGTAATTGCAATGAGTAAGGCAGTGTTTTTTTTTGTTTTTTGTCGTTTTTTGACATAATGGCAGGAAAGAAAGGGTTGATGGGGGAAGAAATTGTAGCTTTGTTGAACAAAAGTGATAGTTATTGAGTGACAACAGTACATCTAGCTGGACAGAGGTGAGTAATTTTGACCCTGGCCCCACAACTACTGTCCCAGAGCACAATATCCAGTAAGGACCAATACTTCCTTCTCATTTTGATGAGAATATGCTTCCAGTAGAGTTTTTTGGCCTATTTTTTGATGATGAAATTATGCAAGTAATTACTGAGGAGACCTGCATTCTAGGGAACACAAACAACAGGTGAAAAAGCTAGGATTGCATCTTGGAATCCCCCAACAATTGCAAATATAAAAGCACTGATTGGCATGGTTATGAGCATGGGGCTTCATCCTACTTCTGACAACACTGACTATTTTTCTCCAGATTTCCTTTTTTGGTGATGTATTTGCGTGTGATGAATTTCTACTTTTGTTTTCGAATCCTCATTTTGCTATTCATATATTTCCCTGTGTAAATAGTACTGAGATAAACAAATCAGTTGGAAAATCCTATATACACATTTTAGATGCCCTGCCCTTGCTAGATGTAACCTCAGATTTGTATCAAAACTTTTATCATTTATTATTATCATTACTGTTATTATTACTTATCAGAATGAGACACAATTTATGAGGGTTGTCCGTAAAATAAGGTTCACAAGGAACGCTGTTACAGGAAATCTGGCAACACTGGCATGTAGCTTGGTTCTCCCTCTCCCAGTCCCCTGGCTGTCCCAGGATTAAATAACCAGGAGAAATACGAATTGGTTTGAGAATTTAATGCCATTCTGGCATTTTGTCACAATAGCTCAGTGGTTAGAGCAGCCGCCTGTTAAGCGGAAGGTCTGTGGTTCAAATCCCAGTTGTGGCATTGAATTTTTAAGTTCCAGTTCTACCTCTCAAAGATTTTATAATTCTACCATTTTATGCAGCTAAAAGATCAGCCAACTCTGAATTAAAAATTATTGCGAAGTGTTACTATGAAAAATCAAAGAATAAAAGATGGGAACTACCAAATATTCCAACAGTAATTTCTGAGTATCCTCGAAAACTGGCAGTTGCAACCTCCAGGTTGATTACAGGACATGATTGTCTGGCAAAACATTTAAACAGAATTGGGATATATTCTTCACCACTCTGTCCTCTATGTGATCTGCAAGAGGAAATGGATCGAGACCACCTTCAAATATGCCCGGCCACTTCTAGCGCCCCATCCATCAGTGAAAAATATTGGAGAGCAAGAGGATTAATGACTTCATTGTCAGAAATCCAGCATTAGCTAACAACATAATTCATGGCTGTTTTATGACAGAACATAAATTAAAGCTCTGCAATGTTTGCCAGAAAATCCTAGGTACTGACACAGGAGTTTCCTCCCCCTCTTCCCCTTCCTCCTTCTTTAAGTGATTACCCTCCCTTATGTAGGCCTTACACTCCCTAGGACTTACATGACAGTGTCTAGAGTCAGACGTCTGTCGGGGAACACAGGAACCTATGTACCAGACAGGGTGAACACCTGCAAGTATGAGAGTGAGGAAGTGATTACCCTCCCCTTATGTAGGACTTACAACACAGTGTCTAGAGTCAGACGTCTGTCAGGAAACACAGGAACCTATGTACCAGACAGGGTGAACACCTGCAAGTATGAGAGTGAGGAAGTGATTACCCTCCCCTTATGTGGGCCTTACACTCCTTAGGACTTACATGACAGTGTCTAGAGTCAGACGTCTGTCAGGGAACACAGGAACCTATGTACCAGACAGAGTGAACACCTGCAAGTATGAGAGTGAGGAAGTGATTACTCTCCCCTTATGTAGGACTTACAAGACAATGTCTAGAGTCAGACGTCTGTCAGGGAACACAGGAACCTATGTACCAGACAGAGTGAACACCTGCAAGTATGAGAGTGAGGAAGTGATTACCCTCCCCATATGTAGGACTTACAAGACAGTGTCTAGAGTCAGACGTCTGTCAGGGAACACAGGAACCTATGTACTAGACAGAGTGAACACCTGCAAGTATGAGAGTGAGGAAGTGATTAACCTCCCCATATGTAGGACTTACAAGACAGTCTCTAGAGTCAGACGTCTGTCAGGGAACACAGGAACCTATGTACCAGACAGAGTGAACACCTGCAAGTATGAGAGTGAGGAAGTGATTACCCTCCCCATATGTAGGACTTACAAGACAGTGTCTAGAGTCAGACGTCTGTCAGGGAACACAGGAACCTATGTACCAGACAGAGTGAACACCTGCAAGTATGAGAGTGAGGAAGTGATTACTCTCCCCTTATGTAGGACTTACAAGACAGTGTCTAGAGTCAGACGTCTGTCAGGGAACACAGGAACCTATGTACCAGACAGAGTGAACACCTGCAAGTATGAGAGTGAGGAAGTGATTACCCTCCCCTTATGTAGGACTTACAAGACAGTGTCTAGAGTCAGACGTCTGCCAGGGAACACAGGAACCTATGTACCTGACAGAGTGAACACCTGCAAGTATGAGAGTGAGGAAGTGATTACTCTCTCCTTATGTAGGACTTACAAGACAGTGTCTAGAGTCAGACGTCTGCCAGGGAACACAGGAACCTATGTACCAGACAGAGTGAACACCTGCAAGTATGAGAGTGAGGAAGTGATTAACCTCCCCTTATGTAGGACTTACAAGACAGTGTCTAGAGTCAGACGTCTGTCAGGGAGCACAGGAACCTATGGACTGGACAGCGTGAAGACCTGGAAATGGCTGATCAGCCAAGCACCAGGTATGAGATTGATGAAGTGGGTGATGTGAAATGCAGGCAAAATGGATGCATGGAAAGGTGAGGATGGAGCAGTTGGTGGAAACTGGAGAAAACCCACCCAGATGCTACTTCCTGGGATCAAATCTGGGCCACCTAGGTGGTAGGCAAACACACTAACCATTCGGCCACGGCATTGCCTCAGGGGTTCTGTCATCTTATAAAAGCACAAAATGACGTGTAGAGACAGTACACTTTCCTGCTGCTAAATGATCAGTTTCAAGAAAATAATGCTAGGATGATTAGCATTGCAATCTAATCTGGAAGTGAATGGAATGGGCTGAAGCAAAATTTTTATTGTTTCATTTAAATTTATGGCACTTAAAATGTTCTTAGTTTGAACCATTGATATTCTGAACTTTTATTGCAAGAATTTGCCAGATTCTTGTGATATCCAAGAGAAGTTGCCCATAATGAAGTTTGAATTTTGAAAAGTGCGCTATCTATTGTTTTTGTTTTTTTGCAGGTTTCACCGAGTCTCTAAGGAACTGTTGAGCAATGTGTGGAGCTTCAGGAGGTGTTGATTCAGCATGCTCATTGTTCGCCGAAGGATAAGACTTAAGCTTTAGAATGACATTCTTAGCTGAATGTGCAAAGAAATGGTGGGGGTGTAAAGGCAATGCTTACTTAAGTCGGTGTTAGTGAGCTGTGCAAGAGGATGGCTGACCGGCAGATGGAAAGAGATAGATCTCACAGACAAGGTCGGGGAAAAGAGTTTATGCCAGATCGATATAGTGATGAGTATGATGGGCGAGATGAAATGCTGACACGTGAAGATAGATACGATCACGATAGGGGCAGGGGAAGATATCGGGAAAATGATCGTAATCGTAGAAGTGATAATTACAGAAGATCTAGAGGCTCTCCAGACTATGATGAGGGAAACAGAATACGTGATCACTCAAGAGACTCTCGGGAATGTAAGGATATAAGGGAGGGTCATATGAGTCGTGATGGCTCTAGGGATAGAGATGGGGACCACAAGCTTAGTCGAGGTTCAAGAACTTCAAGTAGAGAAGGAAGAGATGGCAGAGATTGGAGAGGATCTAGAGACCGTAGTCGAAGTGAACGTGATGACCGTACTCCGGAAAGGTCGGAAGATTTTGACCGTCCAAGAAACGATATGCATAGAATGGATTCCAAGGATGATTCCAGTAGAAATCAAGTACCAAATAATACAATAATGGTACGGCAGCTGGAGAAGCATATTACCGAGAATGATATACGGAAGGACATTCTTGCTTGTGGCTTAGTTCCAAAGGATATCCGGCTCATCAGGAAGAAAGACACTGGACAATCTCGTGGCTATGCGTTTATTGAGTTCAGCTCAATTCCAGAAGCAACAAAGTGGATGGAAATGCGACAGGGGCTGTTAATATTGCAGAACCAGTGTCGAGCTGTAATGCAATACAGCATCTCAAAAGACTGGAGTAAGGACAAAGCTATTGCCACAAAGTACATCGGTGACTGGATATGTATTAAATGTAATGCTCAGAATTTCAAGCGGAGAGATGCATGTTATAAATGTCATCTTACACGTCACGAATCCGAAGAGGGCAGCATGGAAGTGAGTCTTTTCCCCACGTCAGTTGTTTTGCTGCGAGGTCTGGATGTACTCTCTACAAAGGACTGCGTGCTCCAGGCAGTTAAGTCAGTGTCGAATGTTCCCATACAGAGCATTCGTATTGGACATGACTCGTTGACCAACATCTCTCGTGGAGTCTGCTACCTTGAGATGAAGCATGTCATGGATGCCATATACATGCACAATGCATTGATGGTTAATCCACCAATAGTAGATGGGAGAAAAGTGTTGGTGTCTTACTGTAATGTTCCACAAGCTGTAAGTGGAACAGTTGCAAACAGTCCTAGTATTGGGGGCGATATTGACGCAGCTGCAATTCAGTATGGACATTTACACTATGCATCTGGGGCAAACCTCACTCAGTACACTTTGGAAGATGTCCCACGATTAGCTAATTATTGTGCATCGCTTTACGCTAAATCACCTGCAGAATACACAGCTTATCAACAATATTACCTCCAGTACTACCACACACAGATATCACAAGGTAGCGCCATTACTATACCGTCACAGTCGCAAGCTGATTCTGTTAATGCTGCCGCTGCAGTAGCCCAGTCAGCAATACAACATCTGCAGGCCGTCAGGGAGATAAAGAAACAGATTATTGAACAGAAGCCGTTGTCTGAAGATGGTCCCAAGTCTCAGGTTGCACCTTCATCTACTGCAGGCAGTGGTCAGGTGACCGCTCCAGATGTCAGCAAATATCAATATGACGAGTCATCTGGATATTACTATGACCCACAGACTGGTCTCTACTATGATGCCAATACTCAGTACTATTACAACTCCCAAACTCAACAATTCTTGTACTGGGCTGCAGAAAAACAAGCATATCTCCCAGCGCCAGTGTGTTCAGAGGACAGCAGTGCTGCAAAAGATGAAGGGAAGAAAGGCAAAGAGAAGGATAAGCAGGATAAAGTGAAAGTAGCAAAAAAAATAGCAAAAGACATGGAACGGTGGGCAAAAATGTTGAATCAGAAGAAAGACACTGCACGGCAGAACATGGCTATGGTATCATCTGCAGTACCATCAAGGTCACTTGGTGCGGCAGATGCTGGTTTTGCTGTGCTGGAACGTAAGGAGCGACCAATAGCAGAGGCACCATCTCTGTCCCTTGGAGAAACTGAGCCTATGCCCCAAACAGTTGTTATATCAAACAACCCTAGTGGCCTGGTAGCTGCGTATGGCGGTGGCAGTGAAAGTGAAGAAGAAATAGAAGATGTGAACCAGGAGGACAGACAACACACTAACTGGACAAAGTTGGCATGCCTGCTATGCAAGCGACAGTTCCCAACGAAAGAGTCACTTCTTAGGCACCAGCAACTGTCTGATCTTCATAAACAGAACTTGGATAAATGGTACCGAGTTCGAGGGCTAGACCCAGATGATCCACAGCAGCGGAATCGGAAATATCGTGATCGTGCTCGGGAACGTCGGCAGAAGTTTGGCGAACCTAATGAACCTCAGCCAAACCATCTAAAAGAAAAGTACTTGAAAAGAAAGGAAGAGGTTGAATCAATCTCTTACGAGCAGCCCACCAAAGATGGCATTGGGTCACAGAACATCGGAAACAAGTTGCTGCAGAAGATGGGTTGGCAGGAGGGCATGGGATTGGGAAAGTCAAATCAAGGACGTACCTCCATAATAGAAACAGAAGTGCGTGCAAGCACTGCAGGCCTAGGTACTAAGGGCACAACCTATATGCCCCTTCCTGGTGAAACATATAAAGACTGTGTCAAGCGAACTATGTTTGCGCGTTATCAGGAACTTGCAGACCAGGAACGGTGAACATGACTGAGCTGCAAAAACTTTAGAGAAACTGTACTTTTATTGTTATATCTGATTTAATTTTTAAGCTTAACAGAAAAATGCAGAAGCAGAAAATGTAGTTGTTTTATTGAAGCATGCTTTAATAAATTTATTAAATAGTTGAATTTAAAGAAAAAAATATTGCTTTACTTTTTTTAAAATTCTTTCAGAATTCTGCTCTCAGAGCACATTTTTGGACCATTTTCTATTACTAAATTGGAAATGTCTTCCCAGATGTTATGCTCTCATACTCTGTACAAAGTACAAAGGTTTAGCATTTACTCATATAAGACACAGCTGGGAAAACAATCAGTACATAGCGTAAATAATTAATCAAACCTGCTCAAAAGTTACCCAGTTGGTTATCAGCAAAACAGTGAACATGTGAAAGGTAAAAGTGTGATTCTTGTAAATGTTTTTCTGTAAATTTCTGCTAACTGCCATTGGGAGTCTGTTAAGTGAATACGACTATGTTTGGAAGTGTGTTGCAGTGATTTAAGGTACAGTTTCACAGCTTACATTAAAATACGAATGTATACATACATACAGAAAACTGATAAAGAGTGGAAGATCGTCATGATAAAAGTTTACTGTGATAAATTCTGACTAAACAGCATTTCCTGCAAGAGAGAAGGGTTGTGTCAAGTTGCAAACTGTGAGTGAGAGAATGTGTAATTTTTATTCCATGACACTTGTCGTCCTAGAGTTTTATGTTATCGTGTGTTCTTTTTTATGTTTTTTTCCCAAAGGTTCAGCAGGGGACATCAGAATTTGTTTACATTTTGTGAATTTTTGTAGTGAAAATTTTGATGTTCGAAATACAATGAAATTAGGTTATGGTAAAAGTAAATATTTAAGGATTGAAGATCAAAGAAATTATTGTATAAAATTGGAAGCATACCAAATGATCGTCTGGAATAGAATACTAGCTTTTGTGATAAAATATTTGTGTTTGTAGTTAATTGAATAGGTATTTAGGTTTATGTAGGTATCAACAATAAACTAGATTTATATTAAATTTACACATTTTCTCTTTCATGTACCTTAAAGTGTAAAGCTTGGTTCACAACCATTGGTAGTGGTAACCAAATGAAAAGTTTAAATACATATATTCAAATTGAAGCATTCACAATTGACAGGAAGCCTTTCTGGTCTCCGAAAATGGGAAAGAAGATTTCTCAAGTTTAAATTTATTGTTCTTGTTCTGCGGCACAGCCTGTTGGATTCGTACTGTGCACAAAACAAATGTAATAGAATGCACTGTTTGGGAGCATCTCTCATTTTCTTATTGACTTAGGGTCTCGCAAGGGGTGAGGGATGATTACTAACCAATGAAGTGCTTGATAGTTACAATATGGGATTCCAGTTTTCTTTATTAACAAGCTTTTGCCTGGTGCCGGTACATTAGGCCCAGCTTACAGGCTACAATTTAGGATGGACTTATATTTAGCATTATTTACATTAAGGCTAGAGATTTCTTCCGGGCTTAAAAGCCGTGGTCTGCTGGAGTTTTGAGGTCCAGATGTTTCATCCACACCTGCGGTGGACATCATCGGTGGCATAGTCTGAGTCTTCTCGGTGAAGGTTCAGTTACAACAGTGACTGGAGGTGCTGTATTTATATGTGGGCCGCTCATAGGGGATTGGCTAGGCTAGACCAGGAGGTGTGTGCTAGATGGGTGGGCCATTCTGATTGCTGATTGGCTGACTTCTTCATTGCTGATTGGTCGATCACGTAAACCAATCAGCAATGAAGAAGAAGCCAGCCAATCAGCAATCAGAACGGCCCACCCATCTAACACACACCTCCCGCTCAAGCCCAGCCAATCCCCTGTGAGTGGTCCACATATAAATACAGCACCTCCAGTCATAAACGATTCTGTTGTAACTGAACCTTCACCGAGAAGACTTAGACTACGCGTCCACCGTAGGTATGGACGAAACGTCTGGACCTCAAAGCTCCAGCAGACCACAGCTGCCAATGTTGTGGCTTCTAATGTGCATGCACGTTGCCCTTGTTCTGTTTGCTATTGCCTCTGGGATGGATGGGATCTGGGTTTGGTTAGTGGTTCGGAGTGGAGCAGAGGTAGAGATTTTGGAGGGTTTGAATTTGTTTGAGGCAGTTTTGGAGGCATTGGCCCAGGCCACACAGGCATACAGGACCACCAAAAGTATAAATGACCTATATAGAATCACCTTGGATCTCAGTTTCTGCTGTTAGCTGCAGAAGATGGGACTAAAGGTGTGGCACTGTAATGAGGACAAGGAAAGGTGGGGAGGGGAAGGGTAGATAAACCTGGTTTTGTAGTTTTAAGTTTCTTTAGATTTATCTCCAAATTCTTAGTGCCTATTATGGAAAAGATTGCAAATGTAGTGTTTATTGGGTTAAACGATTGTGTGCTATAAGAAAAGCTTTAACTTTACCCTTAGAAGCACAGACACGTAAAGCAGTAAACAGTACAGTAAACATAATGCAATATTATATTGAAAAGTATAAAACATTCAATCCTTGTACAAATTCTCCCTGTGTTTGTACTGAAATTTGAATTTGTATCGAAATAATTCTTAACATGTTTTTCTATTACATTATACAGGGTTGTTTATGTAAAACCTAACAGGTGCATGGCAGTTTGCCTGTGTGCGATTGAGTGTGCCACAGCCGCTTTGTTCCTACATAAACTCTCTGTGAAAGCATATATAACACTCTTACCTTATACAAGATGCTGGAAACGTCGTCCACCCTCGCGAGGCTAAACAAACATTATATTGGGAGAACACATTCTGATTAAGCTGGGTCACTGTAATGTTTCCAATTTCACGAGAGGGGAGGGCCATGCACCAGCACTAATCACTCTTATCTTCAAACACTTCCCTAATTTTATTCATGGCTGCCTCTGCTGTACGGGCAGTAGCAGAATCTTGTTGAAATCACCCATATAATTTCCCTTCTTGTGTCAGTTCATGATAAAATAGGGTCAAAATGTCATTTCGGTACTTCTCTGCATTTAGTCTGCTCCTAGAATATTGGACCAATTATGTGTCTAGCGCTAACAACACACCAAACTCCAACTCTACAGTGATAATGAGGGATTTCTTGAACACGATGTGGATTTTTAGAGGCCCAGTACCGACTGTTATGAGTGTTGACACGACCATTTAGCTGGAACCACGCCTCATCGGAAAAGAACAGAAGCTGTGGATCAATTAGACTGTCATTCACTGATGAAAGAAACCATTCACAATAATGCATTTGTGGTACTGGGTCATGTTGTTTTAAAGCATGGACACTTGTGCACTTATACGGCTTTAGTTTTAAATAAATCCTCATACATTGGAAGAACTAAAAGAAAATAATAGAAATGAAATGGGAAACATTACAGTGGCCCAGCTTAATCAGAATATGTTCTCCCAATATAATGCTTGTTTAGCTTCACGAGGGTGGACGACATTTCCAGCACCTTCTATAAGGTAAGAGTGTTATATATGCTTTACACACAGTTTATGTAGGAGGAAAGTCGGTTGTGGCACACCCAACTGTGCACCTTTAGCTTTTAATTGAACCCTGTATTATAATACAGTTCCTGCTTTCGAATGAAAGGTTTTTTTCTAATATCTATGCAATAAACCGCCTCTCTAGGGTGGCATTAAAATGTAATTACATTTCTGTGAGTTTGCACTGTTTTGGAAATGTCAATCCGTGTAACAGTTATAGGCCAATAGCCTGGCCATATGTAGCTTCTGATATGTACTGCACGCTGTGAGTCAAGCAACAGTTGAATAACGATTTACTGAGCAGTCAGAAATAATCAATACCTCCCTTTCATGCCCATGTGTCATTGGTTATAATATGTCGAGCCAGTGTTTTAAATACAGCTGTCATTGGAGAGGGATAAAGAGAAGGAAAGAAGGGAAAGCTATGAAGGCCTTATTAAATAATCATGATACCCTTGCATTCTACTAAGTTTGCTTTCTGTACTTAGTTTTCACCATAGAAATTATTTAAGGCAGCCATGCCATGAAACAGATACTAGAGCTCTCTCTAGTCGCAGGCTGGTGAATTGGAAAGAAATGAATTGCCAATGTGCAATATCAACTTTGCACTGTGCCATTGATATGCAATAAACCAAAATGTTGAGTCCTCGCTTGTTTCCCATTTTCATTTCCCTTACCAGGTGGTTGTGAACCAGGCTTAAATTAGTTTATGTGGGGCCTTCACTTGAATTTAGATGGCAGTTGGCAAAGTGTTCACTCTGGTTTATTGTACATTCTTCATTGCACCAAGAAAATAGTTCTTAAGTAGGCTTATGGTTGAACAATTAAATGTTTAAATGAAAATACTAGGTGATAAAATATTTTTGGGATCTAAATGCTAATTGTAGGCCTGCAGCTAGGTTCACCAGACAATACACGATAAAAAAGAATATTCAGATGTGTTATATTCATATGATTTTCTCTACCCACTGTTCTACAAATTATTAAAAGCTTAAAAAGTGTATTCTTCTATATACAGGGTTGGGCAGATAAAACCGGCCTGTCTCATCTCATATGATTTGGAAAGAAATTATGTTGGGTATTTTTTTTTCTTTTTTCTTGAAATGTAATTATGTTGTCTATACTATATGTAATTATGTTGGCTGTATATTCCACATGTTTTGTATGTTGGCAATAGTGAGTGACAGCTGTACAGGGTTGCATGGAACCGCTGATGTTCATCTATCGGGATATGTGAACTCCCAGAACAGCAGGTATTGGGTGACTATTGTAGAAGCAACCTCTGTGTGGTGTACTGCGGCTATGACACCACAGTCAACACAAATATCTACTTGACCTTGTTGTTCCCAACTGGCAGAAGAGGAGCATAATTACTGCTTCTTTCAACATGTCACTCAGATGCTCACTGAAGAAAGGACTGTGAGCAAAAACTTATGGCCACCATGATCACCAGATTTGTTGACATGTGATTTTTATTTAGGGGAGTACTTGAAGGGAAAAGTGTATGAGCAGAGTCCCCATACCATTGATAATCTCAAGGATAACACGAGGAATTGCATCCACAGCATCATCATGAATTGAGGAGCATTTTTTCAAAACCCGATAGATGCACAAAATATGTTTCTGAGAAAAACGTTTTTTTCTATTAATTGGCAATACGAATTGGTTAACACAGCAACTATATTAATCATTCACTTCTCCTTCTTGATACTGTCTCATTGAAAGTGAAAAGAAACAAATATAGTTTAACTAGTGCCAATTTGGGGTTTGAAAATGCAGTTTTTTTTCAAAAACCGATAGATGCTGATTAACTTTTCTTCGTGAATGAGAAATTAGCACATGAAGTTTTGTTATTTTTGTCATTTATTGTTTTTGTTGCTTTTTATTTATGTATTTATTTATTTTCACCTTTTTTATAATACATAATGTACTATACAACCAACATATTAATGTTTATAAGGGTTATCTTATTAGTTATAACCTTAGAAACCAAGTACTGCTACATTCATAATAACAATATATTTTGTTTTATTTATATAACAAACATATTGAATAAACACAAAGAAATTTCAAACAATATGAATAAATAAGCTTTCACCTTTATTAGTGCTTGTGCAGTCTGTACACGGTTCTTAGTTTGTTTCTCTTTTCCACATCTGCCTCTGTCTTAATCTTCATCAGTCCGATTTTACAGGTTGAGCATGTGTCAGTGTGTGGTGTAAGGAATGAAAGATTGAAGAAGTTGTAAAATATGTTTTTTATATTTTGACAATGAGCAGACTGGTAGATTTCTTAATCTTCTTTCGTTGCAAAAACTGGTCCACATTTTTCTGATATTAAGTTCTGGAGGTAAATATCCATCCCCCTTGATTTTGATCTTCCATAGTGGCTTTCTCTACATTTGTACTTCTTAATGTCTTGCTTTAAAGCAGCAATAACGCCCTTCTGCAATATTCCTGTTCTGTCACCTCCTCTGGTTTCCTTTGGCACATTCCCATTTGAGTGAAATTTTCTAGCCAGGAGATATAATCTATTTTTTGACATCTCTGTGATTCTGTGGAAACTTGCAGCGCATAGTGACGATACTCGGCCATCATTACTTCTCACACTGTATTTAATGCTAACAGTCTGCTTTCTATTTGCAGCCTCTTTATTCACCACTCTACGATTAGGAGATGTAATACTAATATATTTAATAAGGAATTTATCTTGTTCTATTTTGTTGGCGGCACCTTGGCCGAGCGGTTAGCGCGCTCGCCTACCACCTAGGTGGCCCGGGTTTGATCCCAGGGACCCGCATGTGGTATTCGTGGTGGACGAAGCGGCGTCAGGGCGGGTTTTCTCCGGGTGCTCCAGTTTCCCCCGCCATCTCATTCCACCGGTGCTCCATCTTCATTCCATGTGTCATCAGTGTCACCGCCTGCAGTGCCGTAGTAGTAAAAGCGGGCGTTAAACACTACAACAACTCTATTTTGTTGAGCATGGAAAGGTGTTGGTGAAATCCACTTATATCATTATAGGTCAAATCAGCCGCATCACAGTGCTTATACCCTTTACTTTTAGGATTCCATGGAGTGCACTCGAGACTATGTGAACATGTAATTGCTGGAGTATGAGCTTTTCTTGACTTGCATTTTGATTTCCTTTCTTTGTATTTGCAATTCCTATCTCCCGTGCATTCTACGACTGGTACAGTTTCACAATCTGAGCTCCTGTCCATTGTGCATACATAGTACAGTGCAGTGTCTCAACTAAGAATAAAATGCCATGTAAGTATAACAAAGCTTGCAGAAGCACCTGCCTGCTGTGCAAGGGATCCTGGGTTCGTTTCCCGGCAAGGGGGTAGGAATTTTTCTCCAGCCAAGATTATTACTCATCCTTCCCTGAGTCTGGAAGTATGAATGAAAGTGTGAATGTGTATGTGAATTCAACATATAAAAACCCCCAAAGACTGAAAAACCCAATGTGAAACGAGTCACACCATTGCCAATAGGCAAGGCTACCTATATGACCTCTCAGTTAAAGGCGGAATATAAATGAAAAAAATAAGCTTGTGGAAATGAATGTGAAATCCAAGCGCACAACCTGAGTTTGCAGTTATTGCCAACGATGCAGCAGTGTGATTGAGAATTCCAAGAATCGCAACAGTGAGATGGTAGTCAATGCCCACATCCGTTTCATAGAATCCAGGTTGCTACACTCTGGATCATAAAATCATAAAATTGCATCTTTCGACCTTTGCTTTAACTGAGCAAGTACATCTATTGAGTTTTGAAAAAACTTGTAATATTCCCTACCTTCTACACAGGACAAGAATCGAATTTTGCAAAATCTGATTTCACAGAACGATGCAGAAGGTGAAAATTATGCTGATACTATATATAGCTCAATTTCGTAAAATTTTGCATCTATCGAGTTTTGAAAAAATGCTCCTCAATTGACACTGTGGCGGGGTTTTATTAATTAAGATGGTTAACACATATCAGCGTGAATATAGCAGCAGGAGTAATGTTTTTACTAAAAGGTGGAAAGTTTGTTATAGCAGACGCTACTCTTATCTGCAGGGTCGACGGTCAACGAATGGAATGCAAAAGCCAACGTTCTTTTATCACAAACACATTTATTCGTTATATACACTTTTTATCACAATTTCAATTAGTTAACAACTTTTAAAATTCTATAGCATCTACGCTGGTTAAAAGTTTGGGTGTAATTTACATGCTCACACGCCATCAGCAATTATACGTCCTTCCACTTTGAGTTCACAGACGCTAATCATAAACTAGTCCAAGCGTCCTATGACGCAACACCGCCATTCTTATGTATTCATCCACGCAACAGTTCTCATTGGTTGAACTCAAAGTGACGAGAAGACATTGGATCTTGAATATCAAAAAGAAATAGGTCCCTGATACACCCAAATTAAAAGAATTAAAAATTTACACACTCTTACAAAAATATTTACATGAACAATTTTCTATTAGTCAATATTCTGTCTCAACACGTTTTCATGAACCTCTTAAGACATAATGCACAGCAGTGTCTAGATGCAGATGGAGGGCACTTCCAACATTTGTTATGAAGATACATGCATTTTATTCCATTTTATCATTTTATTCCATTAAACTTTGTTTAAAATCAATGTCATAACACGGGCTGGATTTATCTGCCCAATCCTGTACTTTATGTAATTCAAAATTGTTTGCAGAAATTGTTTATTAAATATTTAATTGTATGTGCAAGAAGGATATGCAAGGTGGAAGTAATGGTCAAAATGTTAAACAAGTGTGTTACTATGGTCTTGATGATCTTGAAATTCTGCCCTTTGCATGACAAACACAACTTAGCAGTTGAAATAAATACACATTTGAAATATTAAACTGATAACAAATATCTCAGAAATGGTTGACGCAAAAAAAAGTTTTAAATTTTGTTTTAAGAATCTATACATTATTTAGAATCCAAAATAAAAAATTCAAAGCTATAGCCAGGATTTGAACCATAGGTCTTCAGCTCTATGTGCAGCTGGTACTAAGCACTGAGCTACCATGGCAACATGCTAGCACGACCCTAAATTCATCTGATTCACATTTTGGCGGTAGACCACAAGGGAATGTCATATTTAAGACACTTACCCTATCGGTCTGGGTGGTTCAGTTGGTTAGACACTGGCCTACTGATCCCAAGGTCGTGGGTTCAAATTTGGCCCAGACTGATGGTTTTTAAGTGTGCTTAAGAACAACAGCTCCATTTCTAGATTTACTGGCATGTAAAAGAACTCTTGTGGGACAAAATTCTGGCACAACAGCAATGCTGATGTGATCCTGGCAATTGACAGTGTCATTAAACAACAAAATAATTTAATTTAACACTTACCTTAATGACGACTCACAATCTTAAGTACCAAAGTCCTGGGCTTTAAGGGGAGGTTGTAAACTGCTTTGGGCCAAAAATATTAATTTTGTGTTTTTTGCTAGTTTAACCCCTATTTTATCATAATCTAGTCTTTTAACCCCTAAAAACTTGCCAGAAGTGTCTTTAAAATAAATCTAACTGTCCAAGAGTGGATAAGAATAAAAAAAATTACATATTCGTTAAATTTTTAAAAAAAAATCTGGAAATAATATCTAGGTGATATAAAAAGTCAGTACATTTGAAAAGCATTGGTTTATGTGTACAAAATTTCATGCTTCTAGAGATAATAGTTTGTTCCAAAAGTGGAGTTAAGCTTCTTAAAATTAGCATGACAAGCATAGAGCTTACACTAAACTAAACCCCTAGCACGACAGCCCATGAAGGGCCAAGGTTTGCCGCCCAGCCGCTGCGTTCCCCACCTCTGCCCACTACAGACGTCATTGGTGGGGTGCAGTACTGGAGGGTGGGACGTGGTCAGCACCCCGATCCCTCCCGGCCAGTTATACTGGACCGCTGGTACTGGGGATTGAACCCGGGTCCTCTGAGCTAGAGGCAAGCGCGCTACCAACTGCACTACGGAAGTTAGGTGGTCTCTAGAACTTACAACCTCCTCTAATTTTGATAGAGGGTTTTCTCAAACTTATTTTTCTGTATACATTTGTCCCATTTTCTCAGGAGCCACTTATTCTAGAGTAATGAAACTTTCACCACCCATTTCTGGGTTGTTTGTGGGGGTACTGTCTTTTTCTTATAACACTCATTAAAATCATGGATGCTAGAAATTTTTCTTTTTAAAAAAGGGTGAAAAAATGATATATTAATTATATTTATTTTAAAAATATAAATCAACATATCTATGTAGTATAAAAAAGTTTGTACCAAATTTCATATTTCTATAGCAAATAGTTTCTCTGAAAAGTGGAGTTAAACTTCTTAAAATGAACATTGCAAGCATAGAGCTTACAACCTCCTCTTAAAGGTTTTTATATAATAGTTTCCATATGTCAGGTCAATCAATAATAATTGATTGTTCTAACACACACAACCATGTGATGCCAGATGACATAGTGGCACTTTTCCATCACATACTTACAACCACTTCCATTCTAACCAGGCCTTTTACAAACTAATCTATGAGGTGGCCATGTGCCTCACAAACTGTCCACGTGGATGATACGTTTATAGTTGGGAGTCAGCCCTTAATCACTTTTCAGCTCAACAGCATCAGTGCACAATAGAAAAAGAAAAGGATAGATAACAGCCTCTCTTAGATGTGGTTCACTTGGATACACGGTATATAGGAAAGTGCCACTTAAAGCAAGAAGGTGAATCATCATTCCCAGCAGAAATGCACGCTGACCGTGCTGCCCACATCTGCGATCCTAACTCATTACAAGAACTATGAAATCTTCAACAGGCCTTGTGTTCCAATGGCTACATGGACCAACAAGTCCACCTTAACCTTGACCTACCAGTCTCAAACAAGAGCAGCTCAAGAACAAAGGTATGGCCTTCCTGCCACGGACAGGATTGAATGCTTACTTAAGTGCCACAACATCAAAACACTTTTTTAAACTAGGGCACAAGAAGAGGTAGCGATTTAACTTAGCTGACCCACCCCACATTCTCTTGCCGAGTGACAAAGGTTGTTTGGATACAACACGTGCAGTGGTGGGTTTGTTCCACTTGAGCAGTAGTAATTTCTATGCTATCATTAACTATTTTGTTTATATTAAACATATTTTTGATACAATAATCATTACAGCCACCTACTGGGATTAGGCAAATTACATAATCTTGAAGTTTATAACCTTCCTTATCTTATGCACGTAATATTCTTACGCTGCCTTATGATTAACATACTAAATTGTTTCTCTTACACAGTAAATAAACCAGTGAAGTTCCATTGCTATTTAGCCTAAAAGTATTTTAGAACTACTTGATCAATATAATAGATTCTTTGGTTTTAAACTTAACATTATGTTCAAACTTTGAAACACGTGATAGAATAGTTTATATTAAATAAACTAATAAGAAACTAAACCATCATCAGTGGAATCATCTTGTCTCTTTTACATGTTTACAAATATGAGTATTCAGAAAGTACCTTTTGAAATTGTAAATAAATAGCTGTAAGGTAGGATCGGGACTGAAAAAGTCAATGCCACAACTGGGATTTGTTCCACAGACCCTCCACTTACCAGATGGGTGCTTTAACCACTAAGCCACTGTGACAACCTGCCAGAATCACATTGAATTTTCCAATTGATTCATATTTCTCCTGGTAAACCACAAGGGCTTTCTCACATCAGAGACAGTTGCCCCAATGGTGACTTACTTTATGTCCCAGGATTAAACAACCTTTAGATGGTAATTATTATTTATTTATGACAATAAACTTACTGTTTGTGTTTTTAAACACACAAACTGTATGCAGGCAATGTTTGAGAGATTTACCGGCCTCTGTGGTTTACCAGAGAAATACAAATCGGTTGGATAATTCAATGTCATTCTGGCAGGTTTTCATAGTAGCTTAATGGTTAGAGCACTTACCTGACAAGCAGAGGTTCTGTGGTTTAATCCCTGTTGTGGTATTGAATTTTTCAGTCCCTATTCTACCCCTCAAACATTGCCCACACATGGTTTGTGTGTTTAAAAACATGAACAGTAAGTTTGTTGGCATAAATAATTAATACCTGTAAGATCACCACAGTTTGATTTATGCTTATGAGCAAAGTGGCATTTGATAGTGCAACGTTTATATTTAGGAATTGAAATGCACATATTAAACAGCAAACTTTCCTGTTTTTGTAACTTACAACAAATTCCCTCTACCACTCTTAATGAAGCACCACTGAATGAGGCATGCTGGAAGCTGAGCAGCAAGTTAGGGGAGGGATGTGTTTCACTGGAGTGGCACTGTTGAGCTGGTATTGCCTATACCTGCACTAGGAAGTAAGCAATTTATTATGCTCTCCTAAAGATGCCAGAGACCCGCTCACTTTGGCTGGTGTATACAATATTCCTTGTTCTTGCAGTTTGGCATCCCAATGCAGCGTCAACACACGACAGAACACAGATGCTGTTGTCTGGGACAGCCAGAGAAGGTGAACACACAATCCAACATAAGGAGACGACCATTCTTTCTTCAGTGCAACACTGTTACGCCAGACTACAACACCAAACGATAGAAATCTACAAATGCCCAAACAACTTAAAGAGAAAAGAAGCCCTCAAACTAAACAAAACCTGGCTTCCAATACTTGAACACACTAGATAGATATCTGCACACAAAGTGTAATCAGTAACCAGCAACTTTGGAGAGGCCAGCCAATTAGCAACCAGCAACATTTGAGAGGCCAAGCCCCACCCACCACACTCATTTATAAATACCATTGCATTTCCAGCCAACGAATCAGTTGTGACTGTACCTTTGCCAAAAAGATTGAGACCATGCCACTGATGATCACCGCAGATGTGGATGAAACGTCTGGACATGAAAATGCCAGCAAATTATAACTTATTAGCCCAGACGAATCCACTATTCATTAAACCATGTGTACTTAAACTTTGCAAGGTAGAATCAGAACTGAAAAATTCAATGCCATAGCCAGGATGTGAACCATGGATCTTCCGCTCTATGCCTGGCTGCTCTTAAGCACTGAGCTACCATAGCAACGTAACACACCATTGGGACAAGTGTCTTGATTATGAGATTCCCTTGAGGCCTGCCAGGAAATAGTGAATCAATGATGAATATAGAGCTATACCAGCATGTTGCCATGGTACCTCAGTAGTTAAGAGCAGTTACATATAGAGCGAAAGACCTGTGGCTTAAATCCTGGCGATTGCATTGAATTTTCCAGTTCTGGTTCTACCTTATAAGGTTTAACTATACACAGTTGGTGTGTGTAAAAACAATCACCATTGATTGGCCTGATATATAGAAACCTAAATTTTGTGTTTGAGCAACCTTTACATATTTTTGTGAAGTAAGTTTTTGTCTGTCTTGTGGTTAAGTTATATAAAATTGTGTGAAACCATTTAGAATAAACACAGTTTGGCATACTATCAGCAGAAAATTCAAGATGTGCAGTTCATTTGCCATGCAAATATCTGAGTTTGTCACATTAATATCATTAGGGCCATTTAAAAAAAAAATGAAACTTTTTCATTGCAAAGTTTTCTTTGAAGTGGGGGATTTTCTTGGACATTTTTTCAGTTTGTGAGTGCTAGAACCAAGGGTGCAGGTCATGGATGTGAGAGATGTATTACATTCCCTGAATTTTTCTCAAACTGATTGCCAAATTGGTGTTCATTATAATTATTTGGAATATAATAGTTTAATATAATTGAAAATCAAGCTTTCGTAAACATTATGATTTGAACTTGCTCCACTCTGCAGCAGTATGTTTGGAAACAAAGCTTGAGTCAATGGCACCAGCTAGAGGAAGCTGGTGTTGTGTGCGTGAGCCAAGGTATGTGGTATGTAAAACCACATCTCATTTTAAGAATCGCACTCACGTTATTGCATTTAAAGTTGTAAATAGGGAGTAATTTGTGATTTGCTTTGCTTCTTGTATGTGTGCTCTTCAATTGTGAGCATTTGAGCATGATTCGAACACTTGGTTACTTATTATTAAAGCAAAATGTAGGTTAAAATATGCACAGATTATGGGATGTAGGTATGTGACAGAATTATTAATTATTTTGTTGTTTAACGACGCTGTCAATTGCCAGGATCACATCAGCATCGCCGGTGTGCCGGAATTTTATCCCGCAGGAGTTCTTTTACATGCCAGTAAATCTACTTACATGGAGCTGTCGTTTTTAAGCACACTTAAAAACCATCGGCCTGGGCTGGGTTTGAACCTGCGACCTTGGGATCCGTAGGCCAGCGTCTAACCAACTGAGCCACCCAGACCGACTGGTATGTGACAGAGGCAATCACATCTGAGAGGGCATGAAATGAATTGGCAAATAAAACTGCATAATGTATAATTAAAGCAGACTCTCCAAAGTGTGCACTCGTATTACGACAAACATTAAGGCATTTCAACAGGAAAGTTTATGAAAGTGAATCCTGGCTGTTTCGTAATACTGTAAAGAAATGTTTTATCTTTCTCTTGAAAAGAACAGTGAGTTTGGAATTCTAGCGGTTTTGAAGGTTTAAATAACATTTATAAGGCAACCATAAAACAGAACTATTCTTTTAATTACATAATATGCAAAAAACAACAACCAGAAACGTTTGGGATAAATCCAGAAATAGAATTTTCATCAATAATTAGTACAAGCTCTCAGCTGAACAGCATAACAATGAAGTGAAAAAGAACAGAGCTTTACTTTCTCATTTTGTATGGCCTGTATGTTTTCTGGGAAAAAAAGTTTTTGCATTTAATGGTCACAATGAGAATGAAGGACCTTCAAACAGAGGCAATCATACTGAATATTTGAATGAATTAATAATATACAAGGGTTGTCCGTGGAAAACATATTTATTGACATTGAATAATACATTTTTGGAAAGCTTAGACTTTTTCCAATTTTGCGACATAATTGCCATTCTGATCAATGCATTTTTGCATGTGGTGTACCATCTTTTGTGTGCCTGCATCGTAGAAGTCTCCCGCCACGTGGTAAAGATTGCTTAAAACAGTTTCTTTCAAGTCCTCGCTGGTTCTGAAATGCATCCCATGCAGATGTTTCTTCAAGTCAGGGAAGAAATGGTAGTCACTTGGGACAAGGTGTGGGCTGTAGGAAGGGTGACTGACAGTGTCCCATTCCAAATTTGTTGATGAGATTGGTTGTCACATGGGCAATGTGCAAATGAGTATTTTCCTGATGGAAATGCACTCCCTTCGTACATCTACCGTGGTATACTCTAAATAATTATTTAGAGTATACCACGGTGAATAATCGCTCAAAATTTTGTGAATGTAGGTCATGCTAACACCAGAGATGATCTCGCAGGTCTCCCAAACTGTCACCCTTCGATCTTTCAGCATTGCTTCTTCTACTTTCAGAGTTGTTTTGTCTGAAACCAGTGGCCATCTAGAATGCTGGTCATTCTGGACTTCTGTACGTTTGAATTCTTGGCACCATTTGCACACGTGTTGTACGCAAATACACTGCTCTTTGCATACTTCATACAGTTGGGAATGAATGTCCATTGGTGCAGTCTTTTTGCACACAAAAGACGCATCACAAAGCGTAATTTACACCTGGTGGGAGAAGCGAGTGGAAGCTGCATTTCTAATGGCTGTCAAGTTAAGGCTGAGCATCGCAGACAGCTTGCAGGGCGGGGTACTGGGAGAGGGAGAACCAAGCTACACACCAGTGTTGCCAGATCTCCTGTAACAGCATTCCTCACGACCACAGATCCTTGGGAACCTTATTTTACGGACAACCCTCGTATGACACCTCTCGGAAAGTGCACTTGGAAAAATTGACTGTTTTTCGTGCAACTTCACATGATATTCAGAATGACTTATTTTCAAGTGTGAGTGCCGTTCATGACATATGGAATTAAGAAAGAAACTTCTGATGCCTTCTTTGTTTCATTGATACTAGATGAAGCTTCTAACATTAATAGTGAAGAACAACCCTGTACCATTTGTTACGTAAATGTTGAAGAGAGGTTTATGTTATTTACAAAAATTAAAATTTTAAAATTATTTTGTTGTTTAACGACGCTGTCAATTGCCAGGATCACATCAGCATCGCCGGTGTGCCGGAATTTTGTCCCGCAGGAGTTCTTTTACATGCTAGTAAGTCGACTGACATGGAGCTGTCGTTTTTAAGCACACTTAAAAACCATCGGCCTGGGCCGGATTTGAACCCGCGACCTTGGGAACAGTAGGCCAGCATCTAACCAACTGAGCCACCCAGACCGACATGTTACAGATGTAAGTTCTGAGAGAAAAGAGATTCTCTTTTTAATCACGCTCACAGTATCATTGAACATTTCTTTCAGATAATGATAACAGATGTAAACTCCAAAGGGCAATTCTGTTTAAGTTGGGTAATATTTTACAATATTCATTGGGTTACACACCTGACTCTGATTGTCAGGCTACGCTGTAGGTTGGAACAATCAGTTATCGCTGATTAGCCTAATATATGGAAACTGTAATAAGATCCTTAAAGCCTGGCACTTAAGTACTTGCATATTGTTGTGGTAAATGTCTCAGACTCAGGGAATCCTTCTGGTCTATCAGGAAAATGCAAGTGAGTTGTTAAGAGCAGCTGTGTGTAAAGCGGAACATCCATGGTTCAAATCTCAGCTACGGCATTGAGTTTTTCAGTTCTGATTCTACATGTCAATCATTTCACTACTTTGTCAGAAATTTTATATGCAGTAAGGTGTAAGCAATTTGAAGATAACATTGTCAGTTTACAGGCACTACATTACTTACATTTATGTAAAACAGGATATTGCAACAGCTCTTGAAACATGTCGCATTTTACATAATGTTATCTTTAAGCCAAATATCATATTTGTCTGATATTGCTTTTTGAGATTCCTATTTGCAGACAGCAGATAACACACATACAGGGATATTTTATAAAAGTTTGTTATTTATCTATTTATTCAGGAAACCTCAAAAAGTGCATTTGTAAAATCCCATTGAACTTCTGGGTGGAATACAATACTTTCTCAACTTGCTATAGATAAGCAGTAGAGAAATTAACAATGATACCATAACTATGTCATATTCTGGAGCTTTTATACGTTAACTTAAGTTTGTACACGAGAACTTAGGGGAAAAGCAATTGCGGATATTTTGAGGAATCCATCTGACCTTAAAATTCTGTGCAAAATAACAGATGCTGTAAGCAAAACTGCTATCTCAATGGTCAGAAAAATACCTCGACTACTAAGATGCCATGCAATAGAAGACTAATAACCTAGCCGGACGGAGTACAGGAGGGGAATTGAAGACCAGACATCAACTACAAGAGCCTGGTTAAAATAATTCCAGGATCAGAATTGTTAAATCTTTGCCTTATATCATTGTATAGTGACATGTTTTAAACCTATCGTTTTAGTTGCTAAGCTTTCTCATAAAATTGTTAAATGACCTGTTTGCACTTTGTAACAAATTAATAAAAAAGCACATACACATTCTGGTTTAGCTTCCAGCTACCAGAGTGATGGAGTGCAGAGTTTATAATTATTATCTCAGTGTATGCATGGATGTGGTTTTCAGAAAGGATGGTGCAGATTCTTTATATAGAGTAAGTATTTTAATGTTTTCAGGGATTGAAAACGAGAAGTTGCAGACTAATGGAAAACAATGTAATAAGTACACAGCAGATTTTTAGTTTTTGGTGGTGGTGGTGGTGGTGGCGGTGGCGGCGGCGGCAGCAGCATATATACATACTTCTTTATTACAAGATTGGCAAAATACAATTTTCCCATCCAAAGTAAAAAATGGGAGCTCTTTCAAGCACTGTCGAACTACAAAAGATTTTGATGTAGTGATTTTAGGCATCTTGTGATTGCATAAAAATTCAGATTTAAGTCAATTAATAACACTAAAACAACACTCACTTTTTAAAATTTCCTGGTACATGTTTCAGAGGCTAGCTTTCCTCTATTATCAACCGGACATGGACTGAACTGTAGAGGCTGGTATCTCCTGTAAACTGCTCTGGTGGTGGTTTTAAGAACTTGCTTAACAGATCTTCTGATCACTTTATACTCACACCCTGAAAACTTTCACTGAACTAACAAAGTGGTATCTTGGTAAATGGAAAACGTTGTTTGATGCTGCCAGTCAGAGAGCACTGTTAGGTATGGCTTAGCAACCCTTAAACAAAATTTGTGTCCTTCAGAGAGAAGGTGAACCTTACTTGGACAATATTCTCCGCTGTTAAGTGCACAAACATATTTTTATCTTGTTCATGGTCTTTGTAGATTATTTTCAGCCCTACAATGCTGTTACCTTTTGGTTTAAAATGAATTAAAATTAGATTTAATCGGTTTAGCATAAAATAGTCTTCTATGCCCAAATAGGCATTTTTAGGTGCTATAAAACTGGCTTTAATAGTTATAGATAAGGATAAAACATATAACATATTTTTTTTGTAGACACCTGTGAAGAAGAAAAGTTTTAACCTAAAGATCCATGGTCTAGTAATAATTTGCTACTTAAATATATCTTATATATTTAAATGATTAATTCTTGTATGTATATACATTCCGTGCATCTTGGAATTTATTTATTCAGGGGATCTCAAAATATGTATTTATAATGAAAAATAGTAACATTTAAAATATGCATAGTCTGCATGTGTAATTTGAGTAAAGAATAACTATAGGGCAAGGCTTAGGTGTATGGCTGAAATGAAAAATTGTCTGGTGGCATGCGGAGAAGAAAGGTACTAAGTTACAAGGCAGTTAGTTATTTATCTGACATTTTATCTTTGAGTTGAGCTTTCCAGAGATGCATTCACAGATGGGCCTTTTGGAGGTTGGGGGGGGGATGGAGTTTCAGGAACTCAAATTATGTATTCTGTTGAAACCTTTTGGGCAGAATACTACAAGTGGTGGAGAAAATAAATATATATTTTACTTGTCTTTTGATGGTGGGGATATTTAATTAATGGTGAAGGAAAATGACATACAGGGTGGAAGGGAAGTCATTACATTCCTTCTAATATGTGCTTCATAGAAGGGTTAGAAACAAAAAAATCGAATGATATTTTGTTCTTTGATCAGCCTATTTAAAACAATAAATGCTTTTTTATCCTACTTGGATGCGTAATTCCACAGGAGTGTACGAAGGTAACAGTTTGTTACTTGTAAGATGCGTAAAGTAACTTATTTCTGACATAGCTTCAGTAGTAATTATGGGATATCACACAGGGTTTTGAAATGATTCATCGCTTAAAAGACGTGAAGGAATACTCCAAGCAGTTTTTTCACATGCACATTAAGTCGACAATGTTGCATTGAGCTTGGTCAGGGAATTGAGCTGGTTTGTGCATGTAAACACGTCTGGCACTTTCCCTTTTGCTTAATGTTTTGGGAGCTAACGCTTGTGATTGGCCTACACTCGCGGGGTATTTGTTTGTATTCTGAAGAAGTACCATTACTATGTTTGTTTATGTACTGAGCTAGGGAAAGTGACACCCACACAATCTGCAGTGTTGCCAGCTTGTTTTCGACAAAACTAAAATATCTCTGTAGGAAATGGTCAGAGACAAAAACGTAAGATACAAAATGTGTTCCAAATACTGAATATTGGTTTAAATTAATGTAATGACTTTCCTTCTGCCCGGTATTTTCATCATGCTACATAATGGTATTTCATGGTGCATTATAAAACCAAGGTTCACCTTAACCTCAAGTCCAGTTTCAGACCTGGGTACAGTTCTTTAACTTTACTAACAATAAACTCTGAGGTTTCATTTTCATGAATTCTTCCACTAAGCTGCAGAAACTTCAAACTGCAGCACGAGTTGAGGAGAACATCAAGTGCTTCGTATGGCAGTACTCTGACCAGAGTACACAACACAAGCTTCTCTAGAAATGCCAGAGGGTTGTGGACAACTATCATGTGCATAAATGAGACACCAATTTCCTCCATGGCAATGTCGAGGCGAATGGTTCTGAGGCAAGGACAGCCAGCAAGGAAAAGGGCAACATCCGCTAGGTTGCTGGTCATCTTGAGATGCAGATGTTCTAGTGACCGGAGTGCAGGAGCTTCATCTTCAGACACTGTCACAGTTGGGAAGTACATAGTAGAAAGAGTGAAGGACTTGAGGGTTCGACAGTGTCTCAAGATGAGGCTCAGGTCCATGCTGTTGATGTTGTTGAGGTGGAGCTCTTTGAGCTGATCTCCACGGACAAGCATCAGGTCCCCCAGTTGAAACATATTGCACTCATGCAGCTGGAAGCTCGTTAGGTACGTTAGGCGATAGAGCAAAGTGTCATCACATGATCTGTCCCATGACATCAGATGCAGCTGTTGGATTAAAAAATATATGCATAAAAATCAAAACAAAAAACTAAAACCTGGAAGAGGCACACAAATAATAATACTAAATTGCAATGTGAGGTGAATGTAAAAGTGGCTTGCTTTACTAACAATGAATTAACTGAAGGCGGCACTGTGGCCGAGCAGTTAGACCATTTGCCTATCACCTAGACGACCCAGGTTCGATTCCTGGGACCCGCATGTGGTATTGGTGGACAAAGTGGCATCTGTGCAGATTTTCTCTGGTTTCCCCACCACTCATCCCACCAATTGCTTCATCAGCCTTCCATTCATTGATTTTGCCTGCGTTTTATATCCTCTCCCTCACTTTCATACTGACCATCCACTTGCAGGTGTTCACTCTGTCTGGTACATAGGTTCCTGTGTTCCCTGACAGACGTCTGACTCTAGACACTGTCTTGTAAGTCCTACATAAGGGGAGGGTAATCACTTCCTCACTCTCATACTTGCAGGTGTTCACTCTGGTACATAGGTTCCTGTGTTCCCTGACAGACGTCTGACTCTAGACACTGTCTTGTAAGTCCTACATAAGGAGAGGGTAATCACTTCCTCACTCTCATACTTGCAGGTGTTCACTCTGTCTGGTACATAGGTTCCTGTGTTCCCTGACAGACGTCTGACTCTAGACACTGTCTTGTAAGTCCTACATAAGGGGAGGGTAATCACTTCTTCACTCTCATACTTGCAGGTGTTCACTCTGTCAGGTACATAGGTTCCTGTGTTCCCTGACAGACGTCTGACTCTAGACACTGTCTTGTAAGTCCTACATAAGGAGAGGGTAATCACTTCCTCACTCTCATACTTGCAGGTGTTCACTCTGTCTGGTACATAGGTTCCTGTGTTCCCTGACAGACGTCTGACTCTAGACACTGTCTTGTAAGTCCTACATAAGGAGAGGGTAATCACTTCCTCACTCTCATACTTGCAGGTGTTCACTCTGTCAGGTACATAGGTTCCTGTGTTCCCTGACAGACGTCTGACTCTAGACACTGTCTTGTAAGTCCTACATAAGGAGAGGGTAATCACTTCCTCACTCTCATACTTGCAGGTGTTCACTCTGTCAGGTACATAGGTTCCTGTGTTCCCTGACAGACGTCTGACTCTAGACACTGTCTTGTAAGTCCTACATAAGGGGAGGGTAATCACTTCTTCACTCTCATACTTGCAGGTGTTCACTCTGGTACATAGGTTCCTGTGTTCCCTGACAGACGTCTGACTCTAGACACTGTCTTGTAAGTCCTACATAAGGAGAGGGTAATCACTTCCTCACTCTCATACTTGCAGGTGTTCACTCTGGTACATAGGTTCCTGTGCTCCCTGACAGACGTCTGACTCTAGACACTGACTTGTAAGTCCTACATAAGGGGAGGGTAATCACTTCCTCACTCTCATACTTGCAGGTGTTCACTCTGTCTGGTACATAGGTTCCTGTGTTCCCTGACAGACGTCTGACTCTAGACACTGACTTGTAAGTCCTACATAAGGGGAGGGTAATCACTTCCTCACTCTCATACTTGCAGGTGTTCACTCTGTCTGGTACATAGGTTCCTGTGTTCCCTGACAGACGTCTGACTCTACACACTGACTTGTAAGTCCTACATAAGGGGAGGGTAATCACTTCCTCACTCTCATACTTGCAGGTGTTCACTCTGGTACATAGGTTCCTGTGTTCCCTGACAGACGTCTGACTCTAGACACTGACTTGTAAGTCCTACATAAGGGGAGGGTAATCACTTCCTCACTCTCATACTTGCAGGTGTTCACTCTGTCTGGTACATAGGTTCCTGTGCTCCCTGACAGACGTCTGACTCTAGACTCTGACTTGTAAGTCCTACATAAGGGGAGGGTAATCACTTCCTCACTCTCATACTTGCAGGTGTTCACTCTGTCTGGTACATAGGTTCCTGTGTTCCCCGACAGGTGTCTGACCCTAGGCACTGGCTTGTAAGTCCTAGGGGGTGTAAGTTCATAAGGGGAGGATAATCAGATAAAGAAGAAGAAGAATTACCTGAACATATAGTTTCCATATATATGGGTTGATTTTTAATACTGGCAACCATGCTGTAAGAATGCCACAATTTATACCAGAGGTAGGTTAAATGGCCACCCTCCCTCAGAGCAAATGAACTCATTTCCCCACTCCATGCATGTGTGCAGCAACAATAGCAATAATGCACTTTTGTGTACGTGCTTGTGCAATACAACTGTAATGATCAGAGGATGTGGCTGAATACTTTAGCGCACAAGGACGTCCAATGTGACAGATGTGCCTTGTGCTGCTCATCCTGCAGTAAGGAAAGATGAATGCATTAGTGCTGGTGGATCAGAACATTACAATTTGCGAATTGGCCAATGATACCATATTGGCATCAACTTTGCATAAATTCCTGAAGTGGCTGAGAATGCAGAAAATTGCCTCAAGTGAGCTCCATATGATTTGACCAAAAATAAAAAATGGTTGCAATATGATGCAGCTCATACACACTTGGAGCCCAGATCAGTACTATTGGCGAGACCTGGGATGGAGCTTAAAAACCACAACTAAAATGCCAGTCAAACACTTCCTTAAAAATGAAAGAACCACTTTGTGGGACTTGTTTAATGACATTCTCCAGGCAACCAACTGCTCCCTTCACAACATCTGGAGATTAGGTACTGCCAATGGCATCCAACGTGTTCCAAATTGCTGGGAACATGCGGTACACAATGGAGTTATTACATAAAAGGCATGTAAAACTTAAAATGTTGTGTGTATGCTGTGTATCTAAATAGAAATTGTTGCCATTTATAAAAAATCAACCCATGTATAAGACTAATCAATGGTAATTTTATTGATTGTTTTAATATACACAAACTGCGTGTAAGTAAAAATATGTGAATCAGTTGGGGAATTTAATGTTGTATCAGCATGTTGCCATAGTAGCTCAGTGGTTAAGAGATTCCATGTGTAGAGCAGAAAATCTATGGTTCAAATCCTGGCTGTGGCATTGAAGTTTTGATTTTAACTTTTTAACTGAACATGTTTGATAGGCAATTGTGCCTACATAAACATATTTCACCTGTTGGATGATGTATACTTAAGGGTGTTCAAGTACTTCTTCATCAACACCCTTAGAAAATGAATCATAGAAAAGTCAGAAATAAAGATTAATACAAAATAAAAATCCTAGGAAAAGCCACAAATTTAAATATACACAAGTAATAATGGCAAAAGCCAGGATTAAAATAAATTTACTAAAAAGTTCAAAAGGTATGAAAATTCAATATCTATACTACTAAATCCTTATGTGGAAGTTTACCATTGATAATTATTTAAAAAGCCTTTTGACCAATTGTTTACGTCTGCAAAACTTCACAGCAGTTGCAGAGTCCCAAAAGTGTGCGAGGCAAACACACAGAGTAGCAACACACGACAGACTGACAAAACATTGTCACACAGCGGACAAAGAGGAGCAGGGTCCCATTTGAAAAGGTAAACTTGCTAAAATTGCAGTGGCCAATGCATAACCTAGTCAAGAACATCTTGCTATGAGATACATACATGAGAGCAGGTTATCCAGGGTTTTTGGAAGTTCCCTAAGCTTATTACTGCAGAGGGCTGACTACTCTTTGTGCCAGCTCTCCACACTTCAAGCTTAAGTCTTCCCAAGTGATACAAGATGCGGAAATACTGGGTTCTTTGGTTGCTGCCTTTGCTCCCAAATGCGCCATTTAATTTCCTGGTAAACCAACATGAGCAGGAATCCATGCTCACACCACGTTAGCGCCAGAAGCATGTAAAACATGAGGACATCCTGAACACCATACAATACAATGGTAGTTGTACAGCTCACAAAGGCTCTGACTAAGAGAATCACTCAAAGTGAAGCACTCACCCAATTTTTATGGTGCACATATAAAATGGCAGGGTATATTGCATGCAGCTCTGTGCTATAAATGGAAATGCTACTGAAAACTGAGTGTATGTGGTTTGGTTCATAAACATAGACATGTCCAACACCATTGGTGCTCTTAGTTCCATCATTGTAGATCAAACAAATGCAGGCATCATAGACTGTTGCTATCTTCCCTGGTATTCTTGTTATCAGCAAAAATTTTGAAATACATAAGTTTTATTTTGTGTTTTAGTATAAATTCCTTCCTGAGATGTCCAGTTCTAGTGGTCGTTATACTGACCTTAACAGGTGTTCAGTATTTTCTACTTTCTGTTCCAGAGATGTGAAGCTATCGCCAGTTTCTCTATTTGGCTACTTTTTATGTCTGGTGTTCCAGTCTGGCTCTTATGGCAATTCCTGCAATGTTTGTCTCTAATGGTCATGTCCACATGGTCAACATTTGCAATGGTACTGAACGTTGCACACCTGCATTAGCAATATTCGTCACTGAGATCCTTGTGTCCAGCATCAAGCACTTTACAATACTTGGACAAGAATTTGTATGCTCACCATATACAGCAGTGATTTCACCATGAATGTCCATGCAATTGAGCCATTTAGCCCATAGAAATCTGATCATTGCACACACCTCCAATTTGGAGTGAACATCCAGTTGACATGCCATCGAGCCAGGCCTGCTCTGCGCACACACCCTTCTTATCACATGTATCAGCAGTTGCTGTAGCTGGCTTCACATTGGCCACGGTCACGACATACAACATGCTCTCGTGGCGAGTGAGTGTAACTTACGTATTGATTCACCTTCATATATCTTATGGTTTACTGATTATATAAAAGTCATTTAGAATGAGGAAGCCTTCATAGGCTTGTTGAAAAATGCAGTGTTATATATCATCATAGGACTCTGCCCCATGCAACACTGACTTATGGACAATGTTCCTGAGTTTATAGCACACCAAGATTGGCCATTGGGAAGTCCAATCCGAATCTGCTGGATTACCAACTATGGGGCATCATCAAGAGTAAAGTTTGGTCAACGCAAGGTCCTAAAATGACATTTGAAGCAAACAGTACAGAATTTGAACATAAAATATGTTATACATGCTGCTAATGATGGTTGGCTGCACCGTTTGAAAATCTGTGTGGCCTCCAAAGGAGGATCTGATCACTATATTATACATAATAAACGTTTTGGATAGTGTCATTCCTTGTTGTCCTTCCCATGTTTATACATTGACAGAACTTATGATATTACTAGGTATACTTTGTTCAGAGTCTTTTGAGACAGTGGAAGGGGAGATAAGGACATGGTGTGGCTGGTTCATGTGTAGGAACCAAACCAAACCAGGCAGAGTTGCAAGGTTTATGTAGTCATTCTGACATGGGTACTGGCGCACAACAGAGATTGCACAAAACTCTTAAACCCATATAAATATGTGGTGGCCATGGAAAGCAGGTAATGCATCTGCCACTTTTGAAGCAAATTTCTCGCTTATAGGACATGGAAAACCAGTGCATAAGCAGATGGTACACATTATTCAAAATGTGTACAATTACTTTAAAGGAGGGAACTCGCTGATCACACATACTGTAACTGCAATTGGCATTCCCAGATGTACAGTAATAAGAACCATTAAACTAATATTTAGAACGATACAACTCCACCAAAGATGAAATGCGATGAAAATAAAACCATTCATGAAGTTTATAAGATTTATGGCTTCTTCATTGTCTTTGGAGGGTGAGGAAGAAGAAGAAGAAACAAGCTATAAGATACTAAGAATGAGTAAATGCCAATGTAAATAATGTTTTGTTGTTCTGCTTGTATTTCCTTCTTTCGTTCTTTTTGTGGGGATGGTACATAGTACCAACTGCGTTGATATATATATTTATGTAATTAAGAGAAAGGAATAAAGGTAATGCAGTCCAAGTAAATATGATCATGTACTCTATTTTTTTTATATTAAATGTATTTATCGTCCCAATGTGAGAAAAAGCTGTTAAAGCAATCACAATTAAGTACATAAATAAACAAATAAATAAAGAATAAACATGTAAACAATATAACAAGTCTGACATGGGTGCAAATGTTGCAGCAGTGCATTTTGCTATCGCAGTGTGTCAGCATGTGTAAGTGACCTTTAACACGAGCAACCTGCTACCTACCTATCTCTTTTTTTTTGTAGTGTTTAACACCCACTTTTACTGCATACGGCACCACAGGCGGTGACACTGATACGTGGAATGAAGATGGAGCAGCGGTGGAATGAGATGGCAGGGGAAACTGGAGAACCTGGAGGAAACCCACCCCAGCACTGCTTCATCCACCACAAATCCTACCTGGGATCGAACTCAGGTCGCTTTAATGAGAAGTGAATAGTCTAACCACTCGGCTACAGCGCGGCCACAACCTGCCTCACTCACTGTCTCACAAGACTCTGAACAAAGCATAGTAGAGAAAGTAAAAATCATTATGTAACTTCAAAGTTTGTCTTCACAAACCATAGGTTTTAACATAAGCATGTTCCTACACCATCTTTCTGCAATTCCTAAAACTTTATTTGTTGAATTCTGTGACACCCTATGTAAGTTGCTAGTGGGGAGAAAGTTGTAACATCAGATTGTATCTGTGTGATTAGATTTATGTCACAATTATGATAAGCTTTACTAAACATGATAAAGCAACGGGACATAAGGTGAAGTCTTGCACATTGTATTAAATGGTTGACTTAATGTAACTTAAAACTCAGTATAACGTAAGAATTTGTCAATGGCAAACTTTTTCTTTACATTATGTCAAGTTTGTAGGTCATGTGAGCAATTTGAACCAATCGGCAAGTAGTGCCATGTGCTTCTTTATGTAGCCATAAAGTAAGTTATGGCCATCTACATAGTGCTTCTTTATTTGCTGTTCACATTTTTGTGTTCTTTTTGTTTTCATTTTTGGAAAACATAACCTCTTATTAGAGAGCTGCTTTGAATATCCACCATATCTGTCACGTTACATCCCAACGTGTTAAGCATTAGGGAACGTTCGTTACCTGTGACATCTGATGGAAATGTTCCGCCACAAGTTTGAGCTGAGGGGTTGAGATCCTGTTACAACCAAAGCTGCACATGTCATGCGACTGTCCTCCATCAATGAATCCTAGCAGCAAACATGTTAGTCCATCTTTGGATATATCTGTGTCCATCAGATTGATTGCCTTTAGAGACTGCAGCTTTAAGATGGACATGATGCTGAGGTCGGTGGTTTGCACGGACCAGCTTATATCAAGCTGCGTCATCTTGGGACAGTGTTCCCCCAAAGCAGCCATAACTCTGTCTGTGCAGCTGTGGAATTCCAGACATCTAAGGCATGACATTGCTTGCAGCCCTCTGATCAAAAGGCTCTCATAACGAAGATCTAAACAAAATAAATACAGACATTAACCTTATTGCATTTGGATCCCAGCATTCATTTATACTTTCTGTACTATTTATCTGAAGTATTGTATTCCACCCAAAAATTCAACACTGGGATTTTGCCAAATATACATGTGTTGACTGCTTGAATCACACAAAATAAAGCATTTTTACTTTCTCTACTATGTATAGTAAGTAGAGGAGGTACTGTATTCCCCCCAAAAATTCAATATTGAGATTTCACCATAAATATATGTCTTGAGGGTCCCTGAATTAAAAAAAAAAAAGCATTTTTAGAAAAAGGTCTGGGTGCATGCGTGCGTGTGTGTCAGTCTGTGGGTCACTCTGTGAACAGCATAACTTAAAAGTCATTTAAAAATCAAACTTGGCATTTAAGTTTAATGTCTTTCGAGGATGCAACACAAAGATTTTGAAGAAAATTCCTCCACCCTAAACTACCCTTTACATGGAAAATTTTTCAAAAATGGCTCTCAATTTTGATTAAAATGCCATATGTTTGACATAATTTTATGACAAATGAAATGCATATTTTGAATTTTCTGGCTGTAGCCTATGTAGTCCTGTTTATTCTGGATGACTTTAACCTAACTAATAAACCATAGACCAAATCTTACTGTACAAGAAATGTGTGTTTTAGCAAGATCTACATTTTATGTCCAAATACATTTTTTGTACAGTGAACCATTTCGGAGATATTCCTTGTAATTTGTGTAAGTTTTGGAAAACAAACTTTCATCAAATGGAACATTGTTATTTCTTCTTTTATATCTTAGCCGTGCAAAGACAATGGAATTTGAAAACTTTAAAAGATTTGACTATCGCTCAAAGCCTACTGTATTCTAATATTCCCCTTACATCTACAAGAAAATATTATATAGGATAATTTCTACAAATGTTTATCTCAACTAACATGAAGATAAAGGAATATGAGTTTGTAAGAATAGTTAGTACAAGAGTAGAAAAAGTCCTCTGAGTGTAATATATAAGCTTTTTTAGTGTTGTGATGTCTTGAAGGCAATGTATTGGTGAAATTTGGCAAAAATTGCCAAAACTTTTTATTTTTACTTTTTGCATTTTTTATTATGCTTATACTTTGTACTAAAATGGCACACTTTTGTTTTCTCATAATGGGCCATTTTTAAAACTCCAGGAGGGAATTTAAATGTCCCAGTGTGGGTGGGCATTTCTTGCCAAACATCGTTGATACAGCTTTCAAAAGTAGTTTTCACTTTCACTGGCTTTGATTTTAGTCTCTTGCAGGAAATTTTGTTTGAGAGAGGTTGTGAGTTGACTGTGCTGAAATCAATTTGATAGGTATATTGAGCTGAAATGCTGTGAGTCTGACATGTGGTTTGTTTATAAACAGAGAAGTGCAGTCAGTGTTCTGTAATCCTACAGGTTATTTCAGTGTTCCAGTTATATAGAGGAAAACACCTTATTGGGATACCTCAAAAATCAATTGTGATATTTTTCTCCCATTATGGTGTGGTCTGGTTATATTTGGTGATATTCCATCTGTTAGGTTGCATTAGTACTGCCAGCCGTTTGTAAAATTTAACCATAGTAAAGCTATGGCCATAGTTGGTGTTATTGCATCCGCTATGTTGCCACAGAAGCATTGCAAAGAAACCTACTGATAGATTTTAAACAAGATTCTGCTTAGATAGTATTCATTAATAGTTACAGTTGTTATTTTGTGTTTGCTACACAGTAGTGCATTAAATATATTTTCTTTTTTATTGTCTCCAACTGTAAAACATTTTACATGGATCGTCAATTTATATGTACATAAAATGTATATAAAATATTTATAAAAATACAAGAATAATTGAAAATAATGGGAACTGGATAGATACCATATTCTATCTATTTTTGTACTCTTCTACAGAGTAGAATACCTTTTCTAATAGATAAGATTTAATATTCTTTAGTTTAATTTTTTTATTTGTTATCTGTTTAATTCTGGATGGTAGGTGGTTGTACGGGTCTTTGATACTATTTTCTATGCACTTATTATTTAGAGCACCTATAAGTCTATTTCTAAAATAATTTTCTTTTGTTCTAGTGTTATATTTGTGAATATTACTGTTTTTGTTTTGATTATAACTTTTTCATGTGAGTTTAGTATATATATAAAATATATCTAATGAAGGTAATGTTAAAATATTTAATTTTTAAAAGCATTTCTACATGAATCTCTTTTTCCTAATCCTGCAATTAAGCGTACTGCTCTCTTTTGCAGCCTAAACAGCCTCAAAAAGTAATGTTTTATGTATTGAGCCCCATAATAACACTCCATAGTTTAGGTGCTAGTTAATGAAGGCATAGTATATTTGCTTGACTTTTTTTTGTTATCTATTATTTGTTATTTGTTTTAATACATATAAACCTGAATTAATTTTGCTTATGACTTTTTCAGCATGCATACTCCATTTCAAGTTAGTGTCTATTTTGAGAGGTAGAACTGGAACTTAAAAATTCAATGCCACAACTGGGATTTGAACCACAGACCTTCCGCTTACCAGGCTTGTGTGTTTAAAAACACCAACAGTAAGTTTGTTGGCATAAATAAATAATAATTACTGTCTATTATTAATCCTAGGATATTATATTAGTGTTTGGAAGCGATTTTACACAAAAGTGTTACTGCAGAACAAGATTTGCTGAAAGTGAGTACGTTCTTGTGTTGTGTAGTAACGATGTTCAAGCATTATTATCATTTTGAAAGCATGTTACTTTAACCCTGTAATATTTGAGGTTAGAAATGCTTTTATTATGTACATTGGCATTACTGCTTTTTGGGGTACTGCATCTGCAGTTTAGTGTAATGTTGGCCATCTTGAACTCTTGAGAACTGCCGATAAGCTGTATCCCCTATATACTAGGCATTGAGTGGTATAAATAAAAACTAGCTAGTGCTTGTGAGCTGAAGCTGGTAAGCAAGTTGAGAATAAGCAAAAGGTCGTGATTTGGTATAAATAAAAACTTCCCCTCTTCCGCCAGCTGTTGCTTCCAACACACAGCTTTAGCTCCGTGACCTTCACTACGCGACGCAAACAAACACACCTTTTTCATGTCTGGAGGGGATTTAAATATTTGCTGCATTTAAATATCCATATACTTATTCATGTTAAACCTGATAGAGATACTGATTTTAAAGAAGGAAAATGTAAGTAAAGATTTGGCAAATTAAATAGAAATTAAGATTCGCCTGGCATTCCACCGATAACATTCATACACTTTCTAAATTCCATCAGTGATTTTCTTAATTTTATAGTATTGAGAACTTGTATCAACTGATATATGGAAGTAGATAATTTGTACTCGTGTGTTTGCACCATTATACTGATATCCTTTACATCTGTACATATAAACTATCAATAACTAATTCCAAGAGAGAGTCTGTGGGGACTAATTCCAAGATTATATGACTTCATCATAAATTAAAACTATACCAGATGAAGTTTCATTTCGTAGAAATTTAAATTTAGGGTCGGTTTTATATGAAAGTCTTCAGTTATAACCCGGTTTTGAATTGCACAATATTCTACTCTATGTATCGCTTTGATTACATTATCATCGGTAATGAGAGCGGAACACTATTACCTCATTCACATTATGTTTAGCGTTATCGTACGCAGGCAAGATAACAACACCTTAGGATGTATACAGATTGTTAGTTAAAAGGTCCCCTTCGTGTTTCATTTCCCTTTGGAAGCAAATGCTGCGGAAGCAAGTCTACATTTTCTCTTTAAATGTGATTATAATTGTTTATATCTGCATCCAAGTCCCTACATATTGTGTAATTTTTTAGTTCCTCAACCACTAAACGTATAGTAGAGAAATTATTGCATTCCGCCCAATAATTCAATATCGAGATTAAAGCAGAAATATACCTTCTGAGCCTCTGAATAGAGAGAGAGAGACAGACAGACAGGGAGAGAGAGAAGTCTATGTGTGCGTGCCTGTATGTGTGTAAGTGTGAACATCAAATCCCAAGCAATCACTTTTAAAAGCCAAATTTCTTATTGAAGTTCAGTAACCTCCAAGAGTGCGACTTTATGGAAACCCTACATCCAAAACTAACTTTTACATGGATAAACACTTCTAATTTTTAATTTTCTCAAAATGGCCACTGTACTCGTATTTTGATTAAAATGACATATGTTAAGATATTTACATGACAATTGAAATGTAGGTATACCTTTAATTTCGGGGGAATAGCCTGAGAAGTCCTTTTCATTTTGTATCACATTTGTATACTGTAGGAGATAGACGAAGTCTTACTACACAAAAAATGTGTATCTAATTAAAGCACACAGTTTACGTCAATTTCTTTTTTTTGGGGGGGGGGTGAAGCTGTAATATTGCTTCCTAGTTATTACCTCGCCATTTGAAGCTGAAGTCGTTGGTGACGTGATGTTGTTGGTCACGTTGATGTGGTTTGGTGTGTTGTCTCCGGCTAGCTGAGCATAATCTCTTTATCTCGGGTTTGCGTGGGTGTAAAGGACAACCCAAGAACAACTTTGCACATCAATTTATTTTATATAAAATATTTTCGGGAGATATGCCGATTCTATATGTGTATCTGTAGAAGCATCGCAATCACATCTCCGCAGCACGAACTGCACGAACTCCCGTACTGCTCTCTGGTTGAGTACTGACTAGACGCTTCTCTCTTACCCACGCCAAGAAGACCGTTCGCTTCCAATTTGAATGTCATGACGTCATCCAAGAAAGCCTCGTATCCAAAATGTTATTTCCTTTTCCCGCAATTTAGAAATGTCCCTTTCTATTATAACATGTTCTTTTATGAATTTTGAATATATAATTACCTTTTTAGGATTAAACGATGTTTACTTTATATTTTATTAGATATATCGCGCGACTTTTAAGGTTTGTAGAACTGACTTTCGAACGTATATTTTAAACTATGTGGTATGACGTCATGACTCGTTAATTTCAAACCAATAATGCGTTTATTCTACAAATTTAACGACTATTATTTACTCATATCTTGCTCACCTTACAACACTTCCTGCTATATTATCTATTTATGTTATTACTCAATATTTATCGCAAATCTCATATCCGGCAATTAAATTAAAACGTATCTTTTTCAAAAGCCCATTCGATCGGAAATCTAAATTTCGGTATCAAATGCCCCCATTTATGTTATTTTATTATTTCATAATAAAATAATGTAAATGTCTTGCCCGAAAGAAAAATTAAAAAATTACTCCTGTATTTTGAATAATCGGCAACACTCCCCTTGTATACAATTTTCAATTACACTGTTTTTGAAATTGGTTATTAACACATTTTCTCATTAATCTATTTAACATGACAAACAATTGTACACTTGACTAAACATTAATCCTTAAATACTAATTACAATATGTTATGGTTTCTTCTGTGAAGCTTTTATATAAAGGTTAAATTTCAAGAGTCTTTCTTTATACTTCCTTCTTTTAGTTCATGTTTGCTCACTTCGCTCTCACTATCACTTGCACTGTGATTTTTCACTTTTGTCATTGTAACACATATCTGTACTAGATCCTTTAAGCATTAAAATGTACATATATTTATATAAATCCATTGCACTCTTTAGACGAGTTCTTTCTTTGTCTTTCTGTGATAACTATCTATACATCTAAATATTTTAACAAATGTTTTACAAAGTAAATATTCTGTTTTCTCTCTATGCGGAGATGAACATTTTAACAATCTTTCTGAAGCTGTTATTGTGAGCTCTATACAATATATTTTTAAGCTCTTTGTAGTAGATAGCAATTCACATTCTGCATTTTTCATGAATATGTAAGTACCTGACCAATATATGATTTTCAAGTAAGCTAACATTTACAATTTATCTCAAAGCTGATTGGGCGCCAATATACAAATGACACTTCCAATTTTTCTTTTACATTAAATCAAGGTTCCAATGCACCACACGGTTTCTTGTATGGTCGAAGGAGTTGTTTATGCCATCTTCCCAGACATTTTTCATTTTTAACATCTCTTAATTCATAGGTATGATAACCAAATTTTGATATAATTTCTGCAGGACCTTTATATAACAATTCCATCCTTTTGTTCCTACCTCGCAATGCACTTGATAACTTATGGTCTTTAACTAGTACCCAATCGCCTATCTTAGGTTCCCATTTATGTTTTCTACTCTTTTTCTTTAATTTTCGCTTCTCTGCCTTTTTCTTGATTCGTTCAAAAGCAATTTTCGCTCTTTCTTCCTCACTTAACTGAATGTCATTAATTTTCAGTGTTTTTGGTTCCCCTATCAATATTGGTTCTGGTTCAATTCCTAACATTAATTTTATTGGTGCAAACCCAGTAGTTACATTAATGGTGTGATTGATAATCTTTTCTATCAATGGACAATATTTCACCCAATCCTTGTGATTATGATGTGTAAGTACACGTAAATAAATTCCTATATCTCGGAGGACACGTTCTGTTGGATTCCCTGATGGAAAGTATGAGGAACAATGATATAACTTTATCTCATGATTTTCTAGGGTTTCTTTAAAGATTTTGCTCCGATGAACTGTAGCATTATCTGTTAAGATTGCCTGAATCTTGCCATATTTAGGCACATAATCTTTTATTATCTTTTAGATTTTCTGTGATTGGTTGTGCCTTTTCTTTCAATTTTCTAAGTTCATCGTCCTCTGTCTGTAATTGTTCCAAATTTCGAAATTCTTTAGCTAATTGTGTCCCTTCTAAGGTTTTCAAATATAGTATGGTTACATCATGTTTGTTGTCACTAATTGTATCTGGTATTGTATAATTGGTTTTCATCCTCGATAACAAATCACTAAAAATATTTTGACTTCCTGCTATGTGTCTGATTTCTATGTTATGGGATGTGATCTCATGGATATATCTAGAAATACGTGTGCTTGTGAGTTTGCAAGAGTTCATAAATGCCAAACTAACATGATCTGTGTAAACTATTACTGGGTTGTTATATACATATTGCTTAAATTTTACAAGTGCAAAGTAAATAGCTGCTATCTCTTTTTCTGTAGTGCAAGCCTGTGATTCAGTCCTTGAAAGCCCCCTTGAAGCTACAGCAATGAGGTGATCTTTTCCTTCCTCATCTTTTTGTAATATGACACTACCATAACCTAGTCCTGAAGCATCTGTATAAATTATGTAGGGGAGATCTTCCCTAGGTTTTTCCAATAAAATTGACGCTGCAAACAATGTTTTTACCTTTTCAAAAGATTCTTGTTCTACTGATGACCATTGCCATTTTACATCTTTTCTCAATAGTTGTCTTAATGGGGCTACTACGGTTGCATATTCCAGGATAAATCTTGACTGATAATTTAGAATACCAAGAAATCTTCTCAATTGTTTTATATTTTTAGGAGCTGGTATTTTATTTATGCTTTCAATTCTGTCGGGATTAGGCCTGATTCCCTCATTTGAAATAACATAACCTAAAAATTCTGTCTGTTTCACAAAGAATGCAGTTTTACTTGGCTTTATTGTCATGTTTGCTTTCTTTAACTGACTAAGCACATAATTGATATGATTTAAATGATCCTCTATATTTTCTGAGAAAATCACAAAATCATCCACATACTGAGCTACAAATTTCTTTATGGTTTCTCCAAAAATTTCATACAAAGCTCTTAATAGTGCACTACCACTGGTATTCATACCAAAGGCGCAAACTCGAAACTGATATAATATTCCTGAATGTAAAAACGCTGTATATTTTCTTAAATCTTCTCTAAGTGGGATCTGCCAAAAAGATGCTGTAAGATCTAGAGTAGAAAAAATTTTGCCCTTCTGCAATTTGTTCAATATTACCTCTACACTTTCTGGTCTAAATCTATCAGGTTTACAATGTTGATTTAGTTTTCTCGCGTCTAATGTCACCCTAATCTTTCCATTGGCCTTATTTACAATACATAGGGGATTCACAAACTCTGAATTCGAAATCTCAATAACCTCATCTTCTAACATTGACTTTATAACTGCATCTACCTCTTCTCTTATTGTACTAGGGATAGCTCTCGCTTTATGTGTAAAAGGTTTGATGGGTATCATCTCAAACGAATGAGTATAAATATTACATTTACCAGGTTTCTCAGAGAATACTTCTTTATTTCGGATTAATATTTCAAACAGTTTATCCCTCTGTTGTTCATTTAGTTGATCAGCCTGAGTTACCTTTTCCCTCAACAATTCTTCTAAGTCTTCACTACTCTCCCTATCATAGTACCTAGTTGCATCAGAAACCCTCAAATTGTCTATGAAATCATTTTTATCCCATTCTACATTTTCTTTATTATCGACTCTGTACTCTTTGACATTTACTTCAGTTAATTCCATAGCTCCTACTTTAACATATTCTACAAAGAATGTATCCCCTTGGATTTCTTCTTCCTCTTTTTCTCTTACAATAGTTTCTGAACTACTATCTTCCACAAAAGGCACTATAATGATCTCATCTTCAACTTTCATTTCTAGAATCATGTTTTTAAAATTCACCACAGCTTCCCAGGCATAAAGACAATCACAACCTATTATAATATCTGTCACAAGTCTTCCTACAATCAGAAATAAAATTCCAAGTATTCTCCCATTTATTTCAATATTTATCATTGCTTGAAATTTTACTCTCTCTTTTCGTTTTCCCACAGCTAGCGAGCAATATATCCCATTAACTGGTAAAGACATTACTTTAAAGCCACTACTTTGTAAATTATCATAAAAATTTTGTGAGCATACTGTGCTATTTGATCCTGTATCTATAATTGCATTGTATTGTTTTCCATTTACTCCAATTTTGATTTTAGGTGGATCTCCTACTTTTTCGTTTTCGTCAATTCTATTTTTCCATTCTCTTTTCTTTTGTATCATCATTTGCCTTCCAGGACTATTTATTTCCGAGTACTTATCACAATCATTACTAGGATACCCAGTTCTCACTGAAGGCGCGTTTGACCGGGTCTGGCGTTTCCCTGATTTTTAGGTATGGCTCCTGTACTATTTCCCGAATTGTTACTTCTGTTTTCCTGCATTAAATCGGGGTTACTTCCTACCATGTTTTTGACCGTGTTAATGGCCTCGACCATTTCCGCATTTTCAGGGGAATTTCGTCCATTAGAATACCTTTCTTCCTGTCTTGGTGACCTCGGTCTAAACTCATTATCTCCGTTTGTCCAATAACCATCATTTGAATTTCTACCATGTCCAAAATAACGGCCCCGTCTACCTCGATCAAATCTATTTGTATTCATATAATTCACCCTTATATTTCTTCCCCTTAGATTACCATTTCTATTTTGGTGATGCCCTTCCTGGTTATATCTACCTTGATTTTCCCACCGGAATGATTCCATCCTTGGTACTGGTCCTTTATATCTTTCCCTAACCTCACTTCTATTCTGATAATACTGTGCCCCTTGCCCGAAAGAATTGACAGTTTCTTTTCCTTCATATGTATTTCCAAATGCGTGTTTTGGCTTATTGACTTCTAAGGCGGATAATAATTCTATCATAGCTGCAATGCTATCGGGTCGGGCTATGATTAGGTAATGTTGAAGTGTTTCCGGAAAATGTGGAGTAACTATATTTATTAGATCTTTTTCATCCAAGGGAGGGTCCAACATCTTCGATTTTCTCGCTATTCTCATAAAATAGTTTACCATGGATTCCTCCGATCTAGGATTAAATTTTCCATTGCTTAATTCAACTCTTATATTAGCCTGCCTACTAGCTCCCCAATATCTGGTTAAAAAGATGTTCCTAAAGGTCCTGTAGTCATTATTGTTACCCATAGAAAGGCCTAGCCAATTAGCAGCATTACCCTTTAGACATTTTCTTACTATCACCATCTTGTACTCCTCTGGTATACGTTTCACTGTGAAGTACTCTTGTAACCCTTCTAAAAAGGCTTTAGGATCATCTGAATCTTCATTTTCAAAAACTGGAGGTGTCATTTCATTTAAGACATGGTTAGGCCAATGTAAATTTGAATTGTCACCTATCCCTGAGCTATTTCCGAGATCAGAATGGGAATTACTGTTACCTCTATTTTGCATAGAAATGTCAGCTGATACACCTGGTATTGCCTCGTTTCTTGCAACTTCTTTACTAAGATTGTTGTGATTACATGCATTTTCACTTAATTTCAAATTTTCTAAGGCCTCTTTTACCTGAGTAATTTCTGTTACTACTCCTTTTATTTGGTCTGTAACATCCTCCAAATTTCTAGCCTGCCTTTCATTTTCTACATCAGATCTTTCTATTCTAATTTTACACCCCTGTAACTCTTCTCTAATTTCTTCCCTTTCTTTATCTAATTTTTCACTCACTTGTTGACCTAATTTCTTTTCAGAATTCTTTACTTCTTGCCTTATTGTCTCTAATTCTCCCTTAACCTGTTCTCTATTTTCTTTTACTTCACTACTGACTTTATTAATTTCCTCCCTAACTTCTTCCCTAAAGGTTTCGAAAACTCTCCTCTGATTCTCCAATTGCATTCCCAATTCCTGTTGTCCCTTTTCTAATTTCTGTCCTAACTCTCTACTAGTTTCGTCTATCTTACTCATCTTTTGACTTAACTCTGTACTCATCTTTTGACTTAACTCTGTACTCATCTTTTTTACTGTTCTTAATTCTTTACTATTTTCATCTATCTTTTGACTTAACTCTGTACTCATCTTTTGACCTAACTCTGTACTCATCTTTTTCACTGTTCTTAATTCTTTACTATTTTCATCTATCTTTTGACTTAAATCTGTACTCATCTTTTTCATTATCGTTTGAAACATATTCTCTATTTCTGACATAAATGCTGGCCTTTCTGAATTACTACTAAACATTTCTGCACTACCTCTAGGTGTTTCTCTAACGTTCTGATCTTCTAATTCTTGGCATATTCTGCTACCAATTACATTCCGATTAAATTCTTCCATCCTACTTATACTTTCCTGAATTTCCGGACTATCAAAACCTCTAAACTCACTATCACTGTCTTCCATTTCTAAGCTATTTATATGTGTTTTTCTACTCACCAAAATTTTCAATATTTTCACTATTTCACTTTAACTGCACTTAAACTTGTTCACTACACGTTTCACAGATGTTGACGCGCTGGGCACCTTCTTGTCTGCTGGTTCGATGCTGGCTCGGTCGTCTTGGGGTTTGGTCCATTCTTTCGAAGCCACACGTTGGGAAGCCAATTTGAAGCTGTAATATTGCTTCCTAGTTATTACCTCGCCATTTGAAGCTGAAGTCGTTGGTGACGTGATGTTGTTGGTCACGTTGATGTGGTTTGGTGTGTTGTCTCCGGCTAGCTGAGCATAATCTCTTTATCTCGGGTTTGCGTGGGTGTAAAGGACAACCCAAGAACAACTTTGCACATCAATTTATTTTATATAAAATATTTTCGGGAGATATGCCGATTCTATATGTGTATCTGTAGAAGCATCGCAATCACATCTCCGCAGCACGAACTGCACGAACTCCCGTACTGCTCTCTGGTTGAGTACTGACTAGACGCTTCTCTCTTACCCACGCCAAGAAGACCGTTCGCTTCCAATTTGAATGTCATGACGTCATCCAAGAAAGCCTCGTATCCAAAATGTTATTTCCTTTTCCCGCAATTTAGAAATGTCCCTTTCTATTATAACATGTTCTTTTATGAATTTTGAATATATAATTACCTTTTTAGGATTAAACGATGTTTACTTTATATTTTATTAGATATATCGCGCGACTTTTAAGGTTTGTAGAACTGACTTTCGAACGTATATTTTAAACTATGTGGTATGACGTCATGACTCGTTAATTTCAAACCAATAATGCGTTTATTCTACAAATTTAACGACTATTATTTACTCATATCTTGCTCACCTTACAACACTTCCTGCTATATTATCTATTTATGTTATTACTCAATATTTATCGCAAATCTCATATCCGGCAATTAAATTAAAACGTATCTTTTTCAAAAGCCCATTCGATCGGAAATCTAAATTTCGGTATCAGGGGGCAGGGATAAATGAAACAGTAATTGGGATTTATCTGAACTTCCAACACAAGGCGATTATCCTTTTATAAATTTAAACCCTGATTCCCATAATTTGATGCGCTGCGTCTATTACAAGTGATATACTGAAAGATTACTTTTACTGGTGTTCTGCTGATCTGCTCTAGAACTGGGCAATTACAATTTATGGAACATCAAAATAGGCAATTCTAAGATTTTAAAAAGTGTTCTCTGAATTAAAGCTATACCTACACCTACATAGCTACCTCAGAAAAAGCCAGCAAAAGCTCCGTCGGAGCGAGGAAAGCAGGTTTTTATTTATACCATTTCACGAGCAATAGCTCCGCGGTCAAGGTCTGGAAGCTTTAGCTTGCAAGGAGATGGAGCAGAAGGTTTTTATTAAACGAAACCAACCTCTTGCTCCGAATTAGTGAGAAAAAGCTATTGCTTACTTTTATTTATACCACCCATTGTTTAGGTAGTTCAATAGGTTTTAAGATATTTGTTAGTTTATAGTAAAGCAGTAATAAACAGATATTTTATGAGCTTAAAAGATATTAAACCAACTTTGATTTATAACAGACTTTTCATTTTTGAGTTATGCTACACACATGCACACACCCACACCACAGCCACACACACACACGCACATTCACACACATACACACACACACACATGCACACACCCACACCACAGCCACACACATACACACACACACACACTCTTGCACAAACAAACACAAACACACACCTTTTTCTAAAACTGCTTTTTTTATTCAGGGGGCCTCAAAAACATATTTCCAGTGAAATCTCAACATCAAAATTTTGGATCCACAACACTTCCTCTATGTACTGTATATAGTTGAGAAAGTAAAAATGGAATTAATATTCTAGAATAGGACTAGCCTTAAAGCTCTAAACCAAAGTGGTCCGGGTTCAATCCCAGGCAACTGCATGTGGGATTTGTGATGGACGAAGTGGCACTGGGGCGGGCTTCCTCTGGGTTCTCCGGTTTTCCCCACCATCTCATTCCACTAGTGCTCCATATTCATTCCATGTATCATTGGTGTCACCACCTGCGGTGCCGTAGTAGTAAAAGTGGGCGTTAAACACTACCCCCCCCCCCCAAAAAAAGCCTTAATGCATTTTTCACCTCTGATTACCCTGCTATTGAAGGGGCCTGACCCATCCAAAATTCTAAGATTTACCTGTTATTTAAATAGAGTTGCAAAGGATTATTTTATATGCAGAGTTCAATTGTTAAACAAAAGCAATGATGATACAAACTAGGTTTCAGTTAAAATTGTACCAGGTTTGAAGTACACACATACTGACCTGTTCTTGTACTGATAAATCCTTACTTCCTTCCCTTATAGAAAAATGGTTAGAGAATAATCTTGGCTAGAGCAAAATTGCCACTCCCAGCCAGGAAACGAACCCAGACCCCTCATACAGGAGGCAGGTGCTCTACTGACTAAGCTATGGGACCAAGATCACAGTCTGTGGTAAGTAAACTTTATTAACCTTGTAATGAAAGGTTTAGTGATTACAAATGTTGAACAAAGCATTTTTAATAATCGCTGACAGTCATTAAGGATGTGACACAAAGCTTTTGAAGAAAAGTCCTCCACCCTAAACTACCCTTTACATGGGAAATTTTTCAAAAAAGTTTGATTTTCTCAAAAACGTCTCTTAACATTTTGATTAAAATGCCATATGTTTAAGATATTTTTACGGCAAATGAAATATATATTTTGAATTTTCTGATTATAACTGACATAGTCCTGTTTACTCTTGATGACTTTTGCATAAATGGTAAACCATTAGAGATAAACCAAATCTTACTGTACAAAAAAATGTAGAGCTTGCTAAAACATACAATTTATGTCCAAATGCATTTTTTGTGGATTGAACCATTTCTGAGATATTCCTTGTTATTTGTATGAGTTTTGCAAGACTTATACTTTTCTCACATGAAAGGTCATTATTCACCTTTTTATCTTTTGTCTATGCAAAAAGACCAGAATTTCAAAGCTTTAAAAGATTTGATTAACACACAAAGTCTACTGTATTCCCATATTCCCCTTGTACCTATAAGAAAATCAGCAGTAAGATAACTTGTACAAATGTTTATCTTGACTAAGGAATAGGAGTCTGTAAGAATGGCTAGTACAAGAGTAGAGAAAGTTCTGAGCGCAACACATCAGATTTTGCTTGTTTTATTTTCTTTCATTTTAATTTGTTCTAAATAGGGCATTTTTTCTCTAATTGTAATTTGTGATTGATTGCCAAGTTGTATGCTACTCACACAAAAGCCTTGTTGGCATCAGGCAGACTCATGCATGCGTCCGAGTGCTCAAAGCGTTATAGGTATGAGAGGGGTGAGGCATTTGCTGTGAAGGCAAGCCCAAGCAAGTGTTTAGGATTAACAGTAGCATGCTGATTGACTTCACAGTTAGTAAGAGTAAAGTAAAGTTTACCCTTGTGATTGTGGGGTATTGTTAGTTTCACAATAATGGATTTACTTTAGGATATTGTGCATGTTATATTCTAATAAGGGATGCAGTTTATTTTCGCAAACTACATATGAAGATGCGTTACAGAGTAAAGGCACAATTTGACTAAAATTGTTAACTGTACATTTACCACAAATTCAGCCTATCCATCTTACAAATCCACACTTTGCCCTTTAGACTTTGTAGGTTAGGAGGACAGAAGGTTCCACATGCACCGCTAAATTGACACCTAACGTTTTGACATGCATCTATGTTACCTATCATTTTGTTGAGCTTAAGCACCACCATTTTGTCCAAATGACGGAGATCGACTGAAAGACCAAAGCTGTACTCCGAGAGGTTCAGCTTTGTAGTTGCTGGATGTACAAAACTGGAAGCCAGGATTTCAAAGGGAAGCCTGCTGTCTCTCGCTTTGCTGTGCAGTGCATCTACCTTGCTTAGTATCGTCTTTGTGACACGGTTGGCTAAAGTGGGGGTGATGGTGCTTGCAAGTAACTGTTGTAGTTTCCTACAGGTCTCCTCTGCAGTCTCAACTTTCCTTGCAAGCTCCTCTCGAGGTACAGCTTGTTCTGTGGGGGATGTCAGCAACATCACTGAGCTGCCAACATCGTACATGTACCAACCAAATGCTTCCAGCGCAAGGCCCACAAGACTGCTGGGCTGTGCCAATCTCGACATTCTCACCTTAAAATGAACAAGTTGCTTCAAATATAAACAGGACTGTATTGATGACCCATACCAGAGGGTATGGAAATGTCTTAAACATGAAATTTGAGATGGGAGACTTAAGGCCTGTTTGTTCAAATTTTGAAGTTCCGCTAGAAGTTTCTAAAGTGCCAGTATGCCATTGATTAATATCAACCATTTGAGAGTGCAGTACCAAAACAGAAGGGATGTTTCTGAGCATACCTCTCTGGTACAGTGATCATGACATTAGCATTCAAGTATAAGTCCTCATCATTTTTGAGCTCAAATCTTGTTCAATACTTCTTTTTTTCCTTTCTTTCTTTCTTTTGAGTAGAATGTTATTAATGCTTTGGTCTAGATTTTAACTAACAAGAAATTGAATCTTGAATGGGAATGGTTTAAAGAGTGAACAAAGTATAAAAACATCTAAGAGGTTTTGTCCTTTATAGGAACTGCTCAAAATGGTGACCTGAATTTTCATGGTAAAGTGGACAATGGCAAAGAAATGATTCTTGTACTCTATCCAAGAGCCAAGTCAAAGAAATGGTAGTAGTGTTAATGCTCTTCTTTGTATGCAATAAAAAGAGAAAACAAGTAATTGTATGACAGGAAACAAGTCATGATCTTGGGGACAACAGTTTTCGGTGTTACAAATTAGGCTACAAGGGAAGTTAAAAAACTGTCTCTACGATTGGCTACACAACACAAGAAGGCAGCTGATCATTATCAAGTGATTAGTTTGAGATTTCAGAGACTTTGGTGGTGTTGGATATTGAGAAGCTGAAAACCCATATTTCTATACTAGAACAACAGTTTTAAAAACATTCTAAACCAATTTTTTTTTTTACCAGACTTTGCTGTAACACTGACTTATCAGCATCTGATACAAATACATTAAACACCATATAACTGTGTTACGTTTAGCCAGGACCAAATTACTTATATCACTCACATCTACAATCTCCGTACTTATTTCAGGGTAGTTCATTAATATCCGACATAGTAGATAGAGAAAGTATTACGCTCCACCCAAATTTTCAATGTCAACATTTCACTTGGAATACATGTGAGATCGTGTGTATGTGTGTGTGTACACGTGTGCTTGCGTACATGTGTTCATATGTGAACAGAATAACTCAAAAATGAAAAATTAAATACATATCAAGTTGGTATTTAAGTTCAGAATGTTCTAAAAATGTGACGTAAAACTTTTTAACTAAATCCCTTCCTGTCCTAAATTACCCTTAGATTGAGGATTTTTCTAAATTTTTAATTTTTTCAAAATAGCTTAAAAGATTTTTATTAAAATACTATGTGTTTAAAGTATTTACATAACAAATAAAATATATATCTTGAATTTTCTGGGAATTGTCTCTGAAGCCTTCTTTATTCTGAAGGAATTTTGAATATTTTTGTATAATGGGTAAACCATAAGAGTTAGACAAAAGCATACTACACAAAAATGTAAATCTCTTTAAAACATACAATTTATTCTAAATAACTTTTTGTAGCATCAACCATTTTTGAGCCCACCTCTGTAGCGTGATGGTAGCATGTCTGTCTCACATTCAAGTGGTCTGACTTCAAATCTCGGTTAGGGTGAGTCATCTGGACACAGTTTTCCCTTATCCTGAGAAGACAAATGTCAGGTAACTTAAAGCTCTATATACCTCGGGCTCATTTGAGCATCATTTCACCCATCCATTGTGACATATTACCTTGGAGGACATTAATATATATATATATGAAACATTTCTGAGGTATCCTTTGCTATTAATCTGAATTTTCAATACTTGTAGCATTCTTTTAAAGTGCTTTGCTTTTCAGATGTTTTCATGATGCCCTGGAAAGAGTATGAAATTTCTAGGCCAGCATATAGCAACCCGGATTGTAAATATTCATTGGTTTCGCTCTCTCTGTCCACCCTGAAATGTGTAATGAATCTATTTCTGCAAAGGGTTATATCAGTTAACATGAAGTAGACAGAAAAATAAACTTTGACAAAATAGTTGTAGAAGGTATATAAAAATAAATGATAGTGGATAGAGAGGATTATGTGAATGTAACACAGCAACATTTTTATTTTCTCTAGCACATACAATGTGAACTTTTAGTCTGTGTTTGAATCAGACTTTCTGAAGGGATGGGGGACTTCAGTTTGTGTCATGTTTATGGCAATAATGGTAACTTGTAATACCAGTGATAATAGCATTGGTGTGTTATATACATAAAACATAGCAGCAGTAATATGCATTTTACTGTCTTTAAAAGCATAGTAAATTTATCCTTGCTGACAAACAACAGAACAGTGAGTTGTAAGAAACTGAATTGAGTACTGAAAGTTGCAATTGTCATTGCTGCTGCAGAATTTCTGGAATTGTGACCCTGAATGCCAACTAGTGAACCTATTGTTTAGTTTACTTGCAACATGATCCTTCTGCTTGCTCATAGTGTTTCGTGTCTTCCTGTATCTTCAAAGAGCAGTAATAGTAAATACTTTCAGTGAAAAGAACAAATGGCAGGGAAGAAGTTCTCCGACGAGCTAGGGAAATTATTTAATGAGAGGGGGAAATCCTGCATGCCTGTCAGGTGGGATGGGATAGAGGGGGACATAGTATGCCCCTGGGAGGGAGGGGTGAGGTGAGAAGATACAAAGGGTTGTCAAACGTGAGGAGAGATGACAGCAGAGGGCAGGGTCCCCACCAATTACAGATTTTAATTCCCTGGTGGCGGCTCGTACACGCTCACCCCGGCTGCGGGCTCATAAACATGAGTATTTTACTATGTTCACATTTTTGTTCTATTAAGTATTGTTTAGCAGCAATTTTCAAACCTAAAGCATTGAATGCAGACTAGACTTCGGCGCCGGTTGCATGTTGTCGGCATTTAAGTTATACTTGCAGGGAGGTCGGAAGGGGTGGTACAATAGTGTCGCTTTACAAACAGGTTACTGTAGCGGTGTGTAACCCTCCTCCCTACTGCCAACAAACATGAAGTACTTAACCTAACGTCATTTGCAACCACTGCCGAAGTCTGCTTATTTTTAAGGATGAGTGAACAAAATGTAAAACTACAAGCACTATTACAAAATGTCACCATTCGAAATTAAAAGGAACAAAAAGAAAGCAAGTAATAAATAAATGAATAAAAACTATAAGTAACACATTATCAGTAAAACTTGTTTAGGCAATCATCTTACTAGGGCATACACGTTGTGTGTGAATAAGCATTTGCCTTTCTTCTATGTACGATGTATTAACCAGGGGCGGAGCGTCAAAGGATGTGTTGCATACCCTGCCAGTTTTCCTTAGTTAACTTTTCCTATTATCTGTAAACTAATCCAAATGGCATAATGCTTGCTGAGGAGTGTCTGTTATGAATCAGTATTGTTAGCGTATCACGCACGCCAAGCGTTGAAACAGAGCGGCTGGCTGCCTCACGCCAGTCACGTCAAACGAAGTGCACGTGCAGTGGATGCAACGCAGGAACGTGCATTCGCTTGTTAATGTTAATGAGGTTAAAAGCTAAGTTTTTCACTATTTTGTTTGGCAGTGAAGGTTAATTTCATATTTTTAACTTCTTCTGTACGTATCAGAGTACATCAAGCAGCATTTTGAACTGTAATGTGTGTGAACGTGTAGAAAAATATGTCAGGAAACCGAAGGCAGAGTACGCACACAGCTCAAGTGCTTCCGCGTGGTTCGTGTTGTAGACAGTACCTACGCTGCATTTCCTGGAAACTTACTGCTCCGAATATGCTTGTAATTAACAAAATGAGAATGTAGAAAAAATAGTGGGAGTGATTGTTGTGTTACTTTAATATTTACCAGTTGGTGAATTATAAAGTTCTGTAAAAACTATAAACATTGTGGAAAAAATTATTTTTTCAAAGTTAATACTTTTTATTTAATAAACCAAAGCACGATAAACTGTCCTGTTCCCAACATTCTTTTGAGAGTGCTCATCTATAACAGAACAATGCCTGTTTAAAATTATCAGAATTGTGAAATCTTCATCGTGAGAAGCACTTTAGTTACGCTGATAAAAGATAATAATTTAAAGGTGTTAAAGATGTTATAATGATAATTTCAATGCCCATTATTCCTTGTATACGTTGTTTGATATGAGTTAAAAAATCCGCTAATAATTGTAGAATTTAGAAGTTTCACCAATGCGTACCCTTTACACGAGTTCAAAGTGCATACCCAGGTCCATACACTGCGCTACGCCATTGGTATTAACCATATCTTCGAACGCTACAAATGGGAAATTAACCTTAAAATCCAATTTTTTAATTCGCCCCGAAAATTAGATACTTTTTTAACGTGTCGATACTTTAAATGTGGAAACAATTACAAATTAAATAATCCCTACATTTAGATAGACGAAGTTCGCGGTAGGAGGCAAAAGAGTAAAATCGCTGATAGGTAAACTGAAACAAAAATGGACTACAGCGATGAACACCTTGTCGGAAAAAGTGTAATATTTATTTATTTGTATTCTGGAGATGTTTCGTATTTTAGGCTTGATGGTTTGGACCGGCTCCTTAGGCTGAGAAGCGAAATCCGTAATGTTGACCTTGCAATGATGGGGAAAACGCATCGAAGGGGTGTGGGGGGAGAGGGGCTTTGCAGCGTCTGTAAATAGAGAATAGAAGCGGCACATGTCAACCATTGACAATATAGCAAAGCCGAAGTTTTCCGAACACGAGCGTTCTTGCTCGAGCTCCAATCATCCTGCTCACGGATTAGGTACCAATATTTCATGAAATCAATGGGTTGATGACGATTTAAATGTTCTGCTCAGAACAACTTATGTGCAATTGGTGAATCAAATTCTTCTCGTTGAACATCGTGACACTGCAGTAATTATTAGGTATATGAAGGCATGCCAGGTGTTTTTAATAGACATTGAAATTTTGTAGTTCTAATTTTGAACTTTAGGGAGGAAATGCATGGTTGCGCAGCACAAAGCAAATCCAGTCGCGAGTATGATACACGTATGGGCGAGTTTGAAACCCTCTTCAGAACTCACAATTTGCACAAGCTTCTTTGTACAACTCACCTATGTGAATCCAACAACTGTAGTAGCAGCCATTTTAACCTCGCTATGCCTTCAAGAAAATTATCTTTTAATAGCCTGCATTGACTTACTGAGCTATTTTGAAAAATCCAGGTTATTTTTTGTTAACGTATCATCGTTTTATATTCTCTCCGATGGCTACACAAGAAAGTGTTTACTGTAGATAGCAATGTTTTTCTTTGCGGGGAAAGGCCAAGAAAAGAGAATTTTCCGGCCCGTAACTCGTGTTATGAACTACCGGGTGCGCGGTGTTCTGCCTGCCCGCATCCCCGGCGCTCGTTGCCGCCTGCCGCTATGATAGAAAGGCACGGATGAAACCATACAACGCTTTAAACTTTGCTTTTAAAGGCTTTACTTACCAACTTTATGAAAGGAGATGCTGAAATTGGCAGCCATCGTTGTCCATGTATTTTGGCACTTCTTTAGGAAATGATCCATCACTCGCCGTAGTTCATGTTGAGAAATGGCGACAATTTCCTGGCAGATATGTTGTTTTAATTCTTCCAGGATGTGTGGGTTTGTCTCTACACTTTATGTTTGTTACCCCAGAGATAGAAATCGCTTAATGGAGCTCTGAGGAATCTTTATCGCTAATAGTGCACCATACACATTTTTTCGTCTTAAAGGGGTACTTCAAAAACAATTACATTTCCATGCAGAATTGAACTCGATTTAAGTCCATTCTCAGGGAGCGAAATCCTGGGGAATGGGTAGGATTACCCCTCTCCCCCCAGTAAAATATCCCGGGGGGCAGTTTATATAGAGACAAACAGCGAAACATATACCACTAAAATGCTTCCCGCCACCAACTTTTAACGATTTCTCACTCCATTTCCATGTTTCCCTGTTGAATTCAACCCGGAAATGAGATTGAACGCTTATGCAACGACATTTCGAACCGATCTCACTAAATAAGCGGATCGGATTCAGTGGTTGAGCTTTATTTGAATCTGCGTTTCCTTGTGGAAAAAGAACTCAAATTGACTTGAACTCGCCCTGGAAACATTGCATTCTGAGTTATAGGGTCAGTCAATAGTTGACGCCCGTACACACGTCAATACAATTTTGATCCCTGTTTAGATAATTAACCGAGAGGGAGCGTGATTTTTTTCAGTAGGACTCTGCAACAGGTCATACAGTCGGTCTTTTGATAAGAACAATTAATTGAACGTGCGTTTCAGGACAGAATTATTAGTAGAAATTTGTGGCCTTCTCAATCCCCCAACCTAACCCCCTGTTGTCATTTGGTGTTATAGGTTGAAACATGATAAGTAGAAATAGATAGCACTATATTCCACAGAACAGTTGGTAATTCTTAACTGCCTAACCTGAAAATCTTTACTATTGAAACTTAGTATTTAACTCCACCAGACCATGGCTTTTAAGCCTGGAAGAAATCTCGAACCTTAGTATTAAAAGTCTGAATTGCAAAGTTTTTCCTATTTCCCTACACCTCCTTGTATCAATACGAAAACCAGCAAAGCAAGGACAGCTAAATATATCAGGAGATTTTCCACATTTCTGCAGGAAATCTTCCATATGTCAAAGGTATAACTGATTCTTAGGGACTAGGCAGTGCAGGGTGACTGTAAGTGTTTCTGATCACATGGGCCGTCATCAGCGCACCCATCCCGTCCCTCCCAGAACGTCAGGAAGCAACCAGTCATGTGTCAACCTGAATATTACACCCTATAGAGATGCAAAGTTCAATGCCAGAATTAAAACATTTATTACACTATTGCCATTTTTGATTATGTATATCTTTTCCCAAATGTTCAATTCTGTTAATGAAGGAATTTTAACAATTTTACATTTTAACCAATGTGATTTTCTATCCAAAAATGGTATGACACATCAGACTTTTCTGTTTGTTTCAGTTTCATGCTTCTCTGGTGTTGCTTTAGTCTAATTTCCTACTTTGTTTTCATTTTGCCCATGCTTCTACTGTGAGAAATGCTAGATAGGAAGATCCATGATTCAAATCCTGGCTGTGGCATTGCACTTACATTTTTCATTCCTGATTCTACCTTATAAAGTTTACCTACACATGGTTTGTTTTTAGAACAATCAATTATCATTCATTAACCCGATATACAGAAACTTCTTTACCTGATTTCTCTTCCGTGTGGAGGACTTACAAGCCAGTGCCTAGGGTCAGATGCCTGTTAGAAGCAGGTAGTCAGCCAAGCACCGAGTATGAGAGTGAGGAAGAGGATGTGAAAGGCAGGCAACATGCATGAAAGGAAAGGCTATAATGGAGCAGTTGGTGGAATCCGGAGAAAATCCACCCAGATGCTGCTTCGTCTACCATGAATATCACATGCTGGTCCCTGGGATCGAACCCGGGCTACCTAGGTTATACATGGATGGTCTAACGGCGCTGCCACATATGGAAACCATTCATTAACAAAAGTCTTAAGGCCCAGAACTTAGGTACTTAAGGTTGTCAGTCGTCATTAAGGCATGTATCTTGAATACAAGGTTCCCTTGAGGTCTACCGCAAAAATGCAAATCAGTGGAAGAATTTAAGGCTGTGCCGGCATGTTGGCATGGTAGCTCAGTGGTTAAGAGCAGTTGCATGCAGAGTAGAATATCTGAGGTTCAAATCCTGGCTATGGTATTGAATATTTTCATTTCTGTACCTTATAGAATTCTTATATATTAACACTGGGGACACATGAGTGTAATCTTTGCGTCTGATTTTATGCACCTAATATTTGTCTTGTACACTTTGTTATCCCAGAGATAGAAATCACTTATTTTCGAATGCCAATTTCTTCATTTAATCAACTTCTTTCACATATGATGGGACGGTTCTCCTTGTATATATCAGAAACGGTATTTCATAACACAGGACGAATTTCACCTTGCTCTGTATCCGTCTTTGCAATTGCAGAGGCTCTAGGAGCAGAACGCAAATGAAACGCACTGAATGTGTTATCTGGTTATGCTAGTACTGTGTGCTAGCCAGTGTAATGCGCATGCAGCTTGCAGATTACGTGCTGAGCGTGTGTGCTCTTCCATTAGATGTCTAGTGAAGCTCAGCTGTGCGTATATTACATGCATAAAGTGCACACAAAACAAACACTCGTGTGTCCTAATGGTAAACAGGAGCACTTTAGTTTTATTTTGGGAAGGAATTTGTCCCCCTTATCCCATTCCCTCCCTCACTGTGACCTGTAAGTCCTTTACATAACATATGCTTGCATATATTTTTATTTTATTTATTTATTCATCCATTTAATATACCTCTTTAAAGAGGAATTACAATTGATTTCTTTTATACAGATTTTTAAAATATAACAATATTAAGTACATTATTTTATAAGAAGGAATACAATCTAATAATGCATATTAATTAAAATTTAAAGTAAGTACTTACGCTACCACTGCTATTACTACTACTACTACTACTACTACTACTACTACTACTACTACTACTACTACTACTACTACTACTACTACTACTACTACTACTACTACTACTACTACTAATAATAATAATAATAATAATAATGCTAATTATAATAATAATGCTAATAATAATAAGAAGAATAAGAATAATAATAATAGTAATACTAGTAATACTACTACTACTACTACTACTACTACTACTACTACTACTACTACTACTACTACTACTACTACAACTACTACTACTACTAATAATAATAATAAATAATAATAATAATAATAATAATAATAATAATAATAATAATACTAATAATAATAATAATTAATAATTAATAATAATAGTAACAGTAATAATAATAATAATAATAATAATAATAATAATAATAATAGTAATAATAATAATAATACTAATAGTAATACTAATAATAATAATAATAATAATAATAATAATAATAATAATAATAATAATAATAATAATAATAATAATAATAATAATAATAATAATAATAATAATAATAATAATAATAATAATAATAATAATAATAATAATAATAATAATAATAATAATAATAATAGTAATACTAATAGTAATACTAATAGTAATACTAATAGTAATACTAATAGTAATACTAATAGTAATACTAATAATAATACTAATAATAATAATAATAATAATAATAATAATAATAATAATAATAATAATAATAATAATAATAATAATAATAATAATAATAATAATAATAATAATAATAATAATAATAATAATAATAATAATAATAATAATAATAATAATAATAATAATAATAATAATAATAATAATAATAATAATAATAATAATAATAATAATAATAATAATAATAATAATAATAATAATAATAATAATAATAATAATAATAATAATAATAATAATAATAATAATAATAATAATAATAATAATAATAATAATAATAATAATAATAATAATAATAATAATAATAATAATAATAATAATAATAATAATAATAATAATAATAATAATAATAATAATAATAATAATAATAATAATAATAATAATAATAATAATAATAATAATAATAATAATAATAATAATAATAATAATAATAATAATAATAATAATAATAATAATAATAATAATAATAATAATAATAATAATAATAATAATAATAATAATAATAATAATAATAATAATAATAATAATAATAATAATAATAATAATAATAATAATAATAATAATAATAATAATAATAATAATAATAATAATAATAATAATAATAATAATAATAATAATAATAATAATAATAATAATAATAATAATAACAATAACAATAACAATAACCACTCTAATATATGGAAGCATTATCACAAGTAGACTTGGAATAAAAGCTTATCACTGGATTATTCAGTATTACAAAATTCAATATACAGTCTATGTACAAAAGTTGCTATACTTTATATGAAAATATAATTTTACATCTCTGTATAATATTTTATTAACTGATACTTTTTATGTCACAATTTTAAAGTGCTTGTTTACTTTCTCTACAGTTATCTATACACCAGAAATACATCTTTTAAGGCTGCTTGAGTCCATGCATGCATGCGCGCGCAAACTCTATACTAGATGTTTAAGATATTTGCATACACCAAGTCAATAACCATCTTATTCTTCAATTGTGTATCTATAGTTATTCTAACAAAAGCTTATGTATACTAAATGTTCACACATCTCAGGATCTCAAGTTAACTATCGCTCAAAGCCTACTGTATTCCCTTATTCCCCTTGTACCTACAAGGAAATAGGCAATAAGATAATTTGTACAAATGTTTATCTCAACCAACATGAAGAAGATATAGGAATAAGAGTTTGTAAGAATGGTTAGTACAAGAGTAGAGAAAGTCATGTGAGTGCAACACATCAGATTGTTTGAAATAGGAAGTTGCTATTTATTTTTTATAATCATGCAAGGAGCTATCACACAAGAGTCACTTTTTAAAAATATGATTATCACTTTAGCTTACTGTTATCATTTTCTAGTTATGATGAAACAAATTATCAAAGTTTAGCTTTATTAAGAATAGTTTATAGAAGAGAACATGTGAATCCAACACATCACATTTTTGTACTATTCCCAAATAGGTCATTTGTAATTTAACCCTACATGGGCAGGTGTGACAACTGTTTTGCTAATATTTGACATTTCTCCCAATTTCTGCTTATACTCACATTCAGCTGTTTTATATTGCAAAAATATTAAATTTTTGCAACAAAACTGTAATGTTTTTTTTAAATTTATTTATTATTTAAAGTCGCTTCAACATAAAAGTCATATCGCGACTAAACATTGAGGAAAAAAAGGATGAAACAAATCATGAAGTTTACATTGAATTTAAACATTAACTTTGCATGCTTTGATAAACTTGATGATTTTCTTGTGATATTGTTGATCACCCAAAGCTAGCTGAAGGTTCTCAGGAACTCCATACTGAAGTCGCTGGTGAGTGTATCTTGGGCAAACAGTGAGCAGATGAGAGTAGAATCACACAGAGTACATTTAGGAGGAAGTTCACGGGACAGAATGTAGGAATGAGTAAGCGCAGTGTGGTCAATGCATAATCAGGTTATTAGTACCTGGTCTCGCCGGGTTAGTGTTTTAATTGTTGTGGACAGGTTAGGTATTGGACAGATATCATGCAGTTTGCTGTTGGATGTAGTTGTCCAATCTGTCTTCCATCAGTGTAGGATAGTTCTTTTAAGATGCCGTAAATAGTCTTCATGTGGTAGCTTAAGATCTGGTAAGCTTGGAGGATGCTTGGTAGCTTCTTTTGCGGCAGTGTCAGCAAGATCATTTCCTGGTATGTTACAGTGAGATGGTATCCATGCCAAGATTAGTTGTTTTCCTGATGAAATAAGCTCATTGTATAATTCACGTATCTCCCTTACCAAGGTGTGGCAAGGAGATCGTTGTTGTATAGCCATTAATGCACTTAGGGAATCTGTATATATAATGAATGATTTGAAGTCTCCATACTTTGATGTATAATCCATGGCAAAACGTATAGCAAACAGTTCACTAGAGAAAATGGTGAGAGTGTCTGGTAGACTGTACATCATGGTGTGGTTAGGAGTAACCACCGCACAGCCATTATTGTTGTCACACCGGGAACCATCGGTATAAATTGGCTCAAAATTGGCATACGTGTCACACAATTCTTTGAACGGCATGGTAAAACAAGATTTTTGGGTATGAGCCTTCACATATTTTGTCAAAGTGGTGTTGATGACAGGTAATTTTACTCTCCATGGTATATCATTTATGTTGAAGGTAGGGAAATGTTTTCTTTTCTTTCTTTCTTGAAGAATAAGAAGCAAAATCATGCAACTACAGTCAAATGTAACCCCGCTAGCTTCCAGGTGTGCCATGACACTACTTATTTTACATGGACCCTCCCCATCCTTTATTTCAGACACACTTGCTGGCATTTGAACTCACAATGTTAGGCTTTGAATGGATAGCCAGTCCATTGTGTATCACTCTAAGAATCAGTTTGGCTGCGGTGCCTGTGAAAGGGATAGGACAACCAGTTTAGTGAATAGAGGAAGAGCAGCATAAGTAACAAGATGATTCCATCCATAGAAGGTAAAATGAAAATGAATTCAATATAATATGGGTATTTTACAATCTTCTTCTCTACTTACCTTTAATAAGAAGAGGAAGATTTTGATATTGAGGTTTCACCAGAAATACATGTTTTGAGGTCCCTGAATAAAAAAATTACAGAAAGGATTTATACACTGCCTCTGAACAGCATAACTTACACAAAAAACGTATACCAAACTCGGTATTTAAGTTCAGCATCTCTTAAAAATCCCCCCATTCCAAACCACTGTTAGGCCTTCCAACTTATAAAGCCGCCAGAGCTAGTGCACTACAAAAGTAAAGCATAAAAACTTCTCAAAATTACTTATGTGCACACAGATGTTACTTCTCTACATAGTCCCCTTCTTTATCTAAGCACCACTGCCAGCGTTTAATCCACTTCTGACAACACGTTTTGTAGATGTTTTAGATACTGTTAAACAGTAGAACCCAGACTTGCCCTTGATGGAACTTGCCTCCCACATCACAGAGAGGAAGGTCAGGTGAATATGGAGGAGGGTGTCTCAGTGTTGCAATATCATTGTGACAACACGTGCCCTGTGGGGTGGGGCATTGTCTTGATGCATAATGAAATTCCCCACCAATTCTGGTCGCTTTTCTGCAATGTAGGCAACAGCTTTTGCTTCACGATGTCTTTGTAATGTTCACAGTGATTGTCATGCTATTTGGCAAAGGATGACTGAGGATAACCCCTGTTTGGTCCCAGAAGATTGAGTAGAGATGCGCCAGTTTTTTGGGAGGTGATGAATTTGTGTGTTTCCACTGACTTGACTGTCATTTTGTTTTGGGATTGAACAGAGGGATCCATGTTTCATCCATAGTGATCACCTTACCAAGAAAATGTGGATCTGAGGGGTGTCTCGTCAACATCTCTTCACTGCAAATCATTCATCATCCAATGTGTACTCACTTTCGACGTTTCCAGATCCTCTTTCATGATGTGCATCACTGTTGCATTGCTTAAGCCTGTTTGAAGACAAATTTGTTCAACAGTCACACGGTGATCATCCATGAGTTTTTCAACATGTTCCCTGCTCTGATCAGAGACACGCGGCAGATCACAGGTGGACACTCTTCCTGTTTTAAACTTTGCAATGCATCTATTCGCATTGCTATAGTGCACAGCTTTATCCCTACACACCGAGACAAGTTCGCAATGAATATTAATGCAGTTTTCACCTTTTGCACAAAGAAATTTTATGATTGCACGCTGTTCCTCTAGCGAAAACTGCTAATTCCCAGTATAGAAAACACCACTTACACAATTTTTTATTACACCTTGTTCCCCTTACAGAAATGTACCGACTGGCATAGCTGCTAGCAGGTCTGACCATGTATACCCCCCCCCCCCCCCTACCACTTTACAGCTACACAACATGTACAGTCATCAGTAAAATTGTATGCATTACTTTTGGAGTGCACCATGAATATGGGACATTTTTTAATGATTTTATATTTTGTGAAAAATTACTGTAATGATTTTGATTAATACACCAATGTTTAGGATGTATGCGTGGGAAAAGAAACCATATATTTTGCATAATCGTCACTTTTCATACTTTCTTCATAAAGTAAAACTACACACTGTGACCATTTTGTGAAGCATAAATGATTAAAGACTGGCAAATTGTGTATGGAAGTAAGAGCAAGTATGAGTGTATCGAGGTTCATACTGTTCATAGTAGGGAAACAAAAATGATGCTGACACCGCAATGCGAATACCTACTCCAGTAAGAGGGAAAAAATTACTTTGGATTTATTGAATTAAGGCTCATCTATTATTTACAAATGTATTTACAATACTGTTATATTGCATGAAGCTTTTAACTGGAGTCAATATTATTAGAATACTCAACGAGTATGTAATTTGACCTGAAAAAAAGTTGAAACAGGTAAATAATAAGTGAAGGTCATTGTAACAGATATGAGTGAACATTTAGTATACATAAGCATTTGTTAGTTACTAGAAACAAACAGTCATACCCAATTGAAGAATAAGATGGTATAGGCTTGCTCCATGCTAACCCATTGGTCCACATCCCTTATCACATCTGCTAACGAACCAATCAGATTCATTAATGGACTACTCGCCATCTCGGTAGTCTGCAAACTGATGGCATCGACAATACAGTATACACATCTGTGCCTTGTGGCATCCTGTGGTTCCTCCTGGGGTGTGTGGAGGTCGCAGCACACGAGGTGTTCCCTTGATAGCTGATTGTCAACCTGCACCTACACTAGGTAATGTGTGAAGAGGTGTCACTTGCACTAAACTCAGATCATTCAACAAGTTATCTACCTGTGTGTGAAGATGAAATCTGATGATAAAACTAACCTCATTATTTCTCAATGTAGTCCCCTTTGACTGCAATGCAATTAGTCCACTTTGCCTCCAGTGATTGAATCCTCACAGAAAAAAATGAAAAATCTTGGGTGTCAAAACCCTGATCCAGCTGCTTTGTCATTGGGAAATTGTTGCCCATGCAGAACAGAAGGTAGACAGGGTGGATGGTTAAGCTCTACGAAGTCACACTCCTATATAGCAGCCTGTGCAATGAACACCAGCCGACAACATTCCAAGGTGCTTCTGTTTGATATTGTTCTATTGTGGAAACTTATGTAGGATTAATGCCAACATATCCTGAATCTTCCCACCCAAAAAATAGAAGCAGGTTTAGAAAAAGGTCCAAAGATCTGGGCTTCATCAAAGAAAGCATCTTATCTATTGCGGGAGTCCCAAAAAACTGTTGCCATGATCTTTCTGGCTAATTGTTGCACACAAAATTTCTGAGGGGTAGGAGAGCCCTTGTCTTTGCATTGCATGGACTCTGTTTGGATTCTGGATCATGATGATGGGTCCATATTTTATTCCCTGTAACAATTTTTGAGATGAAGTTTCTGGGTTTGCTTTAAGCATGTCTAAATTCACCCATTGGGAACTGACCTCTGACATCATCGAGACTGTACAGATGATTCTGTAAACTGTGCCAGATAAAAGGCTCAGTTCATGAGGTAAAACATTGCTTTTAACATGATGATCTTCCACTTTTTGGCACATTTACTTTGAAGATACTTCCACTGGGCAACCTGAATGTGGATCATCAATCAATTCCCTGGCCCTGACTTGGTAGTAGGACAGTAAAACATCACCATTCATGGATTTCTTTTGGCTTCTTCCCTTGCTTTGTCAAGGAACAAAGTTCCAAATCCAGAAAATCAGAAGTCATTAAATACATTGATCTCCAAGACAATTCCTCTTCTTCCAACACACTCATATTTTTGTATTTTTACAGTTTACTTTCAGACTTTGTGAAATGTAAGCAAAGTGTTTCAACAGTTTATTCCACTTATTTAATGTTGCTTTAAACAATTCCCAAATCTTAACTGCCAACTACGTTTTATTTGAGGAGGGTTTAGTCATTTAAACATGCACTGCATACGATACATTTTATAATGTGTTATTCTTTATTTTACATAAGAGTCTAAAATATATCGGCTCCTTTCTTCCTTCTGTGGCAGCGCTGTTCCCATGCAATATAGAATTCAAAACCAGGAGCTACTGACGTAGTGATGACAGTTTGTATGACGTGCATGTTAAGTCGTGCCATATTACAGCCAATCATAGGGGCCTACAGAGGAATACAATTTTGCACTTTGTTTACATTGCAGTTTAAAGTAAGGCTGGTGAAGGTATAGCAGTGTGGAAACAGCTTGCTAGTCCTCTTCCTCAACACTCAGGTGCCCTGGGAAACCTTCATGCTCTAATCCATCTCGCCACAGTCCTGCATGGTAATGTTGTCTCCCACATGCCTCAACAAGACCTTCATGACAATCACAAGATCACTGCAAACATTGTGAAATACAAGAGCTTAGAGTGGTAACTCTGCACTGCGAGTCCATCTACTGGAGGGGAGGTCACACATAGACTAACATGTGGTAAAAGTGACAATTTCCACAGCAATGTTGCTATCATTTTTGTTATAGCCCATGTACTTATTACAAATGCAGATGACCTGTGGTTTTCAAGGTGATTTTTTTAGAGGGGAAGAGTATTGATTTGTACTTGGAGAAATAATATTTTAATCATAAATGCCATTTTGATTAAACCATTTTAAAATCTTTTTTTGATTATATGTCTGTGCAAGTTCCAATGGTGTGAGGTACATGTCACCGCCACAAATGCTTGTATCTGCTCCGTGAGACACAAGCAACCTCACAGCAACTAAGCGTCCCTTCCTTGTGGCTAAGTGAAGGGGAGTATTGCCCTCTATATCAACAACATTCAACTCAGCTTTGCAAAGGATCAATACCTCACACACCTGACAATGGCCTTCAGATGCTGCATGATGTAGCGCTGTTCGATTGTTTGAATCTGAAGCATCTAGATTTGCACCTCTCTTTATCAGCAGGTCCACCACTTTATCGTGGCCAGTCTTACTTGCCAGAATGAGTGGTGTTGCAGAGTTAAAATTGCGACTATTGGGCTTTGCACCTTGATCTAGTAGATACTCACATATGGATGTATGTCCAGCAAGTGCTGCATTATGCAGTGGGGTGTTGCCCTCTGAGTTATGGAACTCGACAGGAGCACGAGAGATGAGTGTTTCTGCCACAACAAGATGTCCCCGAAGGCATGCAACATGCAGGGGTGTGTTGTCTTGGTTGTCACGGGCATGCACGTGTGCTTTACTGTTAATGAGATGTTCTGTGATTGCTTTGTAGCCATGTTCTGCTGCGTAATGCAGTGCAGTCTTGCCTTTATCATCCACAATATTCACATCTGCTCCTAAAGCAATGACGGACTTCACCTCTGCTTCATTTCCAGTTTTGCAGTGGGTAAGGAGCTGCTCATCCTTTCGGTGCACCTAAGGCACATAACAGTCATGTTTATATTGGCATTCCAATTCTTACTATCAATTTACACAGCAACAATAAAAGTGGATAGGTAAATGGAGTGGAAATATGATAGAATTAATACAAATGTGTGTGCGTATATCTATATATCTGTATTGCTTAAAAGGAGTTTGTGTGTGTGCATACTGTATTTACTCAAAAATAAGGCCTATTTTTAACAGGATTACAGCTCAAAAATTTAGAGGGTCTTACAAAAAGGTATTTTGGCACAAGGAAAAGAGAAAGAAGAAGTATTGTTTGGGGAATAGATTTATACACTTTGTCTTTCAAATTGCCCCACAAGTAAAAATTGCAAGATGAGGTGTGGCGATTGAGCAGTCACCAAAGACATGAGCAATTTATCCAAAGAAGTGTGAGATGCTTGGTCGGTTGGTCTGTACCACGTCTTGTTGAGATATGTCATAGTTTGCTGTTGAAGTCTCTAGGATACTTCGACCTTGTCGCCACTGATGATATCTGCTGCAGTCGCAGACAAAACTTCTGGGAAGAAGAAGAAGCCCAGTAGAATACAGCCCATAAGCCCGGAATATATTGTTTCTAGTAATAATATTACTATCTTTAAACTCACAGGTAACATACATCAGATGCTCTTCTTTCTCATTGTTACCAGCTTGCATCATTTACGGCTGATAGCACCACATGCAAACATTATTGCCACTAATTATTGAATGACCCATGTACATGCTCATCACGTGTTACATACTGACAACAGGGTCCTTGCATGTACCATTTCTATGGAAATGCTATGGCAACTGATAAGATGCATCCAGCCCCTCCCGTTCAATTACACCTTTCCGTCACATGGTTAACGTCTATCAATCCCCTTCTTAATTGGCGCTGGGTACAATAACCACAGAAACAATATTAATCTTACACTCAGAACAACAATATGATGCTTATAACCTACATACAGCTGAAGAACATTGTGTTTTGTCAGTTGATAGTTTTCTTTTTTTTTTTTTTTTTGTAAATATTTATTTAAGATCGTTTTGACAGCACAGTTTTATCATGACCATTAGTTGATAGTGTACCTATTTCAAAAATAAAATTTTCCCCAAACAGAAAATGTACTCTAAAAAAATCTTATGATTTGCATTCACATAACTTTCTCTACTCTTGTACTAACCATTCTTACAAACTCTTATTCCTATATCTTCTTCGTGTTAGTTGAGATAAACATTTGTACAAATTATCTTATTGCTTATTTCCTTGTAAGACTATAAAAAAAAGGTCTAAAACAGTAATCATTACAATTAATGGCAAACATTTTTCCAATTGGTTCTCATCCTTGGTTACAAAATCCTTGATTAATTTATTAAATTCATGAAAATACAAAAATATATGCATATATATTCAGATCCAGCAGCAAAGAGTTATAACTAGAAACCGGAACTTAGGCAGAATGACTTTTTAAATGTGTCAAATCTGTCTTCAATTTGAAAGTGAATATGTACGAATTATACCTTTGTAATTTAAATTCCACAGTTTCATATTGCCTTTATTTAATTATTTATCTATTATTTATTAAACGTTTCCTTCAAGTACATTTTATTTCAATTACGGTTAGTCCGTGACAATGAAAGTTACTTTGTTGAATGTATATTATTGTCTTTAAGTTACAGACAACATAGACCTCCTTCATTAAGTTCATTATTTTCTTTGCAACAATGAGTGCTGCCGTGCAAATAAATGAATAGATAACAGAAAGCATATGAATTACCGCTTGTGTTTATTTTAAAAGGCAATAATGTGTGCAGGTCTTTGTTTTTCTTTCAGTTTTCATTGCGACGTTGTTGTAGCTAACAGCAAGATGCTGAAATTTAGTGTTCCTTTACGCAGTAAATTACAAAGTTACGTTAATACTTTTGGATCCGACATATTTCGCACTGATGGTAAAGCAGTCACATGCTGTCTATTTTAACATGCCTTTTTGCCTGCCTATTTTAGCGAATTATAATGCCTAAACTTCCAGTCTCTGGTTATAGCTATAAATGCATAGTACTTCTAAAACTTTATGCCAATATTTTTGGTAGAAAACAGTCATAACTCCAAAAATATGTTTTTAAAGTAAATGAAAATTTATTTCAATCAACAATTATCATTTTATTTATTGCTAGAGAAATACTACATAAAATATAAACTATAATGACTAATCAAATTATACACTTCAAGTCAACACAACACTGTGTTTAACATACCTTAGCTTTTGTTTTCAATGCGTTTCACCTTCACTTGAAGATCATCAAGAATTTATCAATCAGCTGGAACACTGCTGGTCGTGAAGATGCTGTCTGTGTCTCTGGAGAGGAGACATCTGGTAGAGATTTAATGAGTCTTGATTGCAAAACAGTGTACATTGGAAAGACAAAATGCAATATCAAAACCAGATTAAAAGAGCATTTTTTTAACATAAAACAAAAAGAAACTAATAAATCCACAGTAGCAACATGTTTTTGGAATGATCACCACAATATTGAGTGAAAAACCTAACTTGTAAAACTAGTCCAAATGTATATTGAGTTAAATACCAGAAAAAAGACACATGGAAAAATTTGAAACCCATCTACTAAATTTCAACCTTCCCTTGAAAGAAAACTCATTACTCAGCTTCATTATATCTCCACCAGATGTCTCCTCTCCAGAGATACCAGGAGAACAAAAAAGTTCCGAACCGGCTGCAGGGTGTTTTACCTTTCCACGTCCTCAGCACTCACTGCCGTCAACTGCTGTCACAGAAAGGCGCAGATGAAACGATACAAAATTTTAAAACTACTTTTAAAGGCTTTACTTAACAACTTTATAAAAAGAGATGCTGAAACTGGCCACTGTTGTTGTCCATACATTTTTGGCACCTCTTTAGGAAACAATCCATCAATCATGGTAGTTCATGTTGAGAAATGCTGGCAATTTCCTGGCAGATATTTTGTTCTAATTCTTCCAGTGTGTGTGGGTTTGTCTTGTACACCTTGTTTTCAGTTACTCCAGAGATAGAAATTGCAGAGGGTTAGGTTGGGGGACGGAGAGGGCCACAATTCTAGCAATAATTCTGCCCTGAAACACACTTTCAACTGTTCTCATAGAAAGATTGGCCATATGAGCTCTTACAGAGTTTTATTGAACAAAAGGCAAAATCACATTCCCTGTCTGTTAATTCTCTAAAAAAGGGGAAAAAATTGTATTCACATAGTGTGGGCATCAACTCTTGATACGAAAAAAAATTGGCCCTATAACTCAGAACCTAACATTGTTCATGAAGTGGTGAAGGTATACTGTGCTATTAGTGGAGCTCCAATAAGCAACAGTGGCCAGTTTCAGCATCTCCTTCCATAAAGTTGGTAAGTAAAGCCTTTAAAAGTAGTTTTAAAAATGTTGTATGGCTTCATCTGCACCTTTCTATGATAGTGGCAGATGGGAACATGTGCCAAGGATTCAGACAGACAAAATACTGTGCATCCCATTTGGGACTACCCGATACAACATCCATACGACCAGCAATATTCCAGGCAGTTAAAAAATTGTTGGTGATGCCTTCAAGTGAAGGTGAAACGCGTTGAAAACAGAAGTTCAGGCATGTGAAGCACAGAGTGTTCTGTTGACTCAAAGTACATCATTTGGTTGTTACGTTACTTCACAGTATTAACCCCAATTTATTGTTCAAATAAAGTGCCTAATTTCTAGCACTGCTCTGGAAAAAAATACACTGAAAATTCAGTCGATGATTTACTGTTGTTTATGCTTTAAAATGCTCTGCTGAAAACTTTGCTTTCTTGAGTTACGACAGTTTTCTTTTTGGGGTGTGACTTAAGAAGCATTTAACAACACAATTTGGCAAGTGGCAAGTTTTGTGAAAGTTGCTAAGTTAAGGTTTAACCATTTGGTGATGCGTACCTTATAAAGAGGGTGTACTTGACTCCACAAGAAAGGTTGTTTGCTACTTGTGCTATTTTCTCGTGCTGCAGCTTTCATTTGGTTCTCCATTTCCTTATGGCTTCCTTCTAAATCCTTAAATCTTACTTCCCAGTCCTGACACTTCTTTTGGCTCTCTTTAAGTTTCTCTTCTAAATCATCATTTCTTTCCACCTTGTGCTTTGTCTCAAGCTTTTTATTACGTTTCTCTATGACAGTAAATTTTTGTGTTAATTCCTTTATTTTTTCTTCAAACTCAACATTTTTTACCTGGAGCTGTTTCCTATGTTTCTCTTCACCAGTCAATTTCTGTGTAAGCTTGTGAACTTGCTTGTCATATTCATTGTTCTTTATTTCCAGCTGCTTCCGTTGCTTGCTTTCATCAGCAAGTTTCTGTTTAAGTTCTTTCTCTTTCTCTTCAAAGTTTGCAATCTTCATCTGCAAAGGCTTTTTATGTTTTTCTTTTGTATGGAGTTTTCGTGTAAGGTCACTAATGGTTTTTTCATACTCAATACATTTGACTTCCATAAATTCATCAATTTGCACTTTGTGGGACTTTCTCAAATTCTTTTCCTTATTCAGTTCTTCTGTGAGCCTTTGAACTGTTTTCTCAAATTCAGCGTTCTTTATTTCCAGCTGTTTCCTTTGCTTGCTTTCATCGCTTACATTTTGTAACAAATCCTTTTCTTTGTCTTGAAACTGTGCAATCTTCTCCTTTAAAAGTTTGTTACATTTTTCTTCTGTGTTGAGTTTGCGGTCAAGGACGTAGATCATTTCCTCATACTTAATGCAATTGACATCTGCAAAGTCATCTGTTTGTACTTCCTGAGATTCTCTTGACTTTTCTTTGCCATTTAGTTTTTCTGTAAGCTGTTGAATTTTATTCACAAATTCAGTGTTCTTTATTTCCAGCTGTTTCCTTTGCTTGTTTTCATCACTCAGTTTTTGTAACAAATCCTTTTCTTTGTCTTGAAATTGTGCAATCTTCTCTTGTAAAAGTCGGTCATGGAGATAGACAGTTTCCTCGTGCTTAATGCAACTTACCTCTGGAAAGTCATCAGTTTGTACTTCGTGGGATTCTTTTAACTTTTCTTTGTCATTTAGTTTTTTTGTAAGCTCCAGAACTTTATTCTTAAATTCAGTGTTTCTTATCTCTAACTGTTTCCTCTCCTTGATTTCATCTGTTACCTTTTGACAGAACTCCTTTTCTTTTTCTTCAAGTTTCTGACACAACTTCTTTACTTCTTCTTCAAACTGTCCAGTCTTCTCCTCTAAAAGCTTCTTATACTTTTCTTCTGTGCTGAGCTTTTGGATCAGGACTTTTTTCATTTCCTCACACTTAGTACAACTGATGTCACACAATTTATCAGTTTGAACTTTCTGGGATTTCATGGACTTATCATTCAATTTTTCTGTAAGATGCATAATTTTTTTGTCTAACTCAACAATTTTCTGTTCCAGAAATTTCTTACAGTACTTTTGTGTTAGCCGCTCTATTTTTTCTTCCAATTCACTATTCTTCACATCTTTGCCATTCAACTTTTCTGTAAGATCGATAAATGTTTCCTCTAATGCAGCAATCTTTGGTTCAAGATATTTCTTGCAGTAGTTCTGTATTAATAACTTTACTCTTTCTTCAATAGGGTTGTCCTTCAGGACACTAAAGTACCCACTGTCAGTTTCCTCTTGTTTATATTGTTTTAATATTTCTTGAAATTCTGTATTTTTTAGCTCCAGTTCTCTGCTGTGCCTTATTTCCCTACTCTTTAGGTGCATTGATGCCCTGTTGCTTGGACCAGGTTCTATGTTCCCCATTTCCAGTTTCCCTTGCTTTACCTCTTCATCGTGAATCATTCTGATTATTATCTGACAGTTTTCAACCAGCAAAGTTCTACCAGGAGATGTTAGTGGTTGTAACTTTCTCTGCAGTTATAAGAGCCAAACACTGTGAAGGCAACTTAACCTGCAAACAGAGAACAAGTACAATCATTGGAATGATGAAGTCTTAAAAGAAGCTGTATTGTAACACAGATATATAGAGACAATATTTCTATGTTGGTTAATCTGTTTTAGTTATTGGAACTATGTTTATTAGCGTTTTGGTTTTGGGCTGTCAGAAAACAACAGAAATGTTTTATGCTTAAAGGAATTTTATATATTGATATATGTTGTAAAGTGGTGTTATGTACAGTATCACACAGAGCATGTTTCTTTCTACCTAACTCACAGTCCCACTTTCCCTGAATCTTCTGATTGGGTAAAGCTGTTGTCTTCAGCAGCACATATCATAAACATCACTAATATTCAACAGATGCAGCCTAGCATATGGAAATAAACTATTTAAAGTATTAAATGTTAACACTTTTGGAATGGAGCCCATGTCCATTAAGTCTTCATTGAGTGAGTGAGCAGGATTTAAGGGCCTGTTGATAATTAGGAAATCTGTGCCCGAAGTCTTTATTCGTTTATAGAACTTTGGTGAAAATAAAGTGTATAGAACCTGGAGCATATCATTAAAATCTATAAAACTTATGTTTGTAACATTTAAAGCACTTTTGCTTTGCTTATTTTAAGAATCCTTCATGACTAGTTTTGGGGATGCTCCTCTTCATCTTGAGGTGGTCGTAAGGTCACTGTCTCCTCTTTCCCTCACTGCCTGCTTTGCTCCCTTCCCATTAAGAGTAATGAATGTGTTTCCTCTCATCACCTCTTTTAGTGAAGCAAACATGGCAATGACTCAGTGTGAGGTTGGCGAGTATGGCAGATGTGGAACAGTGTCAATGTGCAGGTCATCGATGGCTGTAAACTGTTGCATAGTCAGCATAAGGCAGAGACTGTCATCTTATTGCAGGCTGAAGACGAGTTTTAACATATTGGTATAGGACATACTGGTGATGGTGTTCCATCCCAAAGGAGTGTCAGCAGAACTTTCCCTGCAGTGGCTATGGGTATTGGCCCTATTGCTTGTTTCGGGTTGGTGGTAGTGCACACAGTTGCATCTCCTGTAACGATTCTTGTAAACAATCTATTGCCTGCTTCAAAGCACTGCAAAAGTTCTTCACAGATGTCAACGCATCATTCTTTAAGTTCTGGAGTGACCTGCCGTGGCACCATCTGGCAGACATTTTGTGAAATTTAAGCACATAACGCATCATATAGAGTGATTTACCATCACATTGGTGTCAAAGTGATGTACCTCATCTGGGTGCAAACCATCTGTCACAGAAATCACACGGTTTCCAAAGTTTGTGTTGTGATAGTAACATACAAAAATTATGTTGGTAACACATCAAATTTCATATGTTGGCAATGAAATAAAATGCATTGCATGTAATGGGCGACAAGATACAAAAAAAGAACGTTGCTATGTATTGTAATAATAGACTTGATACTTTATCACTTTAAATATAAAATAAAATTAAAAAATATCAATAATAATAATAATAAAAACAACAGATTATGGGCCCAAAACGTGAACATTATGTGTGAATGGGTACATTGGCATAAAAATCGTAAGTATATATATAATCTCTGAGAGAAGTGAAATAACAACTTAAAACGTAAAAACATGGAAACAACCACAGACGAAGTTGCATCAATCACAAAATTAAAAAATGCAGATACTTATGCATTGAGGGAACTGGAAATATCAGTGTTATTTCATGCAAGAAGGTTACATAAAATAGTGAACGGTGACGATTTGTTATCGAGCCAAGAAAACGAAACTGCCATAGAAGAATGGAAGACAAAGGATGCAAAGGCACAATGAATGATTCTAAGAACACTAGATCACAATGTAAAGGTCCATATTCTTTCATGTGAGATATCTTAGGAAATGTGGGACACTTCAAAATCAGTATACAATAAGGAAACTATTCAGCAGAAAGTCCAACTACAAACAGAATTCTTCAACTATAAATATAATAAAATGACTATTATCAGTCATATACAAAACATAGCTTTTAAGCTTAACCACTTAAATGAAAGTTCAATGAAAGTGAAGAAATTATCATGACCATGATTTTAACAATTCTCCCTGAATATTATAAACACTTCGCTACTGCGTGGGATTCAACACGAGAAGGAAGCAGAACCTTGAATAACCTAAGCAAGGAGGAAAGCTGTACAAAGTCATGGAAACAGTTGTAGCATTTAAAGTAGGTACTCAAGTTCAAAGGTAAACAAACAGTAAGATGCTTTGCATGCAAACGCAATGGTCATAAAATCACAGATTACCCAGAAAAACAAAAGAAGAAATGCGAAATATGCAAGAAATCTATTTGACAGAAAATTGCTACTTCAGAAAAAGAAATTGTACAGACAAGAATAAAAAAACTTATCCAGCTTGTGGAACGTGCAAGAAAACAAATCATTCAGGAGAAAAATATTATTTGAAGAACAAGAATAACAGTGATAATAGTAACAGGCAGAATGAAAAGGTTACTTTTCTGACAACTGAAGAAAGAAGTGTAGCCAAATTAAACAGTGAAAAAATCACATGATTTTTGTTGTGGATAGTGGCTGTAACGGCAACATGAGAAAGCATAAGAAACACAAGAAACATTAAAATCAACCTTGCAAAGGATGGTGAATGTCTATTTACAAAAATGGAAGGAGAAGTAGAGACAGATAATGTGATATTAACAAATGTCAGTTATGTACCTGGTTTAACACAGAGTCTCATGTCAATGAAAGCTGTAACAGAAAAAGGTGCAATTGTTCTTTTTATGAACATGAGGTAGGTGTGGATAGCAAAAGATGGATCTGTTGTTTTTAAGGAATACAAAGAACCATGTGGATTGTATGTTGTCGACCTAAAAATTCAAGAAAAACAAAGAATGGGTTTGGAGTTAACAACTTTAGATGAAGAAATGCAACGGCACAGAAACTTGGTCACATTAACTCCAACGATCTGAAGAAAATTGCCCATATGTGTGATGGTGTTCTTAATATAACGAAAGCCTCTCACAGGGATGTGAAATATGCTGCCAAGCCAAGATGGTAAGAAACCCTTTCAACACAGTGAGATTCAAAGCAACAAGACCACTACATACTGATTGATGTGTGTGGAAAGATCAAAACCCTTCTACTCATGATGGCATGGCATTTGTCAATGAGTACACACATTTTGTTAAGGCATATTTGTTGAAAAGCAAGGATGAAGCTGAAGAATATCTTAAAAGACATGTATGTGTATGAAGCAGAAGCCCATTTCAACTTCAAAACTTCAAACCTACAGATCTGTGGCTCAACTGCATACATATACACAAATACTTGGTCATCGGATTTGGAATGAAGCTAAACAAGAAGAGACGTGATATTCCTTGATGTAAAGAACCTCTATATATGTTGAAGACATTGATGATGCTGATAACAAAGAAACACATGAAAATCAGAGAGGAAATGAAGAAAACGAGCACGGAAATCCAGGAAATGAAGATGAAGAAACTATTGAAGTTGAGAGCAATGAAGAGGATAATCAAAATGAATATAAAGTAGAAAATATACAAATTAACAACATTGAAGAAAATGTGAATGTAAATCAGAATAATGAAAGACCAGGAAGAGAGATATGAATGCCAAGAAGATTTCAAGACTATTACCTGGAAGGTGATAAAAATTATGCTTTATTAACCTATAAAGAATGCATGGAAAGTGAAGAAAAAACAATGGCTTGAAGCAATTAATGAAGAAAAAAGAAATCTGGAAGCAAGCAACACATGGGAACTTGTGGATAAAAGTGAGGCAATCAGAAAAGAAGTTGTTACAAGCCGTTAGATATTCAGAATAAAAGATGATGCATGTCTAGTTGCTAGAGGATGTCAACAAAGAAAGGGCAGTCTACTTTTTGAAGAAATATACAACTCAGTTGTTCATTCAAACTCTTTAAGGACACTGTTTCCTGTGGCTGGTGGACATTTGACATAAAGTCAGCATTCTTGAAGAAGTGCACATGCATATACCTGAAGGATATGAGCATCCAAACAAAACATGTAAGCTGAAGAAAGCATTATATGGTCTCAAACAGTCTCCACTACAATGGAGTAAAAGATTGACAAATTTTCTGAAGTCTGAAAATCTTCAACAACTGAAATCTGACAGATGTATATTTAAAAACACAAAGAATAAAAATGAAATGTTTGTTGCAATACATGAAGATGATGGAATAGTTATGAGTGAAAGTATTGAAGATATGGAAAAACTAATGAAAAGATTGAATGAAAACTTTACAGCAACAGTCAACATTGAACGAGAGAATTATCTAGGAATAAAAATAAATGTGAGTGAACATGGAATCTCTCTAACTCAAACAAAATATGCAAATCAAGTTGTAAGAAACTATGGTATAGAAGTTACAAGGTCAGTGCGCGCACTCCTATATGTCATCAAGACAAGTCAAGGATGACAGAGAAAAGAAGACTGAGTAGGAGCAACAAGAAGATGCAAATAAAGAAAAACTACTAGAGAAAGATCATCAAAATACAGTGAAATTCCCATATCATGGGAAGTCTCCTATGTTTAGCCTGCAAGACTCACCCTGACCTGAGTTAAGCTTTGAACTTTGAAAGCAGAGCAGTAAATGCGCCATCTCAGCAGGATGTAATCAATATCAAGAGAACTCTCAGATATCTCAATAAAATGCATTGCATGTAATGGGCAACAATGATACAAAAAGCAAGAATGTTGCTATGTATTGTAATAATAGACCCAATACTTTATCACTTTAAATATAAAATAAAATTAAAAAATATCAATATTAATAAAAACAAGGGTTTGTACTTCACTCATACACTTGCGGCAATGATACACATACATCGCCATGCTGAACCTTCTTTTGCCGATGGATTTCAATAGGTTTCTTGCTCAGAAGACTCTTCTTCCTTGGTGCATGTTGACTTGGAGCAGCTATTTTCAATTGGCACTGCAGCTACGTTTGCTTGTCTGCACAATTCTGCCACTTACATCATTGGTAACACAACTGCCAACTTACAGAACAATGGCACAAAATACCAATTTTTAATTACGCTTTTAACGTTTGAATTTGATTTTCCCTTGTAACAGAAGGGTGATATTAGAAAGACCAGAGACTTTAACACTAAGGTCTTTGTTTATAAGGGAAATGCAGAATTACAACTTGAAGGGAATAGTGTCATATAGGTAATAGACATGCCTGTCCACAAATGCAGTTATATAATATTTACTTTCAATATATAATTGAGCAATTTTATTTGCAGGTGATCAGGTTATTTTTAGCTCATCAGAAGATAATCTCCAAAGAGCTGAAAATAAATTAGAAAAAGTAGGCAAGGAACATTATATAAATATTTCACGTGCAAAACAAAATCAATGGCATTTCGAGGAAAAAATCATCTAAGATGCAAAACTATTATAAACAACCATACTATTGAGCAAGTGGAATCCTTTAATTACATGGGTTTTAGTATATCCTGCTGCCAAAAAGAAGATACAAATAGAAAAATACAGAAATTTCAAAGGATGTGTGGAACTCTAAGAAATAAAACAACTTTAGATACTGAACTGAAATTTTATAAGGTTATGGCCGTTCCTACCATTATGTATGGCAGTGAAAATTGGGCTCTGAGTCGTACAGATAGAAGCGGCTCAGGTGAGTTTTCTAAGACCAACACTCTTATGGACCAGAAAAGAGGCACAGAGACAATAGAACAATTAAATATTATAACATTGACAAAGACAAAATTGGTATGAACACATACTCAGAATGCCAGACGATAGTCCTCCTAAAATAATAAATTCCAAATGCACAGGAACACAGAAACCAAGGAAGGCTGCTTACTAGACGGAGAGACCAAATCTCCTGGAGGTGGAACATGCCGGAGGTCTTAAGTCACAATGCTAATGATATAATTAAGAGAGAGAATCTCAGAATTGCACCAGTGCTATCTGCTTCTTGATAACATTGCAGCTCTCCACGCGGAGAAGTTGATGGCGGTCATGTTCTGAGAATTGAGAAGGTAAAAGAGGGGGATATGCGTAACTTGCTATCTGCTTCTTGGTAACATTGCAGCTCTCCACGCGGAGAAGTTGATGGCGGTCATGTTCTGAGAATTGAGAAGGTAAAAGAGGGGGATATGCATCACTTGCTATCTGCTTCTTGGTAACATTGCAGCTCTCCACGCGGAGAAGTTGATGGCGGTCATGTTCTGAGAATTGAGAAGGTAAAAGAGGGGGATATGCATCACTTGCTATCTGCTTCTTGGTAACATTGCAGCTCTCCACGCGGAGAAGTTGATGGCGGTCATGTTCTGAGAATTGAGAAGGTAAAAGAGGGGGATATGCGTAACTTGCTATCTGCTTCTTGGTAACATTGCAGCTCTCCACGCGGAGAAGCCGATGGCGGTCATGTTCTGAGAATTGAGAGGGTAAAACAGGGGGATATGCATCACTTGCTGCCTGCTTCTTGACAAAGTCCAATTACTATACACCTATGAATAATCATAACAAAGACCCTAACTGTCACAAACAGATTATAGATCTACTGCCCTGATATTGTGAGGCATAATTTAGTGTTACAGACAAAAAGCAGACCTAAAAACATTTCCGTTCACCATTTTCTAGCTATTTATATTAATTTTTCACATGATGAACTGACATGTATTTTTTAATTAAAACAGTACCTTTTATATGTTGCATAGCAAGAAAATCCACAGGAGGCGAGTAACTGAATTTTGAAACATTACAAGAGAAATAGTAAACAGCAAAATGTGTTGCATATTTTAAACCACTTAACAGAATTAGACACTCATATCAAAGATGTAGACACCGATATCAAAGGAATACTTATAGTCAATGACTTCCAAAAACACATTTCAAATGTCCTTTATTGATATTGAATCATTTAATCCCATGAAATAGGTTGTTTGCATGCACTTAGCTGGCTTTTGCACATTCCAGTCCTGTGTTGTCCACTCCATGCGCTATACAAGGCACTTTCTATGATGTAAACAGCTTTAGCCAATTAGAAGAAGGGAAATGTGGAGAAACAAACTTTGATGTACAGTGTCATCAGTTTAAATGGGCCCACCCCTCACAGCACCATGGCGGTGGGGCACACAATGCCTGTACACTCTCTATGCACCTGGCAGTATGTGAGGCCATGCAAGGTCACCCAAGGCAGTGGAGCATTGGTCGTGTTACCGATTGGTTGTGTGTGTGTCAGTGTATTTTCTTGAGTCTTAGTGTGATTTGGTACAAAACAAAGAATATTTACTTGCACTTGTTTCCAGACATTGAGCTGTCCAATAAATGTACAGTGCATAAAGATTCCACAAATTCAAAGCTATGGGATCAGTACTAGACCAGAAAATAAAGAGAAGATGCCAGTTCTGACAGAAGAAAATCTTGATGACATTGGTGCTCAATTACAATGATCACTTGGAAAGTAACTCTCTAAGTTAGCACAGCAAGCAGATGTCCGCTATAGATCGGCACAGAAGGGCAGGGATCCCCAGATTAGAATAAGGTTTTGCACCTGGTTTCTCGAGTCTGTGGATGTTGGTATCATACACCCACAAGAAGTAGTGTTATTCTGTGATGAGGTGTGGTTTCATATTAAGAGAATCATTAACATGCAAAATAGTCACTACGCACAACAGTAAATCCAAGCCCCATACGTGAAAGTGCACTACACAAACCTAAGGTTGGCATATGGTGTTTCGTGAGTGCGACAACAATCATTGGTCCTATTTCCTTTCATGAAACTACAGAGAGATCCAAAAACATAAGAACTGCAGCATGGTGTTTTTCCACTGCGCTGATGGAAACCAATAACAGCAGCTGGTGTACACAAGGTCATGCAGTTGACTTGTTTTTCTCTGCTCCGCTCACAATCAGTATTGAGCTGACGCGATATCGTGCACCTGCATTATTACCAGTGTGCTTTGCTATTTAGTCCTGTACTTAGTCACAAAATGTATTATGGCTCAGCATTAGTTTTCTACTGCACAGAGTGTAGTAAATTTTATTTATGATTCATACGTGTTAACTCAGTCAGCTCGCCAGGTGCAAGTGCGATTTGCAGAAAGATTTCCAGGCCGTACAACAATCCATAAACTTTACAATACATTTAAGACCACAGAAAGTGTTCAGGCTCAGAAATCTAGAAGACGGCATATGGTTCTTACCGAAGAAACATTAGACATCAGTCATCGTTTGTAGAATTACCCCCAAAAATTGCTTAGGTGCCTTTCACAACAGGCAAGCATTTCTTATGGCTCTTAGCAAAGAGCTACTAAATTGCTGAAGTTAAAACCATATAAAATGACTGTGGCACATGCTCTTCAACCAGGTGATCCTGTAATTAGGCGCATATTTTGTGAGTGGACCCTCAATAGTGTATACAATGGCAAAGTTGACCCACATTTAATATTTTTCACATACGAGGCTTGGTTCCACCTTCATGGATATGTGTGTACACAAAATAATCGTTATTGGAGCTCTGAGAAATCTAATATTGTACATGAAATACCCCTTCATAATGAAAAAATAAGTGTATGGTGCGCCATTAATGGAGAAAGAGTTACAGGTCTAATTTTTTTTTTGTGAGTTAACAGTTGACATGCATACATAGGTGGATACAATTTTGATCCCTTTTTTTAGAGAATTAACTGACAGAGAGCATGATTTTGTCGTTTTTTCAACAAGACTGCAACAGTTCATACACCTAATCTTTCGATGAGAACAATTGAAAGTGTGTTTCAGGACAGAAATTATTAGTAGAGATTTGTGGCCCCCTCGGTCTCCCGACCTAATCCCCTGCAATTTTTATCTCTGGAGTAACTTAAAGCATAAAGTGTACAACACAAACCCACACACCCTGGAAGAAATATCCATTAGGAAATTACCACCATTTCTCAATGTGAACTACAGCGAGTGATGGATAATTTTCTTAAGAGGTACCAAAAATGTTTGGACAACGACGCTGGCCAGTTTCAGCATCTGTTTTAATTATATTGTCAAGTAAAGCCTTTAAAAGTAGTTTTAAAATGTTGTATGGTTCGATGACAATGGCAGTTGGTGATGAGTGCAGAGGACCTGTATGGACAAAACACAGCTCAGTCGATTCAGCCTTTTGGATCACTCTTTATTAATGCAGAACAATATCAAGCTGTAATTTTGGAACAGTTTTTAGCTCAATTGACTGAAGAAGAATGAACACATGGTGTGTTTCAACAAGGTGGGGCTAACATCCCATACAGCTCGGACTTCATTGCGTGTATTGCTGATGCGTTTGGTAATAGTAACTTGTGTAGGGAAGTGGCCCCTAGGTCCCCATTGCTAACACCCTGGGGCACATTAAAAGACAGGGTATATAAAACAAATCCACAAACATTAGAGGCACTACAACATAAATACAGGAAGAAATAGCCAACATCTCACAAGAAGAGTTACATGTGAATGAAAACCTTTAAGATGCTTTAATGCCTGTCCTGCAGCACAAGAAAAAAATTTCCAACATCTTCTTGGAAAAAGATAAGCAATATAGACATATATTAAATGTTCATAATAATGAATAATGTTACTAAGTTAGCCTTCTGTAGTCTACTGTCGGCTGCACAGGGAAGGAGTGTTGGCGAATGGGCACTGTCTGTCCCACCATCACGGTGTCCTGAGGGGTGAGCCCATTTAAACTGATGGCACTCTATGTATATAATTTGTAAGCTTAAAAGAAACTGATTAAAACAGTTAGTAGTTATTAGGACAAACATTTCAAAGCATTTTACTTACAAAAAGCTTCTATATCATGCAAGAATATTTAATGTGACTATATATAGCTAATTATGAATTCTAAACTGTATACTAGATAACCCATGCAAATAATTTGTATAAGTTTGATAAATATCTAACTACATCATGCACCCATGTTTAAATACTCGACTCACCTGGTTGGCAGCAGACATGGAGTATAACATAAACATACATAAAGTTGTAGATTCTGTTTAATTCATGTTGGTAAACATTAAATGGGAAGCATAATAATTAAAGGAGATGAATGAGAGTACAATTAACAATTTATGAATACTCAGGAAGGAAAAAAAAGAGAATTATAATTTATATTTGTGCTTATTACTCGACAAGCATCTATTGCAACCATTATACTACGGATGTCACTTTTGTCTGTGACCTTGAAACACATTAATATCATTGGTTACTGCAAGAGACTGCATTGTGGTTGTATTTCACTTCCAATGACTGAAAGTGAATAAAACAGCTGAATTTATTCCCCCCCCCATCAAACTGTAGTCATTACTTCAAATTTTAATTTTGCATTGATTATTATGCATGAAATTAAACTGTATATTTTGTACTTGCTTCCTTTGAAATAGTCATGTAACCATGTTCTTCTACCTTTGTAGACTTTAGACCAAATAAAATACAATGCAATTCAATTTCTTTACTTTTTTGATTAGATTAGATTAGATTAGATTGTATTCTGTTTGTTCCATTCATCTATCACCTTTAACATCCAAGTGATATCAGCAGCTTTCACTTGTCTGCAATAATATTTACTCCTTATAAAGGTAATTTGACCTGAAGTTTAGTTAAACCAAACCAAGCACTGCAGGTGCCTTTTTATAAACTTCTGGTTAGTTAAACCAGTGATGTCAAGGTCACAGGCCGCCGAGAGCTCCCCTGGGCATCTTGTACATGCTGAGGGCAAAACATGACGTAATACATATCAACACCAGTAGCGTTATCACCTGATACCTGTTTACTTGCAACTTGGCTGCGTCCACGGATAAAACCTTTCTTAGAGTGCGTATATCTTATGAATGTTTTCCTTCAGAATTACCTACAAGGATGCATAGCACAGATACAAGTTGGATCTATGAAGGGGAACAATACTTCTCACGCGTAAAAGAAAGCTACTTGACAGTTATTCAAGTTGATTAAAATAGTAACATAGTTGCAACTTTCTGATGATTAGGCTGAATTATAGGTATTATTAAACCTACTCTAGCCCTTGGGTTAGCATTCCCGTACTGTGAAGTACACCATTTACGCTCTTCATACCTCTTAAAGATAGACTTTTCAATCCCAGATGTAAAAATGTCAAAATTGATTTTCAAATGAATGAATAAATAACAGAATAATTATACAGTATTAACAATAGTGTTTTTTATACGAACTTGTATCAGATATACCTATTTTATACAAAAAGTAAATGGCAGCTTTGAAATCCTGTTATCCCTTAAACGGATATTCTTATCTATTTTGATTAAACATAAATGACAATATTTACTTGGATTATCTTCAAACAAGTGAAATAACACGAACAATTATTAGTAACAGGAGTTGACGATTTCCTCCAAAATTAAAGGGAAGAACTACAGGTAGGTTGTTTGAAAACTGCTGTCCTTAAAGATACATGTTTTAGTGTTATGCGTTTGCATAATGAATTTAAGAGAATCTTACTGAACACCTAACTAAAATACCATATGTTACACATTTGTAGGATCAGTCACTTGGCATATTTTTGAATTGACACACTTTTCAAAATTTGGCTCAATAATATTACAAAGACAGATTCTAAGACTGGATGCCAAATTGCTATCCGAGAGTCTGTTTTTGTGGCGAGTTTTCAGGAGCTATGCAGAAACCCTGTTCACAAAGATAGGTACTACCATACATTGTCATAGTTTTTGCTGTCTTAGGAATCAAATTTGGGTAACGCCTATTGTCAAGTTTCTGGTAAAATTCAATCAGTGCATCTGAGTATGAATAATTGTCAAATTTCTTTTGAAGGTGACGATCACACTACCTCTAACAGCTCCAGCTGAACTGCTGTATTATTTACTTTATCTATTTCATAATGACTTTGTATGTTGTATTTTTAATGCAAGATACTGGTTGCATATTAGGTACTGAATACTACTACTACCACAACTTTACAGAGGAATTGTTTTCCCATTCGAAACATGCGAATCCAAATGACTCATGTCTGTGCTCTCGGACACAGCCATTGCTCTGCCTCCATCACACGGAAAACTGGACTGAACTGGTTTCTAACGGTCTGGCCCTCTATGCCCAGGGGACGGCGACTTGCTCTCTCCGTGGCATTACCACTCGGGGCCACGATTGACACCACTGAGTTAAACCACTGTGGAATGGTATTGGTGTATCTGAAGACTGAGGAAAGGAAATGATCATTAGTAGGCTTAGCAGTCCAGCTGCATTAGAGAGGAATCAAGTTATGCACGTTTGTAATACATGTGATGGCACAGTGTGGAAAACTGCTTCTGTCCATCTGCTCTAAAGACAAAGCATGTATAACTTCATCCATTTGGTAGCTCACTTACAAAGTGCTGTTGGTACACCTGCCACCTTAGAAGAAATTTAAAATATTCTTCACCTATCTTCTTATGACAGCTTAGAAAAGAGGTTAATGTTTTCAAAAGATAACCATTTAAAAAGAAAAATCTGACGTGCTGCACTCACATGACTTTCTCTACTCTTGTACTAACCATTCTTACAAGCTCTTATTCCTATATCTTCTTCGTGTTAGTTGAGATAAACATTTGTACAAATTATCTTATTGCTTATTTCCTTGTAGGTGCAAGGGGAATATGGGAATACAGTATGCTTTGAGTGATAGTCAAATCTTTTAAAGGTTTCAAATTTCGTTCTCTTTCCATGGTTAACATACATATAAAACTCTGATGTGTTGCACTCACGTGACTTTCTCTACTCTTGTACTAACCATTCTTACAAACTCTTATTCCTATATCTTCTTCGTGTTAGTTGAGATAAACATTTGCACAAATTATCTAATTGCTTATTCCTTTGTAGGTGCAAGGGGAATATTAGAATACAGTAGGCTTTGTGCGATAGTCTAATCTTTATACCTTTTTGATTCTGTTCTCTTTGCACGCTTAACATATAAAGAAATGAACAACAATGTTCCATTTCACGTAAGTTTTTAGTTTTCCAAAACTGACACACATAACAAGGAATATCTCTGAAATGGTTCACTCTACAGAAAAATTTATTGATACACAAATTCTGTGTTTTAGTGAGATGTACATTTTTTGTACAGTAAGATTTGGTGTATCTCTAACGGTTTGCCAGTTATGCAAAAGTCATCCAGAGTAAATACGACTACATTAATCTACAGAAAATTCAAGATATACATTTCATTTGTCATAAAAATATCTCAAACATATGAAATTTTAATCAAAATCGAAAAATTTTCCATATAAAGGGTAGTTTAGGCTGGAGCAATTTTCTTCAAAATCTTCATGTCGCATCCTTGAAAGACATTAAACTTAAATACCAACTTTGGTTTTTAACCTACTTTTTGTTTTTGAGTTATGTTGTCCACAGACTGACACACACACACACACGGACCTTTTTCTAAAAATCCCTTTTTTTTTGGATTCAGGGGATTTCAAAACATCTATTTCCGGTGAAATCTTGACATCGAATTTTTGGGTGGATTAGAATACTTCCTCTACTTCTCTACCGGTAGAGAAAGTAAAAGTATAGTAAAATGTAATTTTGCATGCCTCTATTAAATTTTAATTCATATACAGTATCGACTATACACTTAATGTTTCCTAGAAGAAATGCTTCTCCTTCACCTTAGTAAGTTTCTCATGCATTTGAGATATTTGTTAATATTTTGCGATGTACCAGTGCTTGAATCAGAGTTTGTGACGAGGTGGGGAAAATTAAGTTTGTGTTATATCTATGGCAATAACAGTAGCACTGGTGTGTTATATACATAAAACACAGTAGTGGCGGTGGCGGTGGCGGCGGTAGTGGTGGTGGTGAAGTTGAAGCCTGGAATACATTACTGTCATGTTCTGTAATTTTTCGCTCTTTTATCAGAAATGTATCCCTGCTCACAAACAATAGAACAGTGAGTTGCAAGAAAGTGAACTGAATACTGCAAGCTGCAATCATCATTGCTGGAATTGTGACCCTGATGCCAACCCAACTAATGTACCTACCTGAGAATTGTTTATTGTTACTTGCAATGTGATACTTTTGTTACTTACAGCTTGCACTCGTACCATGTACAGTCTGTATTGAAAGTGTTCCGTGTCATCTTGTGCAGTAATAATAAATACAGTAAAGAGAAAGAATACTTCTGTGGCAGTGTTTTAAACAAGGGATGTGGAAGCAGGTAAAGAAGCTCAAGGCCAGAAGCTGGGAAAGCTATTCCATCCCCCAAACTGAATTCTAACAAAACAAACAACCCTGTAGTGATGACTTCTTTTGCAGGAACACATGGACAAAGTTATCATATTAAATTTCTGTGTTTAGATTAATTTTTGACCGACATTTCTGGAAAAAAAACCCTTCAAATTAAGCAAAATGAAATTCAAATTACAAATGAGGTTTTTTATGTTGCTTTAATACAAAATTCAGGGACCAAGAAAAATCTTTAAATTAACGACAATTTTGAATTATAAACGTTTGAATTATCCAAGTTCCCTGTATTTACAAAAGTATTTACAATACTTGAATCTCCTGCAGTTTTTAATTGGAGTGAATATTATCGGACTACTGAACAAGTCCATAATTTGGCCTGGAAAACAATATAGATAAACAAGTGAAGGTCATTATAACAGATGCACGAACTTTTACTATACACAGGTACTTGTTAGAATAACTATAGAAACAGACACAATTGAAGAATAGATGGTTACTGACTTGGCACGTGTTAACCAAATGGTTCACACACAGAATATTATCTATTTGGATGAAGGCTTGACTGAAAGCACACTCCAAGTTCAAATCCAAGAGCCAGTATGCCAGGTGCACCACCTCACAACTTTTCGAGCATAATTTAGCCCTTTTAGAACATTAAGCAATATGTCTTAGTGCGTAGAAATGGAGTAAAGCGCACATGGAATTTGATGGGTGGCCCACCTTCAAAAAAACTAAGGGGCTGCTGAGTCACCTGGTATTTATTATACAAAAAAGGGCAATTCTAAACTTAGGTCAACTAAAATTTAATTGACAACCTAGAAATACCTTTAGGTAATTAAATACATATATCAACTCCACCAAGGTTATATATTTACAAAATTATTTTACATTTTAGAAAGTAGGTGCAACTCCTTGTTGTTAACCAGCTCTGATGTTCATAGATACAACACTAGACACAAAAATCTGATGTGTTACACTCACATGACTTTCTCTACTCTTGTACTAACCATTCTTACAAACTCTTATTCCTATATCTTCTTCATGTTAGTCGAGATAAACATTTGCAATAAATTATCTTATCGCTTATTTCCTTGTAGGCACAAGGGGAATATGGGGATACAGTAGACTTTGAGCGATAGTCAACTTGAGATCATGTTCTCTTTGCACGCTTAACATATAAAAAATGAACAATGTTCCATTTCACCAAAGTTTTAAGTTTTCCGAAACTGACACAAATAACAAGGAATATCTCCAAAACGGTTCACTGTACAAAAAAATTTATTTAGACATAAATTGTGTGCTTTAGCAAGCTCTACATTTTTTGTACAGCAAGATTTGGTCTATCTCTTATGGTTTATGAGTTATTCAAAAATCATCCAGAGTAAACAGGACTACATGGGCTATAGCCAGAAAATTCAAAACATACATTTAACTTGTCTATCAAATATCTTAAACATATCACATTTTAATCAAAATCGTTAGAGTAATTTTCAAGAAAATCAAAATTTTCGAAAAAATTTCCATGTAAAGAGTAGTTTAGGGTGAAGCAATTTTCTTCAAAATCTTCGTGTCGCATCCTTGAAAGATATTAAACTTAAATACCAACTGTGGTTTTTAACTGACTTTTCGTTTTTAAGTTATGTTGTCCACAGACTGACAGACACACACACACACAGGGACCTTTTTCTAAATTTTTTTTTTGGGGGGGGATTCAGGGGGTCTCAAGACATATTTCTGGTGAAATCTCGACATCTAATTTTTGGGTGGAATACAATACTTCCTGTATCTACCAGTAGAGAAAGTAACTGACTATGCAATTCCTAGTCACAGATTACACTTGTACGACAAGATCCCTAATTCTGCTGGAATAAAATGTTATAATGGACTACCAGAAGTAAAGAAACATCACAATAATTGTTAAAACAGTTCTTGATTAGTAAAACCTTTTTCTGTATTGATGAATAATTGTGTAAAAATTCTGTTAACAGTAAATAGTAACTGAGTTTGTAATACTTCAACTCAATTGACAGGTCTACTTGCGATTTGCATTCTTTAATTTATGAAAATTCAGTTATAAATTGTTGTACTTATTGTTAATAGTTCGTGGTGTATATTACTGGATTATTTTCGGCAGGGGTTTAACAAAAATATTTCAAAAAAGGATCCAAATGTCATGGGTTTATTGCTTCATGCAAAACTACCTGCATATTTAAAAAGTTCTAAAGGTAAACAATTTGAGAGTGCTCTGAAGACGTATTTGATCACAAAGACATTGTATAGTATCAATGAACTATAATAATGTCCATATTGAAATTACAGAGTGTAAATTACAACTGATATGTAGTTATAGTAATATGTGTAACCATGTAAGTCATTCATCTTTGTAATGTTTATTAACTAATACATATTTTAAGTGTAGACTACTCTAGACAAATGTAACATTGTAAATACAAATTGTAAATATGATTTTTGTGACAATGTCAGAAACTGTATTGCAGTCTATTGACAATAAAGGTATTATTATTATTATTATTATTATTATTATTATTATTATTATTATTATTATTATTATTATTATTATTATTATTATTATTATTATTATTATTATTATTATTATTATTATTATTATTATTATTATTATTATTATTATTATTATTATATTCTTTAGAAAGAGTCCCGTGAGAGTTTCGTCCCACTCGGCAGTGTGAGCGAATTCTTCATACAATAATTGTATGGAGTTGCGCTGGCGGAGCCGACGCGCGCGTGAGTGTTTAGTGTGTTGGCAACAAAAACTAGTGTGGTTGAAAAAAGCAATGTTGGCAAATATGAAAATCGTCTCCTAGTGACACGGCGCAACCTAGTGCCGATTCTGCTAACGACTGTCGGCGCATGCGCAGTAAATAGCTTCGGACTTAGAATTTGGCCGGCAAGTGCTACGGGACTCTTTCTAAAGAAGAGCCTATATTATTTACTACTTGGTTAACAGTTCTCTGTAGGTAGGTATATATTTTATTTGGTATTTAAATGCAGTTTCTTATATTGACTGGATTTTATTGTGTATTACACCATATTGAATTGCAATAAAATTGAATAGAATGTGAGAGATGCATTGTAACAAGACTAGTGGTTTGGCTGTACGTTGTCATGGAAACTTCCCAATGCCCGTCAGGACCCGATAAAATGGACTACTTTAATGTACAAATAATCAATGTGGAGTTTTCAGCAAATACGTGAGGTTACATTCATTCTCCCGTAAATTGTTACGTTCTCATGCATGAATTACTGTACTTGTGATTTTTCTTATATCAGCAGCTGTGTGTCAAACTGCAGTACCGTTACAGCTTGCAATACATTTCTATGAATGATGTCCCGTATTTAGTAGCTTATGATTTCGGATATGGAGTGGCTTAGAGCTTAGATTACAAATAAACTTTTCGGATGGTTACCAACATTTTAATCATTTACAATTATATAATTTTGTAAATAATCCCTGTTATCTAAACTTATCACCTGTTGTTGCTAAGTGTTGCCAACACTTGAAGATTATTTACGCACTACGCAGTAGAGCTCTAAATTTGTTTTCGCATCCTTAGGTACTTACGTTTGCTTCACTGAACATCAAAATTGTTAAATACGCACTTGACATTTCTGACTTACTTTTCACTGTTATAGCCTCCTTCAGACTTTTCATAACTAACCCTCCACTAACCTTATAAAGGTTTATTCAGTCCTCCATTTATCTTGCAGTATTATCTCTGTGCTTGCAGCATACTTTCCTAACACGACTTGGCGATTAATGCTATCACCAACTAAACAGGTACTTCCCCAATCAATGCTGCCAACATAATTTCCCAAGTTAAGTAACTGATGGAAGATATTAATTCAACTATGTTGCCAAGTTGTGTAAAATCTACCGAAGTGACTGAGCATATCGTTTCTTAACATCCTTTTAGCTTCAAAATAAATGTCTGGAAGATATAACGCATCTATGATGCAAAGGAGAGGTATGAGTTTTAGTAAAACCGAGTTGCGATAGAAATAAAAGTCCTTTGTAGGTAACAAGTGTCACAAATAATATATTTATTATAGTTTCACGGGCGATCAGCCGTGTGAGGTTTGAAAATATTGAGCTTTCGGCCATTCTCAACTCCATGGCCTTCGTCAGAATGAAATGACCGTTATTGACTAGACTAGACTACCAGATGGCAGGCTGAGAACAGCCCGAGGTGTGTCATTCGTGTACCTGCCCTTTTAGGGCTTAACCACTGTATGACGGGATTAGGAAGTTATAGGATGGCTGGTGAAGAATGAGGATTGAGGGTTGTTGGGAGGTAGCATTTTTATGCTCCTCGTCGGATGTTACTTTCAGCATGCAACTGCCGTTGGGCACTGCTGATGGGTGGTCCAAATATGGATATTTGGCGAAATGTTTTGGACTTCCAAACTACTCTTGGAAGGACTGTAAGGAGTTCAGCTTACGCTGTTGATGGGGGGTGACCGTTATTTTTCCCGCTCCCCCTATATATACAATGTTAGATGAGAGGGGGTTGCGTTGCCCTGGCCAATGAGCGGGTGACGATTTGTGATTGGGCCTGCTGTTTCGGGCTATGTTTGTCACCGGCCGGTGACAATATTTTCAAACCTCACACGGCTGATCGCCCGTGAAACTATAATAAATAACGTGCGCCGTGAAAGCTTTAAATCTTACAAATAATATAGTTAAAAAAAAAAAAAAAGCGGACATTATGAACGACCAATTTGAAAATCTCAGGGGAAAAATAAAATCTCGTGAGGTTAGCGACGACACACACACATTAATTGGATGTCCCAAAAACGCCATGGAACTGGTCCACCTCAATCTATCCATCGACTTGAATATGCGACGTTGAGGTGATTCTGCACATTTACGTCAAAGTGTGCTGGATCTCATGTCACCCAATTCAGCAGCTGCGTACTGGTATGTGTTGCACTGCTGTTAAAAGCGTTACTGTTCTGGAAACTACACAAGTAACGCAGTAGGATGCGCACCAAGGACTCTATGGAGGAATTTAGCGCATGCGCAGGGTATGTTATGCTCAGGTCATTCACCCTAGTGCACAGGTGGCAAAAGGGTTGCATACCTTTCGTATTAAGATACCAAAACGAATGTTAAACTGTCTCAACTGTTCGTTCTCAAACTTCAACGCTGTCAAGCGTCCAAACCGTGCATTTCCGGACATACAGGGGTTCCTATTTGAAAACCAATCAGATTGGCAACCCGCACAACATACTAAGTGCTGTCGGTGTTTTTCGGGACACCCAGTATGTACATACAGGCAAAAGCGGCTATTGAAGGGGAGCTCAAGGGCGGCCCCCCCCCCTCCAATTAAAAACTGAAAATGGTATTTTTTGGTCTTAATATGTCCGTTATATAGGTATATTTGTTGTACACAAAATATGTTTAAAATTGTTCCGTTTTTCTTCTATTTAGTACGCTTATTTTTAAGGTGACAGTCTGCCGGGCTCAGGTTGTGACAGCCCGGATGCTTTCTGGTTGTTTTCGCCGGTAATCATGACAACAGCTTAGCTGTAAGGTTATCCCACTGTCTTAGTTAAGACCAGCATAGGGCTGGAAAAAATGACCCCGGGTGTCATGGAGTGGAAACTCTTGTTCTTTCTGTACCGTTGTTAAGGCTGGTGTGAATTACTATAAATTACTTGCTTGCATGATTTTTTCCATAACTTTTGGATCATTATGAGCAAATTTGTACAACTGAATATTACTTTTAAGTACACAGAAGTGAGCCGCAGTCGAAATTGCATGGGTTCAAATTGGAGATGCGAACGATGGAAATGACCACTGCCATTTCAACCTCCGAGGACACGCGCATACATAAGTACAAGGGGATGGCATTTTTCTTTGTATGGATATTTTGGGATTTACACTTCTGTGACCTGTTGATTTGCAGTCAGTAACCAGTTGGCTTGGCTGTCAGTTGCAGTGCAGTACAGTTAAGAGAAAATGAAAGTTTGTGAACCAAGAGCGGTTGTGTTTAGTTCGCTAAGTTTATCAGAAAACTGATATTAAACACAGATTAAAAATAGCGGCCAACCAGAGCCTGAGCTTAATATTGTGCAAATACAACCCCATTGTAAGAGCAGATATTCTTTTACTCGAAATTTGATATTTCGCTATACGAAGAAGTTTCCTGGCTGTGTGGATGTGAAGAAAAAAAGAAAAAAAAATGCGCTCTTCTCTTTCATGTGTTTGTTGTTCAGCAGTGGTGGTGCTGATGATGCATGGACCAAAGACGGAGAATGTGACTTGAAACATCTGCAGGAAAAAATAAAAAAGCATGATGGTTCTTCTAAGCATAAGGTTAATGTAGTCAGTTTACAACTTCTAGAAGCGTGTCCTTTTTAAGTAGTGCTTATGAGGAATCCATAAAAAAGCACAACGAAACAGTGGAGAAAAATAAGAGGTTCTGTCAACGATAATAGATGTCATAAAAGTATGTGGTGCATGTAATCTTTCTCGTCGCGGTCATGACGAAACTGCCACATCCAGCAATAAGGATGTGTTTTTAGAAATACTAAGTCTTTGTAAGAAACTCAGTCCAGCTCTTAACAGCCATTTCGAAAACACTACCGATTTTAAAGGTACTTCTAAAACCATCCAAAATGAGTTGTCAGATTGTATGCTACATGTTTGCAGGGATTTCATTTCTGATCAAATTAAGCAGTCTTCTTTCCTCGCATGTATGGACAGATATATTGAACACTGTGCAGACAGTGCTAGTGTTTCGATATGAACTTAAAGGCAAAGTTTACGAGCACTTTTGGACATTTGCAAATGCAGAAGGTTTATCAAAGTGCATTTTGGAACAAAATTGTGATACAATCAGCCAGGCAGCAGGATTCTTAAAATGGCTGAACGACTATACTTTTCTCTATTGGTTGAACTTCTTCAGCAAACTTATACCTCATGTTGATTTTCAGCTGCAAAAGGTAGAAATAGATGTTGTAAAAGTACGGCAAGCAGTAAGTTGTTTTGAAAATGTAGTGCAGAAAATTAGGGACCTAATCCTCTTCTGATAAAACATCTGAGGAGCCACAACAAAAAAGAGATGTGGATTTCATACACAGAATTTACATTCTGCTGCAAAAGAAATCTGTGACATAATTCTCTCCCAAACGAGAGATTGTTTCGAATTCACAGACCACCTTTGCAGCGCAAAATTGTTTCTGCAGGCCAGATATGAAGATTACAGAAAAAGAACTTTGCATTTTCTATTCCCGACCAGAATTTTGTGGAAGTGATGTTAGTGGCTGAACATTCTGAAGTTCATTTCCTTCGGTTTGGATACTACCGCCTTCAAAGAAATATCTAAAGTACTTAACATACTAATTACTCTGCCCATGAGTACCTCCAAAACTGAAAGATGCTTCTCAAAATTAAAACTAATAAAACATTCATGAGGAACCGCATGAATGAGGACAGATTAACTGCATTAGGCATGTTATCGATAGAGAAAGTGCTGGTGTCCAAAATTCCTACCTTCAACAAGCTTGTAATCGAGAAATTCTGTGAGAAGAGCTGTCATATGGAGTTCCAGTTTAAATGAAAGATAACTGCATCAGTATTTTTCTTTGGCATGATTTGTCATTCTTAGCATAACAAGTCTTCATTTTAATGTAGACTCCCTGAGCCATTCCAGGATTCAAAATTCATGAGCCACCACTGCATACAAGTGTAAATGAATAACACCGCACAAATTTTACTGGTAGTAGAGGGTTCATAGATACTTAATTTGAGATAGGAAACCAATGGTCTACGATGTCAAGCTAATAAGTTACACACATTCAAAGTAATTAGAGATCGCGACCAATAACTAAGGAACAGAAAGAAATATGTCAGTATTATCAACTGGAATTCAAATAGTGCTTATTAGGAAATTAGTAAAGCCTGTCTCCTGTCTCTGAAGAAGCATTTCTAAATTGCAGTGTTACCAAAATCGGCTTAAATTGGAGACTTAACAGGTGGCTGCATGCCACTGCAATGGATAACAGGCTGTGGCGAGTGGCTACAGAAATATAGGGTAGTTCTCAAACGTGTGGTTTGGCCGTACTGCTATACTGATTGACTGTGGGCCTAATGAACCCAAGAAATGGAGTTCAAACCCGAGGTAGGTAAAACCCCCCCACCCTTTCTTTTGCATTTTGAGAGCAATGTTGTGCTTAAGCTTTAAAATAGCAATACACCATCACATGTAATGCAAATAGTATTGTTTACTTCTATTAAATAATTTATTTCCTGATTGTTTGTCACTCTCCAATTCTGTGCACCACAATTTACAGGTCCAAACATTTGTCTGAGTATTCTTCTCTCAAAAGATTGCAAGGACTTTTCATCGTTCATTCTGGTAGACCAAACGTCAGATCCATAGGTTATTACTGGCCTTATTAATTATTTGTAAACTTTGAGTTTAGTACTTCTGGTTATTATTCCATTAGAGAAAATCTTTTTATTTGCATAGTGAGCAACTTCTCTGCCTGTATTCTTTTTATTACTGTATCACTCAATTTATTATCAGATTTAATTAAGGTACCCAGATATGAAACCTGCACTTACACATTATTTATTTTCTTACCTTTATTCTGCTTGTATCTACATATTGTACTGTAATATTAATATTAATTCAACTTATGTTTATAATAATTCAATTGCATGTAGCTCTTTCAAGTGCTTATCAATTATTTACTTGTTTCTAAGCTGCTAGTTAGGCTTGAACTATTTCATTTAAGTGGAAAAAGAAGTTCTCAGTGTGTACCTACTATTTAGGTCATGCAAGTGTAAATAATAGTTAAACAAACTTGAAACTAAAAGTTTAAACATTAGTTAACTGAAAAATTACAATGCAACACAAATTATTCCTGTAAATCAAATTAAATTAAGCACGCGCTTATGAAGAAAGAAAGAGAGAAAGAGGGAAAGAAAAAAAGAAGGAAAGAAAGAACATAAAAAACATACGCTTATGGGTATTTGAACCTGTACTTTTAATGTGTGCATACCTTTGCATCGAGGCACCACATCCATTACACTAAACAGACAGGCTACGGAATTTGCACGCTTGTTCTCTCATCACCCGTTACAGCTGCAGTGCACATGATAAGTGGTGTGCATACCCTCAAACAATTTTAAGGCACAGTTCTGTAATTTGTAATTCAAGACCATAGCTTTCCTATCTCAAATTGATTACCTATGAATCGTCCACCACCAATAAAATTTGTGCAGTGTTAATTATTTACACTCTGTATATATATAAATTTATTTCAACAGAAAATGTAGACATTCATCCTATTGTATTTCACCCAAAAATTTGATGTCGAGATTTCACCAGGAATATGTTTTGAGGCCCCCTGAATAAAAAAAAAAGCATTTTTAGAAAAAGATCTGCACATGCGTATGTCTGTCACTCTGTGGACAGCATAACTAAAAAAGTTGGTTAAAAACCAAAGTTGGTATTCAAATTTAATGTCTTTCAAGGATGCAATACAAAGATTTTGAACAAAATTCTTTCTCTCTAAACTACCCTTTTTTGAAACATTTTTCGAACATTTTTATTTTCTTGAAAATGGCTCTAATGATATTTATTAAAATGCCATACGTTTTAGATGTTTTTATGGCAAATGAAATTTAGATCTTGAATTTTCTGGCTATAGCCCCTGTAGTCCAATTTGTTCTGGATGACTTTTGCATAACTGGTAAACAGTAAGAGATAGACCAAATCTTACTATAAAAAATGTAGATCTTGCTAAAACACACAGTTTATGTCTCAATAAATTTTTTTGTAGAGTGAATAATTTTGGAGATATTCCTTGTTATGTGTCTGAGTTTTAGAGAACTTATACTTCTGTCAAATAGAATATCGTTATTAATTTTTTTATATGTTAACCATGCAAAGAGAATGGAATTTGAAAGTTTTAAAAGACGACTATCGCTCAAAGCCTGCTGTATTCCCCTTGTACCTACAAGAAGATAAGATAATTTCTGCAAATGTTTATCTCAACTAACACGAAGAAGATATAGGAATAAGAGATTGTAAGAATGATTAGTACAAGAGTAGAGAAAGTCATATGAGTGCAGATATATCAGATTTTTTACTTTGGATAAATAACTATTTTGTGCAGATTAAAAATTGCATCTTTAAACCTTCTGTATATGGATATGTTCCCTTTTACTGAAGAATACCTGAAATGATTGTTAAGAAAGTTTGTGTGGAACTCTTTAGATTTCATTTACAGAATGGACAATATGGGATCTGTATTACTTCCATCAAAAGGGTGGCATAATGTGCATAAATTCAAAGGTTAATGTATCTTACTGCTTTTGAGTTTGGTAAAAAACATGTACCAGAAGTTTTATGAATAAAGTTACTATGACAAGTTTTATTTTGTACATTTTGAAGAGAAAAAAACAATATATTTGTAAATAGATTTCTTTACATAGGTATTTCTGATATCATAATTACAGTTAAAAAGGGAAAACACAAACAGAGTAATCTAGACAAAGTTACATAATAAAAAAACATTGAAATATTATTTACAAGTCATATAAATTATATAAGTATCTATATTTAAGGACCTAAGGACTATTTTAAATTTGGATCCAGTTATTTGAGCAATAAATTGCAATTAACACTGTCATACAATGCAATAAAAAAGTTATGCACTTTAAGTCAAAATAACATGCTATACTTCACATACCTAACTTTTCTTTTCAACGTGTTTCGCTTTCACTTGAAGACATCATCAAAAATTTGTCGACCGGCTGGAACATTGCTGGTCATGTGAGGAGACATTTGGTGGAGATACAATGAGGGAAGGTTATAACTCATTAGATGGGTTTCAAATTTCTGTATACATACTTTTGCCAGGTATTTAATTCAATTTTTCTCTGGACACTGTGGTCATTCCTAAAATATGCTGCAACTGTGGCCTTGTCTATTTCTTTTTGTTTTATATTACAAAAGTGCTCTTTTAATTTGGTTCCAATTTTTATATTACGACAAAAAGTATACAGGAAATTGACATAACATACTTGGCAACCCATGATTTCAAACCATCTTTAGTGAGCTTAACATCATCTTGGCATCAATAAATAGATTCAGCATCAAAAAATCTCATCAAAAATCCACATAATGGCAAAATTCCACAAGAAAATCATTCTGGATCTACATTAACTGTTCCAATTACAAAAATGTGTATACCTGAAAGACGAAATGCAATATTGGAACCAGTTTGAAAAAGCCTTTTTGTAACAAGACAAAAGGAAACATAGCAAAAGGTCTGATTACTAAAACCAGTCCAAATGTACTTTAAATTAAATATCTGGGAAAAAATATATATGAAGAAATTTGAAACCCATCTAATAAACTTCTGTGAACTTGCTGAATGCAATCCAATCTGAATTTTGACCTTCCCTCAGAAGAAAACTCGTTACTCAGACTAACCGTATAACCGCTTCTGGAGTGCAGTTGGTAGCGCGCTTACCTCTGGTAAATGTCCTTATTCACAGTAAAAGCTCTTCAAAGCAAAAATAGAGAAAACAAACTTGCATAATATTTGCAAAGAAAGAAACTACAGTGCATTTGTAGATCAGCCAGACTGTCCCACATCGGTACTGGACTGCCATGTCCTCTGCCAGAGTTAAACATAAATGCCTGGCAAGTTACGAGTATGGAACACTAACTACTGTACTAGCTTACATTGGAATTACCTGCAGCGCAACAGATATTGGAATTGATGACCTACAATGGAATACATTACACCTAGACTCCTGAAAACAATTTCTAATATACTGAAAATCACTGTATTATTCGTGAAGTTCATCGCCATGATGCAAAAGTTAGGACTTGGTATGCAGCGAGTGTGCATAGGTGCATGGGAAGTAAGGTGATAGAACAATTAGTCATGGATTGTGGTCACCTCGTTCCCTCCATACTATTTTTATTTATGGGGAACATTAAAGAATAAAGTGTAGACTTCTAATCCACACACATTACAAGAGTTGAAGGAGAAAATCAGGAGAGAAATACAGGCAATCAGTCAACATGAACTTTTGGAAAACCAGAATTGTTTTCAAAGATATAAGGAGTGTATTCATGTTGAAGGTCATCAATTTCAACGTCTGTTGTGATGTAGGTAAGCCTAATGTAGGTTAGTACAGTAGTGAAGTGCTTCGTACTCATGAGTTGCCAGTTGTTTACATGTAACCCTGATGTTGGGCGCGCTGGTCCTTGCCTGGTGCCACTGCAGGGCGGTCCAGCTGATCTACAAATTCACTGTACATGGCTTAAACATCGAGAAGCTGGTATATAACAATGTGTAGTTTAACCACAGAAGTGTTGTAAGCTTTAGGCTTTTGCAAGCAATTGCTAAGGAGGCACTTCTAGACACTGGAAGGTTATGAAAGAGGAAAAATAGTGCAGTAAGTATGACAACAGCTGCAAATGCTTTCACCCAAGATATCTGTCAGTATGGGGTGAAGTGAAGATTTTTTAAATGGAGAAACCTACACTACTGGGTAATGATCTTACAGTTCAAGAATGAACAAAAGTCTGTTCAGCCTTCAAAAGAACAATTGGGTAATTTGCACGTGACATAAACAAATCAGTTCCCCTATCTACTGCCGTTATGAAATTTAAGAATCTAGGAGATCTTTATTTCGAAGAAGCCATTTTGTAACCTTCTTGTGACCATGCATATCTGCCATTTCCAATGGTGTAAGATAAAGCTCACCCCCACAAATATTTGTATCTGCTCCACGAGACACAAGCATCCTCACAGCATCTAAATGGCCCTTCATTGCGGCTAGGTGAAGGGGAGTATGGCCCTGTATATCAGCAACATTCAAAGGGACATTTGCAAGTATCAATGCCTCACATACCTTATGGTGGCCTTCAGATGCTGCATGATGTAGTGCTGTTCGGTTGTTTGTGTCTGACACTTCTACATTTGTTCCTCTCTTTATGAGCAGGTCCACCACTTTAACATGGCCCGCCATACTTGCCAGAATTAGTGGTGTTGCAGAGTTAATGTTGCGACTATTTGGAGTTGCCCCTTGATCCAAAAGGTACTCACAAAGGGATAAGTGTCCAGCAAGTGCTGCATTATGCAGTGGGGTGTTGCCCTCTGAGTTATGGAACTCGACAGGAGCACGAGAGATGAGTGTTTCTGCCACAACAAGATGTCCTTGAAGGCATGCCAAGTGCAGGGGTGTGTTGTTTTGGTTATCACGAGCATGCACATGTACTCCTCTGTTAATCAAATGTTCTGCAATTGCTCTGTAGCCATTTTGTGCTGCATAATGCAGTGCAGTCTTGCCTTCATCATCCATAATATTCACATCTGCACCTAATGATATGATGCATATAGCTGCTTCTTCACTCCCGTTCTTGCAGTAGATGAAGAGTTGCTCATCTTTGGAAGCTATATGATCCTCATGCACCTAAAGCAGCATAGGGATAAAGTGTGTTCTTTTAAATTCCATTACTGTTCCTATAAACTCCTCAGAGCAAAAGCAAAACGTATCTAAATAGTAATACAAGGGTAGTTTGAAAAGTTGTCAGAATCACCAAGACAGGCCAGTGCTAGCACAATGAATTGTTCACATGATATTCATTCAACTGTTGCCTGTAACCATGTATCACGTCAGCGCTCTTGGAAGAGAGCTGTGGCAGTGATGTCGCTGTTGTGATTTGTGAAGATGGAAAAAATCGAGATTCAAGCAGTGATTAAGCATCGGGTGATCCAAAAGTCTCCGAACAGGCTGCGCTGTGTTTTGTCTATGGGTCCTCGGTACATGTTGCCATGTGCTGCTGTCATAGAACAGCATGGATGAAACCATACAACATTTTTAAAACTACTTTTCAAGGCTTTACTTACCAATGCTATTAAAGAAATGCTAAAACTGGCCACCGTCGTTGTCCATACATTTTTGGCACCTCTTTAGGAAACTATCCATCACTCGCCATAGCTCACTTTGAGAAATGCTGGCAATTTCCTGGTGTGTGGGTTTGTCTTGTACACTTTCTGCTTCAAGTTACTCCAGAGACAGAAATTGCAGATCACCTGGTAACAGGGTTGCCAACTCGTACGATAATTATGGGGGCATACGATAATTATAATGTTTGAACAATAGTTGTCAACCGGTACGATAATTATGAGGGTGTACGATAATTTGAATGTATGATAGTTCTATACCGAAGAAATATCATTTTCACTGGTTTGTCATGCCAGCAAAATGAAACAAATTACAAATAGCGACACCACTTTTGTCCTCATGACCCTGTCTCCACCACTCTAAGGCAACCATTTCGTATCCTACTAATCCTGCTACCCTTTATCCTCTTGTTGCCAGTGTGCCCAGATCTGGTAATATCAATGAAGAAGGCACTGTTCAGAAAATTGATGATCAATGGAGAAAACTAGGAATAAGTGGTATTTTGTGTAACATAAAGAACATGCCTGAACAAGTCACCGAGAAAATGTTAGGGTTTACCCCAAGAACAAATTTGTATAATGCTGCATCAGTTGAGGAAGATGAACTTTCAGATGAATAGTGCGAGAAACATAAGTACTAAAGGTGTAATACTGATTGAGGTCATCAGTGTTGTAAGTGAATATAATAAACATCATTACTATTACATTTTCATAAGTGTTATACTGATATTTTTATTGTTGTAGCGTTTGGTTCATGATGTATGATAATTTTGAATCGAAATCTATAATTTTGAGTGGCTGGTACGATAATTTTACTTTTAAATGTTGGCAACCCTGCCTGGAAATCTTTCTGCAAATTTCACTTTCACTTGGCAAGCTGACTGGGTTAATACATACGAATCATTAATAAATACATGCTGTGCATTTATGCTGAACCATAATACACTTTGTGACTAAGTACAGGACAAAATAATAAACACACTGGTAATAACTCAACCACTCGATATCACATCAGCTCAATACTGCACTTTCAGGGCAGAGAAAAACAAGTCGACTGCATTATCTTGTGTACAGCAGCTGCATTATCGTGTTTCTGGGTGCGCAGTGGAAAAACACAGTGCAGCAGTTCGGATGTTTTTGGGTCTCTCTGTACTTCATAAAAGTATGAACATTCATGCCAATCTCCAGACTACCCTGGGGGACTCTGCTCCTTCATATTCAACTGTTGCCAAGTGGATAAATGAATTTAAATTTGGCCACGACAGCTTAGATGATGATCTGCACAATGATCAGCCAAGATGTATCACCACCCCAGAAATCATTGCAAAAGTACACAAAATGGTCATGAAGAATTGCCTATTGAAAGTGTGAGAAATTGCTCAAGCTTGCCAGATATCATCTGAAAGGTTATATCACATTTTAGCTGAAGAAATAGATATGAAAAATTATTTGCAAGATGGGTGCCACGAGTCTTGATGCTGGATCAAAAAGGCATGAGAATGGGAATATTGGAACACTACTTGGTCCATTTTAGGAGAAATGAACAAGATCTTTTGCACCAGTTTGTGACCACATATGAAACTTGGGTATGATACTGTACTCCAGAGACAGAACAAGAGTCAAAGGAGTGGGAACACGCTGACTCTCCACCACTAAAGAAAGCAAAGACAATTCTTTTGGCTGGAAAGGTCATGTTCTGCGACACAAAGGGGATTCTGTTTGTAGATTATCTCCCCACTGGGAAAACAATTACTGGAGAGTACTATGCTAACCTCCTGGACCAATTATAACAAAAGATACGTGATAAAAGGCCAGGTTTAGCATGGAAGAAACTCATCTTCCATAAAGACAATGGGTGTCATCACCATGGCAAAATTACATGGACTAAGGTATGAACCACACCCACTTCCACCTTATTTGCCAGACTTTCATCTGTTCCTGAAGATGAACATTTTCCTTGGTGGATGAAGATTCGCTTTGAGCAAAGAATTGATAACTGTTTTGCAGGCCTGGAGGAATCTCATTTTCGAAATGGGATCAGGGTAATAGAGCATTGTTGGACCAAATGCATTAATCTACTCATACAAGGAGATTACATTGAAAAATAAAGTTTCAGTGACAGAAGTATTTTTTTATATTCCGTTCCGAGAACTTTTCAAACTATTCTCATATAAAGCTTATGATGGAAATGAAGTTTTTAGAACAGTGGAGTATGTCATTAAAATCTAAACTTAGGTTTGTCAACATTTAAAAACATTTTGCTCATCATTTCTGGTCACACAACCACAATATTAACTAATAAATTAAACTTCTAAAACTGGCAAGGGGACTTTGGGAATTAACAGCCTGTGAGAATATTCACATCATCAAGAATATGAATTGAGTAATGAACCCTAAGTAGCAGCAATAAACCCCTTAATGGGAAGGGTGCAAACCACGCAATGAGCAAAAGGGGTAACAGTGACCAGTCAGCCGACCAGCTGAAGACAGGGAGGACCTGCTCTGAAAGTAATCCTGAAGGATTTTTAAAGTATGTGGAGCAAAAGTGTGTTTAAATGTCGACAAACATAAGGTTTATAAATTTTATTAAATAGTTATGTTTTTGAGAGGTAGAACTGGAACTTAAAAATTCAATGCCACAGCTGGGATTTGAACCACTGACCTTCCGCTTACCAGGCGGGTGCTGTACCATTGAGCTACTTTGACAAACTGCCAGAATGGCATTGAATTCTCAAACCAGTTCGTATTTTTCCTGGTTCAAATCCCAGCTGTGGCATTCAATTTTTAAGTTCCAGTTCTTCCTCTCAAACTTTGCCCACACACGGCTTGTGTGTTTAAAAACACCAACAGTAAGTTTGTTGGCATAAATAAATAATAATTACCATCTAAAGGTTATTTAATCCTGGGACATAAAGTACTTACAATAGTAAGTCACCATTGGGGTAATTTGTCTCTGATGTGAGACTGCCTTTGTGGTTTACCAGGAGAAATACGAACTGGTTTGAGAATTTAATGTCATTCTGGCAGTTTGTCACAGTAGCTTAATGGTAGAGCACCCGCCTGGTAAGCAGAAGGTCTGTGGTTCAAATCCCAGTTGTGGCATTGAATTTTTAAGTTCCAGTTCTACCTCTCATACATTGCCCACACACGGTTTGTGTGTTTAAAAACACCAACAGTAAGTTTTCATTCTGACGAAGGCCATGGAGTTTACAATGACCGAAAGCTCAATATTTTTAAACCTCACACGGCTGATCGCCCGTGAAACTGTAATAAATAACGTGCGCCGTGAAAGCTTTAAATCTTATAACAGTAAGTTTGTTGGCATAAATAAATAATAGTTATGTTTTTGTTAATAAATTAACTGTAACCAAACCTTTTCTGTCATTTTTTACTTTGATTATTTCTTTCATATGAGTCATTCTGTGTCACATAGAACAGCCATGAAACACCAAGTTATTAAATCTCTTGGAAATGTTTTGTACATATTTGATGCTTTGAAATAGAAGAAATGCATACTTTTTATTTATTTTTTAACCAGTCTTCAAAAAAGTGGGTCCCCATGCATAATCATTTGTATCTCCTGTTCAAATTTATGAACTCCAAATTGCACTCATTTTAAAGCTTATGGAGCCTACTTGAAACATGCTAGATTCAACCTGATTCAACACTAGTTAATAATCACAGACATTCAGATTTTTAAAATTTCATTTTATGATATTTATCAACAACCTAAAAATATCTTTGTGGTCATTTTGAGTCACTTTTTTACACTCACCTTCACTTAAATTGTTTTAAAAACTGGAAACATTTTCAGGACCGTTCAATCCCTCATCAACCGTTGGGTGACTGACTGGTGCCAGGGGTGCAGAGCTTTAACACTTCATTTAATGCTGGGATTTCAAAGTTAATCACTTTATTATTGTTTTTGATTATGTATATTTTTTCCCAAATGCCACTGGTACGTAACACATAATCAAAAGCAATAATAAAGTGATTAACTTCAAAATCCCAGTTTTAAATGAAGTGTTAAAGCTCTGCACCTTTAACACCAGATGGCAGCAGGATAGTAGCAGAGAGGGGGAACTACAAGATAGCATCAGTCACCCAACGGCTGACGATGGGATCAACCGGTCTTGAAAATGTTTCCTGTTTTTAAAACAATTGAAGTGAAGGTGAGTGTAAAAAAGTGACTCAAAATGATCTCAAACATGAAGAATACTTCACTGTTATTAGTGCTTCTATTTTTAATATTCAACCTAAAATTATTTCTGAATTCCCACATAATCTGTTTATTCAACCTAATATCTTATAGAAATATGAATATTAAAGGAAAACTAGATGTTAGAAATAAAAAATTCTGCTCAGGGAATTCAAAACTGCAAAACAAATATAAATATCATACATTTCATTTATAGGTGATATATGTAGTTTACTTTGAATACAGTGACCTCAGTATATTGAAGTAATGCACTAGCAGTGAATGACCAGCTCAAGGCTACATTCATGAGCTGCCTCCAGTTCAAGTTGGCTGGAAGGCTTTTGTTGTTTGATTTGAAAACTGCACTGTGAAGCACCTGAGTTCTCTCGCTGTTCTTTAGCCAGCTCGGGGCATATAGGTGCAGATTAATTGTTTACTTTCAAATAACACTTTAAATTGCATCAACAATTTCAATTATTTTGTTTTGTATTTTATTTTTGTTTGAGAATAACACTGATTGATATGTCATTCCTCGATACTTTTGCTTTTCCACAAAACTTGGACCAGTTATGTCCTCTTACTTTGCTATTTCAAAATTCTAAAAGTTCGTCCACTCGGGGAAAATTCTTTTTCTGTTATGTTTTTGTAATTAAGCATTGCCAAGTGAAATGACAAGCAATGTGTGCTTCTTCATTGTTTTAGATTTTGCAAGTCTCACACATGCAGTCCAAAGTAGCTATGTTACATGTCAATGGCATTTCGAGCACTCGCAATTTCAAAGAGGTCCCATTCTACCCTATCAAATACAACACTTCCATAACACTGAATTATAAACACCAACATGTTATACAAATGGATACACAACAAAATAGCAATCTGCAGTCAAACATGAAATTAAATCACATCTACAAAATCAATAAATTAACAAATTGAACATAGCAAAATGGGAAACTGACATTCAAATACTGCCACAAATGTCAATGAGAAAGTCAAGGAAGCTTTTCAGTTCTAGAAGAATATAAGATTGAGCTCAACTTTATCATGGTTCATGTATTTCACCTCACATTTTGAATCTTTTAGTTTGTCCATCTTAAAATGTTCTCCACTGTTCTCATGTATCAATTGGATATACTGCATTTCATTGCATAATGGTTGTAACTTATTTTATAGACAAGCAATTAGGAATTATGCATTTCACTGCATAATCATTTCATTAATATTCCAGGTGTTTACTACAGAGACATATTGAAAAACAAAGTGCCGCCACTGCAACCAGTTAGGTTCATGGGAGAGAGTACAGAGTATGCAGTGTATTGTAATATATTCCTTATTGTCAATGCCATCAGTTTCAGACCGCCAAGATGGTGGCTAGCCCACCCATGAATCTGATTGGTTCAGTACCTTAAGCATGGGAATTAACAGACATAACTAAGCGATAAGTGAAGTGGCAAGTGTTAAATTGACCTTCACTTATTATTTATCTATTTTAATTTTTTTGCAGGCCAAATTAAGGTACAATAGCCTGATAATATAGATTCCAGTTAAAAGGTACTCATTCAACAGTATCATAAATGCTTTTGTAAATAATAGATGAGTGAGAGGTGGAATTGGAAGTTAAAAGTTCAAAGCCACTGCTGGGATTTGAACCACAGACCTTCTGCTTCATGCACAGCAGCTCTGACCACTATGCTACTGTGACAACCCGCCAGTATGACAATGCATTCTCCAACTGATTCGTAGTTTTCCTGGTAGACCACAAGGGAATCTCACATCAGAGATAAATACCCCAAGGGCAACAATCGTAAGTACTTCATGTCCCAGGAGTAAATAACCTTCAGATGATAATTATTATTTATTTATGCCAACAAACTTACTGTTGGTGTTTTTGACAAGTAGAATTGGAACCTTGCGGTAGTTGTTTCTAATGTGAGATTCCCTTTGTGGTCTACCAGAAAAAAAATGAATCACTTGTTGAATTCAATGTCATACTGGTAAGTTGTCACAGCAGCTCAGTGGTTAGAGCAGCTGCATGTGAAGGGGAAGGTCTTAGGTTAAAATTCCAGCTGTGGCATTGAATTTTTCAGTTCCGATCCTAGCTCTCAAACATTGTCCACACACGGTTTATGTTTAAAAACACCAACAGTAAGTTTGTTGGCATAAATAAATAATAGACGAGTCTTGAATCAATAAATCTAAATCATATTTTTCTTTTTGATGTTTAAAAATATATTTACTTAAATGGATGTTTGCAATGCGGCATCAACGTAACTTTTGTTCATTTCTTCCCCTCCCTTTCCATTTCAACCATGAACTGTGTAACGTGGCCATGCATTAATTAATACATTCAGAACTGCTATTAGCATGCACTAGTCACTGAAAGTTAACACAGCCAGTCTTAAATAATTTACTCTTTGCATAATAGTTGCACAGTGTATTTTGACTTTATGAAGAAAGCATAAAAAGTGTGATGATTATGTGAATTCCTGTGATTAGCAAATAGCCTTATGACAATGCATACCTCATCAGATGGATGGACCTCTGCACTCAAGACAGGTTGTTTACCATCAGCACCAAGATGTGCAGCTTTCATCTGGTTTCCCAGCTCCTTGTAGTTTCTTTCCAAATCCTTGTATCGTATCTCTAAGTCTCGATACATCTTTTGGTTCTCCTCTAGTTTCTCTTCCAAATCATCATTATTGTCCTTCTTGTACTTTGCCTCAAGTTTTTTATTACGTTTTTCTACAACACTCATTTTACGTGTAAATTCATTTATTTTTCCCTCAAGTTCAGTAATTTTCACTTGTAATTGTGTATTGCACTTTTCCTCAGTACTCCATTTGTGGGTAAGCTTGTGGATTTTATCTTCAAATTGAGCATTCTTTGCCTGTAGGAGATTGCTGTGCTTCTGTTCCATAGTCAGTTGTTGTAATAGGTCCTTCACTTTCTCTTCAAACTGTGAAATCTTCATCTCTAGGACTTTCTTAGTTTTTTCCTCTATGGTGAGTTTTTGTGACGGATCCTTGATTGTTTCCGTGTACCTGTTAAGCTTGACGTCCATGAATTCAGCGATTCGCATTTCCAGGGCTCTCTTGGAGTTTTCTTTTTCGATCAGAAGCTGTTTTATTTTTTCTTCATATTCAACATTCTTTAATTCCAAAAGTTTCTTATAGTCTTCTTCATTGGCCAACTTTGATGATAGCTGCTTTATTTTTTCTTCATATTCAACATTCTTTAATTCCAGAAGTTTCTTATAGTCTTCTTCATTGGCCAACTTTGATGATAGCTGCTTTATTTTTTCTTCATATTCAACATTCTTTAATTCCAGAAGTTTCTTATAGTCTTCTTCATTGGCCAACTTTGATGATAGCTGCTTTATTTTTTCTTCAAATTCAATGTGCTTCACATCAGTAACCTCCTCATCTTGTTTACAGTGCTGATTTTCCTGAAATTCATTATTTTTTGCCTCTAACACTTTGCCATTTTGCTCAAAGTTCACCTCCAGTTTCTCTTCATAAGTCAGTTTTTGTTTATTCTCAGACTCAGCATCCTCTAGCTTTTCAACCTGAGTAGCAGATTCTTTAATAGCCATCATGTTGAATATGTGGTGACTCACACAGCTGGGAGGCGAGTACAGTTACAGGCATCAATATACATATACGTCTTATTTTAAATACTAAGGAACCAGTTTAACCTGCAAACAGAGAAGAAGAAGCAGTGAGTAACATCACTAGAATGAAGCAGTACACTTCTTTACAGGTCATGGCAGTGTCACCCAGTTTGTTTTACCCTTATACTGTATTTATACAAACCAATCTGCATTTGTTACTTTCCTACTGATTGGGTGAAGCTGCTTGAATCACAGTGTTTGTAGAAATGGTTCCAGGATTTATGATTAAACCTACTATCCAGGATCTAGTGGGTTTGCAGGTTCCCGACATTTCACCAATCACAGGCGATTCAGTGCTTGAATGAGTTTTCTGCAGGGTTGCCAACATATACGATAATTATGGGGGCATACGATAATTTTAATGTTTGTACTCACATTTGCCAACCCGTACGATAATTATGGAGGTGTATGATAAATTGAATGTATGATAGTTAAATACCAGTGGTTTGTCACACCAGTGAAATGAAACTAATTACAAATAGCGACACCACTTCTGCGCTCATGGCCTGTCTCCAGCCCTCTAAGGCAACTGTTTCATTCCCTACTAAGCCTCCTACCCTTTATCTTCTTATTGCCAGTGCGCCCAGATCTGATAATCACAATGAAGAAGGCACAGTTCAGAAAATTGATGATCAATGCAGAAAACTTGAAATAAGTGATATTCTGTGTGAAATAAAGAACGTGAAGTGCTATAAGAGAGCGTAGGCTTTCACGGCTGGAGTCAATATTACTAGAAGATATTTCCGGGCTGTTATACCGTGGTCTGCTGGAGTTAGAACTGCCAGACGTTTCGTCCACAACTGCGGTAGACATCTTCAGTGGCGCGGACGCAGTCTCCTCGGAGAAATAAGCGTAGCGTCTGAGGTGTTGGCTGTCCGAGCTGCTGTATTTATAGCCCGAGCGGTCTCTGCTGATTGGTCCGGCTGGCGGACGGCAGGGCAGGGGTGGGAGGTTCCATCCAAGGTGTTGTTTCCTCTTGATTGGCTGATTTTTATAATTCCTGTTAACCGTTGTTTCTTGCTTTCAATGACGGGGTACCAGTTGCTGTTCAGTTTCAAGGCTTCTTCTTTCCTATTGAAATTGTGGGGATGTTTGTAAATCTCAATGGCTTCGCGTTGTAGCCGGGCATGGTAGTGTGTAGTGGATGACAGAATGCTGGTATCCTGGAACTTGATGATGTGTTCGCCCTTCGCTTCAATGGCATGTTGTGCAACGGCGGACTTGTCCATATGGCCCAGACGGCATCCTCTTTTGTGTTTGGCGAGTCTGGTGTTTATGCTGCGTTGTGTAGTCCCAATGCAAACGGAGCCACAGGAACAGGGAATATGCAGTTGTGGACGAAACGTCTGGCAGTTCTAACTCCAGCAGACCACGGCATAACAGCCCGGAAATATCTTCTAGTAACGTGAAGTGCTGTTAAACACAGATCACATTGGTGGAAATACTGATTTCGGAGAACTAGCAGCCTTTGCATTATCAGTGATTTTGATGCCCTACAGAAGCGCTTCTTGTGAGTTTTTTTCTAAACTGGGTTTAATAAAAACCAAAGTTAGAAACAGATTGGCACTAGATACAATAAATGAACTTATTCTGTTGTGTCAGCTTATGGAAGAATGTGGCAGATCCAAAAATCTGCAAGTCACAGAGAAGATGTTAAAGTTTATCTCAACAACAAACTTGTATAATGCTGCAACAGTTGAGGATGATGAATAGTGCGAGAAACATAAGTGCTAAAGTTGTAATACTGATTGAGGTCATCAGTCTTGTAAGTGGAAATCATAATCATCAATACTATTACATTTTCATAAGTGTTATAGCTACTGATATTTTTATTGTTGTAGCATTTGGTTTATAATGTATGATAATTTTGAATCCAAATATATAATTTTGAGTGGCTGGTACAACAATTTTACTTTTAAATGTTGACAACCCTGGTATGGGATAAATCCCTTTTTGTATGACCAGCAGATGGAGCTTGTCCAGTATTCTGTTCTGATTGGTGGGTTGTCCAAAGGAATGCTTTTGTCCTTGCCTTCTTGTTTCTTCTGTAATACTGGTATCCAAGCTTTGTTAAGGCAAAGAGTTTCTTCTTTACAGTTGAAGTTATTTTTATGTGTATGGATTTCTATTGCATCTCATAAAAATAACTTCAACTGTAAAGAAGAAACCCTTTGCCTTAACAAAGTCTGGATACCAGTATTACAGAAGAAACAAGAAGGCAAGGACAAAAGCATTCCTTTGGACAACATGCCAACTGATGCTCACCAATCAGAACAGGATACTGGACAAACTCCGTCTGCTGGTCATACAAAAAGGGATTTATCCTTAATGGAAAACTCACCTGTGAAGATGCCAAGTGTAGTCCTTGGTGAAATGTTGGAAACCTGCAAACCCACAAGACCACAGTCTATGTTATCACATACTATTTTTAATCAAGACGCTGACTGTTAAAGCCTAAGCTTGTGCCACGATTCATTTAGGGAGGAGCTAACAAATTTTTATTTATTTTATTTATTTACTTATTCATTTGTGTTATAACAGAGCAAAGCTTTAATTACATGGCTACATGTAATTTATTTATACAAGTTGAACAAAACAAGACTACAAAAAGGAATACAAAGAAACTAAGACTAAAAATCTGATGTCTTGCACTCACATGACTTTCTCTACTCTTGTACTAACCATTGTCACAAACTCTTATTCCTATATCTTCGTCATGTTGAGATAAACATTTGTACAAATTATCTTATTCCTTATTTCCTTGTAGGTACAAGGGGAATATTAGAATACAGTAGGTTTTGTGCGATAGTCAAATCTTTTAAAGCTTTGAGATTCTGTTCTCTTTGCACACTAAGATATAAAACAATTAAATAACTATCTTGCATTTGACAGAAGATTGTTCTCCAAAACTCACACAAATAACAAGGAATATCTCCAAAATGGTTCACTCCACAAAAGAAATTTATTTTAACATAAATTGTGTGTTTTAGCAAGATCTACATTTTTAGTATACAAAAATTTGGCCTATCTCTTACAGTTTACACATTATTCAAAAGTCCTCCAGAGTAAGCAGCACTACATAAGCTATAGACAAAAAATTCAGAATATAAATTTCATTTGTCATTAAAATATCTTAGCATATGGCATTTTAATCAAAATCATTAGAGCCATTTTTGAGAAATTCAAAGATTTTGAAAAATTTTCCAGGTAAAGGGTAGTTTAGGCTGGAGGAATTTTTGTCAAAATCTGTGTGTCACATCCTTAAAGAATATTAAACTTAAATACTAATTTTGGTTTTTAACTGACTTTGTTTTTGAGCTATGCTGCCCACAGACAGACACACAGACTGACAGACAGAGAGACGGACAGACAGACAGGTGCACTGACGCACCTTTTTCTAAAAATGCTTTTTTTTGGATTCAGGGGCCTCAAAGGATAGTATTACTGGTGAAATTTCAACACTGAATTTTTGGGTGGAATACAATACTTCCTCTCCTTACTCCATGTAGTGCTATACTAGGCTGCCCGGGTTTAATCCCAAGGCATTTGATATTCGTGGATGAAGCATCATCTGGATGGGTTCTCTCGAGATTCTTTGGTTTCTCCCGCCACTCATTTCACCGATTGCTCCATCATCACCTTCCCATTCATTGATTTTGGCTGCATTTCATATCATCTTCTTCCTCACTATCATAGGTGGTGCTTGGCTGACCACCCCCTTCCAGATCTTCACTGTGTCCAGTCCATAGGTTCCTGGGCTGTTTGACACTAGGCACTGGCTTGTAATTCCTACATAAGGGGAGGGTAATCACTTCCTCACTCTCATACTTGCAGGTGTTCACTCTGTCTGGTACATAGGTTCCTGTGTTCCCTGACAGACGTCTGACTCTAGACACTGTCTTGTAAGTCCTACATAAGGGGAGGGTAATCACTTCCTCACTCTCATACTTGCAGGTGTTCACTCTGGTACATAATTTCCTGTGTTCCCTAACAGACGTCTGACTCTAGACACTGTCTTGTAAGTCCTACATAAGGGGAGGGTAATCACTTCCTCACTCTCATACTTGCAGGTGTTCACTCTGGTACATAATTTCCTGTGTTCCCTAACAGACGTCTGACTCTAGACACTGTCTTGTAAGTCCTACATAAGGGGAGGTAATCACTTGTTCACTCTCATACTTGCAGGTGTTCACTCTGTCTGGTATATAGGTTCCTGTGTTCCCTGGCAGACGTCTGACTCTGACACTGTCTTGTAAGTCCTACATAAGGGGAGGTAATCACTTCTTCACTCTCATACTTGCAGGTGTTCACTCTGTCTGGTATATAGGTTCCTGTGTTCCCTGGCAGACGTCTGACTCTGGCACTGTCTTGTAAGTCCTACATAAGGGGAGGGTAATCACTTCCTCACTCTCCTACTTGCAGGTGTTCACTCTGTCTGGTACATAGGTTGCTGTGTTCCCTGACAGACGTCTGACTCTGACACTGTCTTGTAAGTCCTACATAAGGGGAGGTAATCACTTCTTCACTCTCATACTTGCAGGTGTTCACTCTGGTACATAGATTCCTGTGTTCTCTGACAGACTTCTGACTCTAGACACTGTCTTGTAAGTCCTACATAAGGGGAGGGTAATCACTTCTTCACTCTCATACTTGCAGGTGTTCACTCTGTCAGGTACATAGGTTCCTGTGTTCCCTGACAGACGTCTGACTCTAGACACTGTCTTGTAAGTCCTACATAAGGGGATGGTAATCACTTCCTCACTCTCATACTTGCAGGTGTTCACTCTGGTACATAGGTTCCTGTGTTCCCTGACAGACTTCTGGCTCTAGACACTGTCTTGTAAGTCCTGCATAAGGGGAGGGTAATCACTTCCTCACTCTCATACTTGCAGGTGTTCACTCTGTGTGTGTGTGTGTGTGTGTGTGTGGTGTGTGTGGGATGTGTGGGTGTGTGTGTGTGGGGGGTGTGGTGTGTGGGTGGGTGTGTGTGTGGGGGGGGGGGTGTGGGAGTGTGTGTGGGTGCGTGCGTGCGTGTGTGTGTACAACTTATTCTCCCCTCCCTCAGACTAACCTTTATTTGAAAATTTTGATTTTCTCATAAAACTAACAATTTTGATTAAAATCTCATAGGTTTAAGATAATTTTATGGCAAATGAAATGTAAATGTTGAATTTTCTGGCCATACGCATGTTTACTCCGGATGATTTTTGTGTAACTCGTAAATCATAAGAGATAGACAAAATCTTACTATATAAAAAAGTGGATCTTGTTAAAACACAATTTATGTCCAAATACATTTTTTAATAGAGCGAGCCATTTCGGAGATATTCCTTGTTATTTGTGTGAGCTTTGGAAAACAAACTTTCATCTAATGAAACATTCATTTTTTTATATATTGGCCATGCAAAGAGAACGGAACTTGAAAGGTTTAAAACATTTGCCGTTTCTTCGTTGGTGACTAAATTTTGGTCGAGACTTTCTAGAAACGTTTTATAACTCGGTAATCCTGCAGCAACACCAATTTCTGTACACAGACCATGTGCAAATAAGGCATATTTGTAAATGCCTTTCTGTTGGAGCGTTTACTCATATACATAATAAGCGCCGTTCTGTACCGAACACACAAAGACCTTCACACAAAAAGTACGTTCTATGATTTTATTATAAGTATACTTCACTTGTGCTTCATACTATAACTTACATTTCGTTATAACAGCTTCCTTGACAGACTTTCCGAAAATTCACAATCCTGTGGTTAAAAGTATTACCATTCCTTTGTGTGTTTTACTTCAACTACGTATAAGTCACACAATCAATATAATACCAGCTGATTGATACTGGTACTTCCCACTTCCCTTTCAGGGGAGCCAACCTGTTTACACTCACTACAGAAGCAATATTGTCATAACTAGTTCATGCATTTGCATGTTTTTTCATAGGGGTTAAAAATGTATGCTTTTACATTATGTGCACGAATTATGGAATTTTCAGTTATTTGGACGTGATTTTATGGCGCATATGACTGCATATTTTCTTGATTTTGATAAATGCATAATATTTCAATGTTATAGCCCATATGCTGGATATTTTTATGGTTTTTTATTATTTTTTTTCCTTCTGGATAATATTTTTCATATTGGTACTATTGCACACGATGATGCAACTCACAAAAATCTTGCATATTTTAACGATTTTTGTGGTTTTTAATTATTTTTTCCCTCTGGATAATATTTTTCATATTGGTAGTACTGCACATGATGATACAGCTCGTGAGGTGACGAGAACTAATGTTGAGTCATGTTGTCATGAAGTGAATCCCCTGTTTCCATCCTGTCATATGTATGCAGGGTTGCCAACATTTAAAAGTAAAATTATCGTACCAGCCACTCAAAATTATAGATTTGGATTCAAAATTATCGTACATCATAAAGCAAACGCTACAAAAATAAACATATCAGTATAATACTTATGAAAATATAAGAGTAATGATGTTTATTATATCCACTTACAAGATTGATGACCTCAACAAACATTACAACTTTAGCACTTATATATCTCGCACTATTCATCTGAAAGTTCAGCTTCCTCAACCGTTGCAGCATTGCACCAATTTGTTGCTGAGATAAACCTTAACATCTTCTCGGTGATTTGCAGATTTTAAGATCTACCACGTTCTTTCATAAGTTGAGACGACAAAATGAGTTCATTTACCGTATCTAGTGCCAATCTATTTCTAACTTTGGTTTTTATTAAACCCAGTTTAGGGAAAAAAAAAATCTTTCACAAGAAGTGCTTCTGTAGGGCAAGGAAACCACTGATAATGCAATGGCCGCTAGTTCTTTGAAATCAGTATTTCCACCAAGGTGACATGTTTAACAGCACTCCAGAAACTGTCAGGTTCAGGCATGTTCTTTATTTCACACGAAATATCACGTATTCCGAGTTTTCTACATTGATCGTCAATTTTCTGAACAGTGCCTTCTTCTTCGAGATTATCAGACCTGGGCGCACTGGCAATAAGAGGACAAAGGGTAGCAGGCTTAGTAGCTATGGGGTGGAGATAGACAATGAGGAGAAAAGTGTCGTTATTTGTAATTAGTTTCACTTCGCTGGAGTGACAATGCAGTGAAAATGATATTTCGCCGATATCGAACTATCATACATTCAAATTATCGTACACCCCCATAATTATCGTACGAGTTGGCAACCCCGTATGTAAGTGCGTAGAGAATAATCAGCGCGTTATCTGAGAGGTTTATATTAACAAAGATAAAGTGCAGGTCAATGCTTGCCTGCCCACCAGTAGTTGCGTCGTGGTCTTCAAACGTAACAGTGTTGTGAACTGATTCCCACCAAATTAAATTAGGCGCATAAAATGTTAAAAAGCCCTTCAAATGCCGAAAATAAAACCAACTTCGAGTGCTAGATTAATTAATTTACAGAAAGAGTTTTCAAGTGATTTAATATCTACAGATAATAGGACACTGTTTTGTGGACTGTGTGAGAAAAATGTAGGAAGTGAGAAATTAAAACAGTTCAGCACATAAACCAGCAAAGCATAAGGAGAATTTAATCAGAAAATGTGCAAAGAACCTGTTCAAAAACAGTTAGTAGAGTGTTTAGGAAGTAGGGTTACTGAATTTTCGTATGACTTGTGCCAAGCATTTTTAGCTGCTGATATTCCCTTCTTCAAAATTAATAGTACGACATTTAAAAACCTATATCAACTTTCTTGTCAAGTACACTTGACAACATGTGCCTGAAGAAAGTACACTGCGTAAGACTTACGTAGGACGTTGTTTATGGGCGTCGCGAAACGAGGGCAAGGGGGGGGGGGGGTGTTGCGGCCCCCCCTTGGAAGTTGGTGAACTTAATATGCAGCCAGTTACTGACTATTAAACTATTATTTTAATTTTGATGTAAAGAACAATTTTTATTTAGCACAAATGAATACGATTATCTGCAACAAATATTATAAATTTTGACAGTAAAATAATGATTTAATATTATATGATTACAAATTTCCAACATGTGCCCCCCCCCTCCCCTCCCTGGAAAAAATTCTGCCGACACTCATAACGTTGTTACAATCACGTATTGTCAAATATACAAAATGACTGAGCGGTTCAGTTTGTATGGTTGTCTGTTGATGAAATCCCTGATTTTGAGCGCCATTCTATTGCGAATATAATCGTGGGTGCTTTAAATAATGAACAAAAGACTACACCTTATCTTAATGTGTGCGAATTGTCGGCCACTGACAATGTAACTGTGACCCAGTTTGTGATGGACTCTTTGAAATTACTGTGGTCGTGTGGAATCAAATACGACCGGATACTTTTATTTGTTACTGATACAGGTTCTTATATAGTAAAATCAGGACAAACTCCGAAATGTATTTTTCCTAACTAAATTCATATAACTGGTTTGGCACACGCTCTTCATCGTATTTCTGAGATAATAAGTGATTCTTTCCTATTGGTAGATTTGTGTCCTGTACAAAGTGAATTTTTGTTAAATCTCCTAAAAGAGTTAAGTTGTTTAGATCAACAGCACCTAATATCAGACTTCCTCCTACACCAGTGTTAACTCGATGGGGAACATGGGTCGATGCAGTTTTATATTATGCTGAGCACATAGAAATAGTCGAAGAGGTTGTTAATTCATTGGACTCGAATGATACTTCAATAGAACCTGTGGAAAATATTCTGTCAGGCACTGGGTTAAAGAAGGATCTTAGTTTCATATCTGCCCATTTTTCTTTCTTACCAACAGCCATAACGGCATTGGAAGCTTTAGGATCTCCTTTGCATGAATCACTGACTGTCTTTGAAAAAGATCGTTTCTTGGTAGCATAGGACAAAAAGTGAAAGATAAGTTGATAAACAACTTCACATTCAATCACAACATTGTTTAGCTTTCTTTCTTTCTTTTTACTTTCTCTACTGGTAAGTAGGGGAAGTATTGTATTCCACCCAAAAATTCGTTGTCGAGATTTCACCGGAAATATATGTTTTTAGGCCCCCTGAATAAAAAAAAAAGCATTTTTAGAAAAAGGTCCGTGTGTGTCTGTGTGTCAGTCTGTGAACAGCATAACTCAAAAACGAAAAGCCGGTTAGAAACCAAAGTTGGTATTTAAGTTTAATGTCTTTCAAGGATGTGACACGAAAGCCCCACCCTAAACTACCCTTTACATGGAAAATTTTGATTTTCTTGAAAATGGCTCTAACGATTTTGATTAAAATGTCATATGTTTGAGATATTTTTATGACAAATGAAATGTATATCTTGAATTTTCTGGTTATAGCCCCCGTAGTCGTATTTACTCTGGACGACTTTGGCATAACTGGTAAACCGTTAGAGATAGACCAAATCATAGTATAATAAAAATGTAGATCTTGCTAAAATACACAATTTATGTCTCAATACATTTTCTTGTAGGGTGAACCATTTCGGAAATATTCCTTGTTATGCGTGTGAGTTTCGGAAAACTTAGAACTTTAGTGAAATGGATCATCGGTGTTCATTTTTTATATGTTAAATGTGCAAAGACAACAGAATCCCAAAGCTTTAAAACATTTGACTATCGCACAAAGCCTACTGTATTCTAACATTCTCCTTGCACCTACAAGGAAATAAGCAATAAGATAATTTGTACAAATGTTTATCTCAACTAACACGAAGAAGATATAGGAATAAGAGTTCGTAAGAATGGTTAGTACAAGAGTAGAGAAAGTCATGTGAGTGCAACACATTTTTTTCTGAGTTAACCTTAAAAGTGTCCACGTTTCTTGAGTACTTTTTCAGTTGCAGATTTCCAATAGCGATGAGGAATATTATTTACTTTGAATACTGTTCCACGACATACTCTTCCAGCTGAAGGGATGTACATATATCTTTTTCAGTTAAGCCAAACACCCGATCCGGTGTTCAACCATCGGATCAGGTTCCTTGTACACGATTAACTTGTTCACAACAATAAATTACGAGCTAATTTCAACACCAAACTTATATCGTTTCGTAGCTGATACTGCTATAGTTTAACAAACCAAATAATCTCTCTGATTTAGGTACATTTGTAGGTTCTTACAGAGTGTACCAAATTATATTTTTAAGGTGACAACAAAAGAAAAAGTAATGAACCAAATGGTTCACTCATTTCACAGGAATTGTTCCACCATTTGCGCACCTACAAGACTCACGCATTTTTAACAAATTATGTCGCACTCTAACAAAAACACCCGCACTATTGCACATTACTTCCGCAGCCAGATGAACGCATTCTCTCAAAGATTCAAGAGCAGTAGTTGCTGTTTTGTAGATCCTGCTGTTCACGCCTTCAGAGGATTCATGCTGGGTGCAAGGGAAGTAATTACCTACATTAATTTAAACCAATGGTAGACCTCGGTATTTACGCTTGTTTCTGACCATAGAAAGAGAGATAGAGGGAGGGAGATAGCGAGGGAGGGAGAGCGGGAGAGGTAGACAGGTCAGGCACTCTCACTTTCCGTTTTATGTTTTTGAAGCTAACAGTTGTGATTGGCCCACACTCAAACAGTAAACAGTGAAGGACAAGGCAGGGTATGAGTTTGTTTCCAAGAAGCACTGTTACGCTGTTTATGTGCTGAGCTAGGGAAAGTGACACCAACACAGTCTGCAGTGTAGCCAGCTTGTTTTCGACAAAATTAAAATATCTCCATAGGAAACGATCAGAGACTTGAGATCTACCACTGGTTTAAATTAATGTAATGACTTCCCTTTCAGCTGGTATATAGTATATCATCATCTAAAAAACAGAATATACGAACATTTTTAGTCATTTAATCATGAAATAAATCTAGAGGTTAAATTATCAAAGCAATTAAATGGACCCATTGATTTAATGGTTTGGGGAAAATATTCATTTTGAAAAATAGGGACCTTATTATGAATTTTGAAATAGTGCCTAATGATTCTGCTAGTAAATTTAGTTTGTGATCAGAGGAGGGTAGAGACATCATCGCTTGTGTTTAATGGCTCATAACAAGGTTGACAAAGGTCAGTTGCCTTGAAAATGGCAGGAATTTGTTGAAACAAGTTGGGTTGTCTAATATTTATACTTCACATTTAGATAAGAGGAGTTGTTGGTTAATAGCTTTAATAGCTATTAATAGCTTCAGGTAGTGTTATAAACGTCATGCTGAAATCCTAAAAAGTGGAAGTTTATGTTATCTGAAGGTTGTTAAAAAATGTAGGCACATTAAGCTCTTTCATAACAGTAAAAAATAAATAAAATGTTTTACAAAAAGTAAAGTGTAATATTTAAATGTGAATGTTAGTAAAGTGAACAAGTGTAATAAAATGACTTGCAGTCGAAATTCTGGAAAAGACTTAGGAGGAAAAGAAATTCAACATTGAAGTATACTGAGAAAGCGAAAAACCTCTGAAGGGCTGTGAAGTGTTTTGCATGTCCACTTCCTCGGTACTCGTTGCTGTTTGCTGCTATCATAGAGTGGTGGAGACATGAACGTCGGCAGACTTTTTTCCAGGGGGGGGGGGGCCAAATGTTAGAATTTTGCAATCAGATAATATTAATTCATTATTTTGTTGTCAAAAGTTATAGTATTTGTTGGGGATAACCATATAAATTTGCGCTAAATAGAAATTGTTCTTTACATAAAAATTAAAATAATAGTTTAATAGTCAACACATTAAGTTCATTAATTTCCAAGGGGGGCCGCGGCCCTCCCTTGACCCTCCTTCGCGACACCCATGGGTGGAGATGAAACTATACAACACTTTTAAAGGCTTTACTTACCAACTTTATGAAAGGAGATGCTGAGAATGGTCATCGTCTTTGTCCATATACATTTTGGCACCTCTTTAGGAAACTATCCATCACTCGCCATAGTTCATGTTGAGAAATGTTGGGAATTTCTTGGCAGATATTTTGTTTTAATTCTTCCGGGATGTGTGTGTGTGTGTCTGTGTGCGTCTGCGTGTCTGTGCGCGTGTGTGTTGTACACTTTATGTTTTAAGTTACCCCAGAGATAGAAATCACAAGGGGTTAGTTTGGCTGGCTACAAATCTCTACTAATAATTCTATCCTGAAACACTTTCAATTGTTATCTTCCTTTCATAGAAGTTTGAATTACTTTCAATTGTTCTCATCGAAAGATTGGCCATATGAGCTATTGTAGAGTCTTATTGAAAAAGGCAAAATCATTCTCCCTGTCTGTTAATTCTCTAAGAAACAGGGGCAAAATTGTATTCATGTATGTATGGGTGTCAACTGTTGACCCAAAAAGCTTGGCCCTAATATTGTTTATGAAGTAACCCTACATGGTGAAAAATTTGAGTATGGTATGGCATAACTGGTGAAATGTTTTTCAGAGCTCCAATACGTGATTTCTTTCACCGGGGTAACTTAAAATATAAACTTTAAAAGGCAAATGCACATACCCGGGAAGAATTAAAACAAAATTTTGGCCAGGAAATTGACAGCATTCTCAATGTGAACTGCGGCAAGTGATGGATAGTTTCCTAAAGAGGTGACGAAACTGTATGTATGGATGACAGAGGCCAGTTTCGGCATCTTCTTTCATAAAGTTGGTCAGTAAAGCCTTTAAAAATAGTTCTGAAAATGTTGTATGGTTTCATCCATGCCTTTCTATGATAGTGGCAGACGGCAATGAGTGCCGAGGATGCTTAAAGATAAAACCCATTTGGAGGCTTTTTGCTCTTCTGGTACTAACATACATGGCAACAAAATTTTATTTAACATATTGATAAATATATTTCACACAGGTTGGATCATCAGAACTACCTACGTTTGTGACTCCACATTGTTATGTTTCCGACTATGCCTTTTCAAACTTTGCAGATGAACAAAGCTCTTGACACACATATTACACTTATGTGTTTTTGTACCCTCATGTATGAGATTATGATTTTTTAAGTGTCTCATTTCAATAAAGCCCTTGTCGCATATTTCACACTTATATGGCCGTTTACCCTCGTGGTACCAATTATGTCTTTTTAATTGAGACATCTTGATAAAGCTCTTTTGACAAATGTCACACTGGTAAGGCTTCTGGTCCTGGTGATATCTTAGGTGAGCTTTCAAATATGCCATTTTAATGAAGCTTTTTTCACAAATGTCACATCTATATGGTTTTTTCCCCTCATGTATCATATTATGAGTCTTCAGATGTCTCTTCTCGGTGAAACTCTTTTCACAAACATTGCATTTATATGGTTTTTCATCCTCATGAATGAATACATGTGTTTTTAAATGCGACATTCGAGTAAAACTCTTCTGACAAATGTCACACTTGTGGGGCCGTTTTCCTTGGTGAATCAACATGTGGGAATTCAAGTGTGTATTCTGGGTAAAGCATTTCTCACAAATTTCACACTTATATGGCTTTTTACCCTCATGATGCATATGATGCCTCTTTAATTTTGATAGTGTGTCAAATCTCTTTTCACAAAGTTCACACCGATATGGCTTCTGCTTATTCTCTTCCATAAGGCTGCTTTTGCAATTACAGCTGACTTCTGTGACATTCCCGTGAACTGCACACAAACTATGTTTTTCACCTCGATTTCTAATTTTTACACTGCTACTTTTGTCTGTATCTCCAGTAGTGAATAAAGCTGGTAAATCACTGCTATTGCCACAAACAGTTTCATCACAAAATCTGAAAGGTTAAAAGACATAATCAGTAGTGAGAGGAAAATATGATTTCTTAAATTATTAAGGAATAACTTAAACAAGATTACATGTTTCCGTGTATCTATCTAGCCAATCAATGATAACTCATTGTTGTAATATGTACAAACTTGTGTAGGTGAGCTTTAAAAGATAGAATCAGAAATGAAAAATTCAATACCATAACCGCAAAATAAGTACTTGCAATTGTGAGTCACTTTTGGGGTAAATGTCTTGAATATGAGATTCCCTTGTGGTCTCCCAGGAAAATGCAAATCAGATGAAGAATTTAACAGCATGTTACCATGGTAACTCAGTGGTTATGAGCAGCTGCATATGATACATGTATGTCTGTCTCAACATGCTATGTCAACAAGGCTGGATTGCCTTGTGGGACTACTGTGTGTACATGACTGTTAACAATCAAGGCAGCAGAAGCAAAAGGGTTGTTTGAGAACGTTCACAACACTTCTAGCTCAGTCAGTGAATAGAAACAGAGAAAGGTCTATGTGACGATATCCCCAGTATATAAGGAGGCTTTTAGAATTACAGTTACAGACACAAGTCAATCACTGTGCCAGTGAGTGCATTGTAAGAAGATTCAGCAAGTATTGCGAGTGATTCCATCATTGTAGGAAGAGCCAGAGGAAGTGAAGAAAGACACTAAAAGGACTGAGCAAGATTATGCGAAGTTATAGTTGTCAGCTGTGATTGCCCTAAAGACTGTAGACTGTGCTAACGGTGACAGGAAAACTGTATGTTTGTGGTAAAATTCTAAAAGACAATAAAGTGACAGAGAGATAGACTGGGCTGGACTTTGTCATTTTGTCGCAATATTATCCCTAGACCGCAGAGGAGGACAGGACAAACAGTTGAACAAGAAAAGAGTTGCAGCACAACTTATTTTATAGGCTTACCTTGGTGATTCTGCTGGTGGGCAATCCTTATTCATTTCAACCTGCAACAAAATATCTCATAATATAACAGTTTACTAACTGAAATACTATTGTGCGAGTGCTGTGCTTTTCAAATGGGAAGGAGTTGAGCGCCTCCAGGCCTGCAACCAATCGGAGTCATGTTGCTTTCCCCTTAAGTGGGGCTTGACGCATGCCAAGAGAATAGTAGGACAGTGTGCGAGAGAGAGGGAAATATGAAAAGAGTGGGGGTAATGAGCTTGCAACGCTGTGCACGTAAACATTTCTCATTGGTTGCAGAACAGAACTCATCCCATTTGAAAAGCACAGTAGTTTCCTGACAGACAAAAGGACAATCTTATATTTAGTCTTTTGAACTTACCAGATTATACTTATGAAATTGTTTGAACTCTAGAATTATGTTGCACTTTGCTTTCATCTGACTATTAAGATTCATTTACAGTAACTAGCAATGGTAACCAGGAAAGAAATGGCAAAGCAAAAGTCTTTCATAAATAACTGGACATTCAAAATCAGTAGCTTAATGGTTAGAGCACCTGCCTGGTAAGTGGAGGGTCTGTGGTTCAAATCCCAGCTGTGGCATTGAATTTTTAAGTTCCAGTTCTACCTCTCATATTTTAATTATTTTTGGATATGTTGTACATAATTATTAATAAAACATTTTCTGGTGCCATACAGACTGCATTTGCATAAATTTAACATAAACCACTTGAGCAACAATTGCAGGTGACGTTCCATCTCATTGACAGCGTATGAGGAGTGACCATTTATAAGTAATTCTGAGTTCAGTACTCCTGGGTGTTCCATGTGTCTAATAAATACTGAAACTTACATCACAATTTCAGCAAAACTTACCTCTTGTTCAGTTTTTACCAAAATATTTGGTACTGCATATTCTTCTGACTGTAATTCAGTTTCTGTTGATGCATTCTCCATCCACCAAGGTTCTTCTTTAATTTCTACCTTGGCATTCACTTCACAAGAATTGCTACATGTGTTAGAGTTATTTTGGTCCATTGTTACAGCATACAATGAGATATCCTTTCCAATCTTTAGGTGTGAGTTCCGATCCTCCACTTTTATTTCCTTTTTAGCCTCTATTTTACAGTCATTGCCACTTGTCAGAGAGTTATTTTGCACTATCATTACAGGATATGGTTTGAAATCACTTTCATTCTCTTGACCAATATCCAAGATCATATCTACTCCTTCAATTTTTGTTTTGGCATCTATTTCAGTATTACTACTATATGCAGCCATGTTATCCTGAAAGAGAAAAAATGATAAAATTAATGCACATTTAGCAATGGAATCTTGGAATTCTGTCAAAGCATTGGCTGAAAATCCCAGTTCTCATTAAAACTGACTGAAAACTTCAGTTCTCATCAAAACTTAGTCTGAAAACCTCGGGTAACTTAAGCTCTATGGACCTCGGGCTCATTTGAGCATCATTTCACCAATTTCATTCATTCACCGTCCGATGTGACACTACGTTGGAGGACGTTAATGAAAACAAATCGTTAGCCATGTATGAACATGAGACTAACAAACACCGTCAACTTTACGCGAGTATAAACTCAAAGCGTAGTTTTTTGTTGTGTTTAACGCCCGATTTTATTACATACGGCACCGCAGGCGGTGACACTGACGATGCGTGGAATGAAGATGGAGAACCGGTGGAATGAGATGGGGGGGGGGGGGGGGAACCCAGAGGAAACGCGCCTCAGCACCGCTTTATCCACCACAAATGCCACATGCGGTTGCCTGGGATCGAACCCGGGCCACTTTGGTGAGAAGCGAACGGCGTAACCACTCGGCTACGGCGCGGCCACGCAAAGCGTAGCGCAGGTCTTTAAGGCCCTAAGCCATTGTACAGTAATAACAAGATGTTTCCTTGGTTCAAATAACTGGACCTGATTAAAGGCAGTATCTGTAAAAGACTAGTCCCAATAAAGAGTACTTAACCTTACATTTGATTGGGAATGGGTAACTCATCAAACAAACAATGCAACGATTGTATCACCCAATGTTTAGGCAAGCTATGACAGGATTTATTTATCACGTTAATTCGGAGATTATTAGTTAAACATAAAAGAATAGGGCTTCTGTACCTGGCATATAGCCCCGTAACGAACACTACCGTACTATTCACACAAAACTGCCACTTGGATCGCATGTATTTCTTACAAATGTGTTGAACATTTGTATCAATATTTTTCTCGTTGTGCGGAAATACTCTCTTTGGATTTTAACATTTGATGGGAATGTAGCCAAAATAAACACAACTGGTGAGGTTCCATACCAAATGCAAACTTGTGATATGTTGTTTTCTAGTAGCACCTTAAAAGTGAGTTTTTAAAAATGTACAAACACTTGGGAGTATTTGGAAATTATGGAAAAAATAAATGCAAATCTAGTAGTGGTAACTTAGGTACAAATGTATCTTATAAGCTGTTACGGAGTACCAGGGCATTGCTTTCAAATGAACAAGAACAGTCACCTGAGCCAGTATTAAAGACTAATATTTACGCTCTTCCAGTCTTAACATCACTACAGCAATGTTTCCCCATAAATTGAATTGGAAGCCAGGAGGTGCCATGGCCGAGCGGTTAGACCGTTCGCGTACCACCTAGGTGCGAGCCGCCTGGGTTCGATCCCAGGAACTCGCATGCGGTAGTCGTGGTGGACGAAGCAGTGTCTGGGTGGATTTTCTCCGGGTTCTCCGGTTTCCCCTACCCACTCATTCAACCAATTGCTCTTTCTCAGTATAATACTTGGTGCTTAGAGGACCACCCGCTTCCAGATCTTCACTCTGTCCGTAAGTACTGGCTTGTAAGTCCTAGACGAATAATTAGAATTAGAAGCCTGTATTTATACTATTGATTAGCTGAGATACTGGTATCTAAGGCATTTCAAGAGGCTTCAAAGCTCCCACATGACCAAACATATAGAGTGCATCAATGTTCAGTTTTCTGGGGATGTGGGGTGTCAGTTCACTGGCATTTAGGGAAGCATGGTGGTCACGCTATCGAGTGGCTTGTTACCTTTGTTCAAAGGGATGTACATTGTTGCAAAACTGCTGTTTGTGTTTTTAAAGATACGCAACAATAACATGCATCACAAGTTTTAATCACTGGGGTGCTGATAACACCCCAGCTACCTAGTAATAATGGCGAAAATGATCCAATATCAAAATGTGCTTTTCCACCAGACTTGTGACAGGAGTGATTGTTTTAAGTGATATAAATATATGTACCTGTTTCTTTGATAACATCACTGTATAATTTTACAATAGTTAAACCTTTTTTATTTTATTAATTTGAGAAATAGTATGTTGAAGAAGTAAAAAACTAGAATGATTCAATCTTACCTATGAGATTTCCATTTAATATATTAAATTCTGCTCAGCAAGGGTAAAAAGTGTCAATTGCCAGGATCACATCAGCGTCGCCGGTGTGCCGGAATTTCGTCCCGTAGGAGTTCTACATGCCAGTAAATCTACTGACAAGGAACTGTTGTTTTTAAGTACACTTAAAAAACCATCGGCCTGGGCCGGGTTTGAACCCGCGACCTTGGGATCAGTAGACCAGCGTCTAACCAACTGAGCCACCCAGAGGATTTCAATTTCAAACATATGGAAAGTTGTATGAATTGTTAGTAGAAGAAGGAGGAGAGAAAGAAATATGATAGTGCTTCATAAACAAAAAATGAACAAAGAAAACTGTGAATGTTGTATGCTCCATTTCTATTTCTGTTGTGGAAAATTTTATGAACTGTATATTGAAGAGTGAATAGAGAAAGAACTGTGATCATGTTTTGTCAGAGAAAAGTGAGTAGAAAAAACAGAATGAAATGTGTAGCATTTCCATTTGTCATAGAAAATTGTATGAATTGTATTTTGAAGGGCGAGTAGGTAAGGATATGGGAATGTATTAAATAAAGGGAAAGCAAGTGGAGAACACCATATGAATGTCACATGTTGATGTTCTGGTCCATCAATTTCTCCTTAGCCAGCCAGTATAAATGTTATATTTTCCCACTTGGTACTTGGTACAGCTTTCCTCAATTACGGCCATTCAGTTGGTGTTCTCCTCCATTTAAAATCTTGTCAGCATTGCAGATCATACATGTATTGTCACTTATAAAACGAAACCTATACAAATGTTCCACCAAACAGTCATGTCCAGTGAGCAACTGCTTCTTTCCTTGGGAAACTTTTTATTTTCTGTACTATTTCTTTTATGTTAGAATAATTTTTTTGGAAATTTCCTTTTAAATATTATGTTGGTATTTTTGTTTTATACTAATTTTGATATTTTTTAGTTTCACATCTAATCCACAAGACTTTGTAGATTTAGACTGTAACACTGCACCCTTTTTGGCTAGAAAGTGTGCAGTCTTGTTACCAATCACTCCCACATGCGCTGGTATCCATTGTAATATAAGATTCGTATGGACTATCATATCGTTCAATTGCTTGAATGGTAGAAACTGAGTCTGTGAGAACCACTCCCTTATTTTCTTTTATATCAGTCCTATAGTATATCTATTCTAATGCTCCACCTTCAAAATTTGTGGATAGTCTAGGCAATGTAAACTAATGTGAAGAGTATTTGCAATATATACCACCTCCCACATTATTTCTCAACTCATCTGCAGAACCATCTGTGTAAATTCTGAGCCACTCTGTTTTTTCGGAGAATTATGTGGATGTTCAATTGTAGCAATTCTGCATAATTCTGGAATGTTACGTTATATGGGAATATTAATAGCATACAAACCTTCTCCATGAAAAAATACATATCTGCCAAATTTTGCAGTGACCAGTCAAGCCATTTAGAAGCATATAGAGCACAAACATCCATTCATTTTTATTTATATATTTACATATATACACATACAAGAGAAGTAAGACTGCCATCGATATTGTGTTTTACATTCTATCTCGTACCAAGTTATATATTTAGAAACTTTTCCTGAGATTACAGATCTTTTAATGTTTATTTGGTCCATTAAAACAATACTATACTGTCATTCTTACAAAATCATTTAAAAGTAATCTATTTTTACTCTATTTTGTTGCTTTGAGAGCTTGCACATTACATACAATCCGAGTGGTATGTTTGCTTGTTTTTTACCCTCTACTAAATATAGTTAGTAGAGAAGTATTGTATTCCACCTAAAAATTCAGTGTCGAGATTTCACTAGAAATATGTTTTGAGGTCCCCTGAACCCCCCCCCCCCCAAAAAAAAAAAGATTTTAGAGAAAGGCCCATCTGTGTGACAGACTGTGGACAGGATAATTAAAAAACTAGAAGTTGACTAAAAACCGAAGTTTGTATTTAAGTTAAATTTTTTTTAAGGATGGAACACTAAGACTTTGAAGAAACTTCCTCCACCCTAAACCACCCTTTAAATGGAAAATTTGTATTTTTTCGAAAATGGTGGCTATAGCCTATGTAGTCGTATTTACTCTGGATAACTTTTGCATAACTGATAAACTGTTAGAGATAGAGCAAATCATACTATACAAAAATTTAGATCTTGCTAAAATACACAATTTATATCTAAATAAAATTTTTTATAGAGTGAACCATTCTGGAGATATGCCTTGTTATTTGTGTAAGTTTTGAGAACTTTTACTTCTGTCAAAATGGATCATCGTTAAATTTTATATTTTAACCATGCAAAGAGAATGGAATTTGAAAGCTTTAAAACATTTGACATTGGCTCCAAGCCTACTGTATTCCCATATTCTCCTTCCACCTACAAGGAAATAAGCAAATAAAATAATTTCTGCAAATGTTTATCTCAATCAATACAAAGAAGATATAGAGATAAGAGTTGTAGGAATGTTTAGTACAAGAGTAGAGAAAGTCATGTGAGTGCAACACATCAGATTTTTTCCAATGGGCAGATATTCTTTTGGCATTGTCATGTGTTACACTAGTGGCACTTTGTTTTCATGTTTCAGATGGTGCCTTTTCAAACTTTGCGTATAAATAAAGCTTTTGTCACATACATCACACTTATGTTGCATTTTGCCTTGATGGTACAAAATATGCATTTTTAAACGTGACTTTCGCCTAAAGCTTTTATTGCAACTATCACATTTGTGTGGCTTTTGACCCTTATGAATCAAAATATGGTCCTTCAAGTATGACAATTCTGTGAAGTTCTTCCCACAAGTTTCACATGTGAATGGTCGTTTATCCTCGTGACTGAGAATATGTCTTTTTAAACTGTGCATATGAATAAAGCTCTTATCACAAAGATTGCACTTATGTGGTTTTTTGCCTTGATGTTGGAAAATATGTGTTTTTAAATGTGATATTTGGCTAAAGCTTTTGTTACATGTATCACACTTGTGTGGCTTTTCGGTTTCATGGATCAAAATATGGGTTTTCAAATGTGACAATTGGGTAAATTTCTTATCACAAGTTGCACATGTAAATGGCCGAATATCTTCATGATACAAATGATGTCTTTTTAAGTTTGCCATTTCAGTAAAGCTCTTTTCACAAATTACACATTTATATGGCTTTTTACCATCATGATGATACAAATGGTGCTTTTTTAAGTTTCCCGTTTGAGTAAAACTCTTCCCACAAATTTCACATTTGTATGGCTTTTTACCCTCGTGACGCAAATTATGCCTTTTTAGGTGTGACATCTGAGTAAAGCTCCTATCACAGATTTCACATTTGAATGGCTTTTTACCTTCATGACATAAATTATGCTTTTTTAAGTTTGCCATTTCAATAAAGCTTTTCTCACAAATTTCACATTTGTATGGCTTTTTGCCCTCATG